>RRZL01000037.1:388948-418618 GCA_006782975.1 Chlorella sp. Dachan
AGAGGGGGTGGAAGAGGGGCAGGGCTGGGTGGGTAAGGCGGGCTGGGCGGTGATGGGAAGCCGGTGGACGGACTGGGAGGCGGCTGGGGCGGCGGCGGCAAGGGGCTTGCCGGCGGTTCGGATGGGGAGGGAGGTTGCAGCGAGGGTGACGGCTGCGGCTGTGGCTCGGGGGCGGCTGCCAGCGGGCTTGGGGGTGGCTGGGGCGAGAGCTGGGAAGGGCTTGGCGGGGGTGGTTCTGGGGGAGGGGGTGGCGATGGGCCCTCTGCGGGACCATTGGTAGCAGGTGGAGGCGGCGATTGCCATAAAGCTCCAGCAACCGCCACATCCACGGCTCGCCCTCCACCGCATCGCACCACCACAAGGCCGGCAGCTCAGCTGCGGCGCAGGCTATGTGCAGGCAGGCAACGCAGAGGCAGCCGGCCGCTCCAGTCCAACAGGCTTGCCTTCCGGCCCGGTCTGCGGCAGCTGAGCCGTCACTACTGCCCCGCTGGGGAGCACCACGATAGCGGTTGGCGCGGTTGGGAACGCCATCTCTCCTGCAGGCCAGGCGCAAAGACAGTCATGGCGCAGCGGCATGCCAAGGTGGAGAGGATGGGGAGGCAGCGCAACAGCACTGGGACGCTGGGACAAACACGTGGCCAACCCAGCGTGCTCACCGCTCTGCAGGCGCCGCAGAGCCTGCTGCTGCTGCTGTGCTGTTTGCTGCGGCGTGCCGGCTCCGGGGATGCTGCGTGGCAGTGTGGATGGAACGGCACACCAACCACATCAGCACTTGGGCTCCGTGCTACCGCCAGGAATGAGCGCCCCTCACATGCCATCAGCAGCGGTCACCAGCTCGAGTGGAACAACCACGCAACTAGTTCCCTACTCCCCTGCTCCCCAGGGCCCACCTGTAGTCCATGGCAATCCAGGACAGCTGGCTGGATCCCGCGCGGTAGCTGTCCGGCAGCTGGGGCACGCTGAGCGTGCCCAGCTGCGAGCAGGGCGGCGGCAGAGCAAGCAGGGTCTGGCCATCGGAAGTTGCAGGTGAGCAGTCCGGGATGCTCCAGTCAGCCAGCATGCTGATGGGAGCCACATGTAGCGCATGCAGCGCAGGAACGCGGGGCGCAAGAACCAAGGCCTCACCAAGTATGTGACCTGGATGCGGCCTGCCATGGCGCCCAGGTTGTTTCCGGTTGGGACTGCAGGCGGGGCAAGGGGGTCGGCATGCAGCTATCATGTGCCACACGCAGCCATCGGACCAGTGTGCAGCCGGAACCCTTGTTCAGCTGAGGAGGAGGTGGGCGCAACGATCGACGGCACCAACACACAAAACCATGCCTTGGTCGCCCTCTGCCAACTCAAACTCACACGTTGCGCCCGGCACCAGCATGCTGGCGCCCAGTACGCCCGCCACATACGTGCCGCCCGATGCGCTTGCCATCCATTGCAGCGCCTGGCCCAGTGCCACAGAGCCGTTGCTGGGCGGCTGGTACACCATTTGTAGCGAGGCGGCGGCGTTTGGGCGGCCCGCCAGGTCGGTGGTGGCGCCTGCTGGCACCTCAACTGCACAGGTGGTTGTTGCCAGGTGGGCAGGAGCACTACCACTGGATGAGCTGGATATAGCCAAGCTGATTCGGCTCTGTCGCCTCTGGGCAGCTGCCTGCCTCACAGGCCCCCAGCCAAAATGGCAGGTCAGTAGCCTGAGGTGCCTCTGCCGAACTCGCACCTGTGAGGACGCACGGCTCGCTGGCGTTCCGCACCGTGCCAGCCAGGTACACATCTCCAGCTGCCATGTCATACAGGACATCCAGCCTGCACAACGGTAGGGTAGAGCAGACAAAGCCTGTTTTCAGATGAGGTGCAGGCCTGATGAGGTGCTAGCACCAAAAGCGCATCAGTTGGAGTGGGGTGTCGAGGTGGAGCGCTGGCAAGGGCTACACGTCCCGCACGCCAAGCCACCTGCTGAACCCCGTCGCGTTGAACAGCAGCAGCGGGTTGGCGGTGAGCACGCGCTCTCCAAATCTGACCAGCAGCAGGACGCGTGGGTTGCTGGTGGCCAGGTATTTGTCCAGGGGGCGGATGGACGGCTGGGGGAAGGGACGAGGCAGGGCAGGCAGGGGGAGCAGGGTGGGCAGGCATGGGGAGCAGGGTGGGCAGGCATGATCAGCCATGTCCCAGCTGGCCTGGTCAGCTTCACAGCAAAAGGACATGTGTGCACATCCCATTGTGAGGCACTGCACTGCGTGAATGCACAAGAGGGCCTGCTAGTGGAGAGCAGACAGACCGGGCCAAATCCCCGCTGCACCTGGGGCGCCTGCGTGTCCCAGACAACCTTCAAGGTGTTGCTTGCCGCGCTCGGCTGCCCAAGCATACCTGCACCGTGCATTGGCACACAGCTTGAGCAGCGCGCACACGCTGCACTGATGAATCCAGGCTGCTGCGACACCCATGCAAGTGGGCGCCTCCCTGCCAACCTCCACCGCACCTGCCAGGGCGTCCGCTGGCACGCGCAGCAGGCAGGGCGCATCGGAAGTCGCAAGCTGCACCACGGCCGGGTGCACCTCCCAAGCGCCATCCAGGAAAGGCGGCCACAAAGACTCGACTGTGCACCCCGTGGCTTGCAAGGTGCCTGCTGGCAGGCTGCCGATCCTGGCGTTCACGCGGACCTGCAGGAAGGAGGTGGTCATGATGGCAGCAGGAGGTGGTCATGATGGCAGCAGCGGCAGGCAGGGAGCCACGTGTGGTGGTGTCCGCCCTTGCTGCTCGGCTGCAGCTGTGCAGCAGCAAGGCAGCACAGATGACCCAAGATCTGCTCACCTGCACCACAACGTTGGAGCTGTTGGTGGCCACGGGCGTGACAGATGCTGCGCAGCCCCGCAGGTCTAGCGCTGGCCGCACGTAGGGCTGCCCTCCAGTCTCGTTGAGGGCAGCGAGCGCTGGCGGCTCCAAGGCAGCGCCGACGCTCTCGGCGGCGGCCAAGCGGATGCACTGTGTCGTGTTCCGCAGGCCAGCATCTACGGCTGCGTTGGCGGTTGCATTGAGCGCCACTGCACCGCTGCCGGGGCCAACGGCCAGGATCACTGGCACCGCCTGCTGCCCCGACGGCTGCAGCCCGTCGCCGCCCTGCTGCTGCTGCAAGCGCCGGGCGGGCGTGGCTGCCTGGCCACTGGGCGTGGCGTCACGGGGACCAGTAGATCTGCTGCCCCCGACCTGCAGGGAGAGAAATGCTCAGGCCGGTGGATCAAAGAAAGCTATTGGGGCCAAGGCCGGTATGGGCGAAAGGCGCTCGCCGGCGCCGTACCACCGCCCAAACCCTTGGCTCGGGTGGACGGGCTCTGCGCTCACCAACGGCGTCGGCACGCCTGCCACAAGCACGGCGACGGTGGCCAGCAGCACGGGGAGGGCCAGGCCGGCCCAGGCGGAAGCTCCCGGCCAAATCGGGGCGCGCCGAGGCCTCCCCATAGCTGCAAACCGCTCTGCGGGTCGTGTCTCGCGCATGGGCCGCCAGGGGAGCCGCAGCTGAAGGCTTCAGCGCGCTTCCCGAGTTCGAGCTCCGCCGTCCATGTGAATGATGTTTGTGACCCCGCGCTCGTCAGAAAATAGCCGCCGACGGTGTAGCATGCTCCCCCTTGCCGCCGCCGCTGGCCGCCGCCAGCGGGGCACGCCTGCGCTGGCCAAAGGCTTTCGATGGCCGCGGCGTGAAGAAGCGCAGTGTTGAGCAGGTGATGCTGAGCATGGTCAGGATTCGTCGCGAGACATGCAGCTACAGAGCACTGCAGTCACAGCAGTCCAGACGGCCTCCAGATGACGCTGCACAACCAGCGGTCCTTGAGCGCTCAGCTTAACCTCCCAACGCAGTCATGCCAATCCCCGTGGAGTCAGCCGGCTGCTCCCCTTGAGATGCGCAGATCACAAGTATAGGTCGTCAACCTGCCAGCGCTTGCAGGCGGCTCATCATGTGTTGCGCCGGCGCCCTGTGCGATGCGGCAGGGTGGCGGCGGCGCCGCCCAGCGGAGTGCCGCCGCCTGCAGGCTGCCAAGACTGCGGGAGCAGCACTCGGGCATGCAGAGGCTGACATACAACACATGCATTTGATTGAGATACCTGAAGTTTCCATTGAAGCTTCATACACTGCAACCCGTTGGACGATGGCCCCTGTGCGCAGCGCTCAGCTTGCATGCACCAGTGCTTGCAGGCAGTGCCGGCCAGCTGCTCCCCTCCCTCGTCGTGCATGCGCTCCTTCTGCTCGAGCCTCAGCTCAAGTGCCATGTAAATTCCCAGAACTTGTTGCAAGGTTCAATCCTTGATCACAATTAAATCAAGCTGGAGCTAGCTGTGCAGTGGGCAGAGGAAAGCAGCAGACACACAGGAGGGGAGGAATCATGCCAGAGGCGAGGGAAAACAGTTGGAACTTGTGAAGTTGTGCAAACAACCAGGAGCGCTCGGACGCTGACAACCGTTGTGCAGCAGCCGGAGGGCTGCCTGGCATGGCCGGCAGTAGCACATACAGTAGTGCTCTGGCGCAGGCCTGCTGCCCTATTGCTCAGTGAGCCAGCACTGCCGCCTCATGCATCAGGCAAGCCATGCAGGCCAGCGTGCTGGTCCCACAGGCTGCTGCCCAGAAAAACGGGTAGCCTACTGAGAAGATGCCTGGGGTTTTAAGGTCGTACAAGTATCCGTAGCGACGCACAAAGCGGCGGGGGTTGGACTGCAGGAGCTCCATCTTTTGCGTTGTGCGCTTCCAAAAGGAGTGGTACAGCCGCATCCGGTAATCATTTCCTGTACACGGACAGGTTCAGCCGATTGCGGCACTGAATGGCATGCGATGCCCACATGAGCTAGCCAGGCAGGCAGGCAGGCAGGCAGGCGGGCGGGCGGACGGGCGGGCATAGAAGCACCGGTGGCAGGCAGGCCCACCTTCGCGCTCTGCGTCAGCGAACCTCTCCAGGCAGTCCTTCTCGTCCGCCTTGAACTCACGCATCAGCGACACCAGCTTCTCCTCCATGGGCCTGCGGGAAGGGCCAGGGGTCACGAAGTGATCAATGCGGCGCGGTTGACAACACAGCAAAAGGGCCGTGCAGCGTCCGTCGTTGGAACGGCCCAGGCGCGCCATGAGCCAGCTGCCGCAACGCAAACAAAGGGGAGGGGCGGGAGGCAGCTGAGCAGCTGCTGCTCGGCCAGTCGACAGCCATCAAGCCAACCTGGTGGCTGGCTGGCTGGGTTTACACACGTCTCAATCGAATATATAATGACAAGAAGCCTGCCCACCTGAGGCCATACTCGCGAATGCGCCAGCGCATGGCATACAGCCCATCGTTGGCTGCGAGGAGCGGGGCAGTGGCATGTGGAACGGTGTGGGCGTATCGTGACTTGCCTTGCAGACGCGTGGTTTGGTAGCTTAGGCAAGAGGAGTCCGTGGCACCGTGGTGACCAGCAGAGTACAGCTGCAGCAGCTGCACTGGCAGGGCAGGTAGGGGGCACCTAGGGGGCCGCCTCCTGGCTGCTGCGCAAGCCCAGGCTGGCCGCCGCGCCCATCAGGCCCGCCAAGCCCGGCTCACCTTCCCTGTGGCAAAACACTGGCCCCCACAAGCACTATTTGTGACTCCACAGGAACGCAACATGCAACACGGATGGGGCTCACCCCCAGGCGGCATGCGGAAGGGCGGCTGGTACTCGGTTAAGGGTTGACCCTGCGGGGAGACTAGAGGTAGCGCTGCATGAGTGTATAGTATTTTCTGCGGCTGTAGCTCACTCACTGTCCGCATATGGTGCTGCGCACGGCGCAGTGCAACTGCACATGTGATGGCGCCAGCGCCTTTGGCCATGACCCACTGCGCCGGGCGCCACCGCTGCCCTGGCGCAACACCGTGGCGACGTTCAGGCTGCTTGCGCACCTCGTCCTGAACCTTCAGCGGCATCGTCCCCGCCCAAGCCTGCACGCGGGAGCAGAGAAAAACCGTCACCACGCCGCGTTGCGAGCACAGCTCAAGATCCGGGCTGCTGAGACCTACCCACGGCTTCCATGTCACTGCAGTTCCTTCCGGGAGCCCTGCAGCCAGATTGCGCCCTCCCGCACGCCGAGCGGCGAAGGAAGTGGCGCCCCGCAGCGCGGTGAGCATGATTTCGACCGAATAAAGATTTGTGGAGGTGTTGCGGATAATGCCAAATTGCCTCCGACCGCTCTGGAGCCGCGAATAAAAGATGCACATGACCGGCGCCCGCGTCACGCCATGCCCGCTGCGCCTCCGCCTCCGGCGGTTGTCCCTCTCGACCTGCCAACACCTTGCATGTCAGCGCCGTATGCTTCTGTACAAGCAGCACCTGCGCCTCCTGGGTCAGTTGGGCACACAGCGTGCAGGCGCCGCCTCCGCTGGGCAGCGACGCCCGCCACCTTCCGCCGCATTGCGCAGCACAAGGCAGCCGCAGGGCGCGCCACAACTAACGCAGCGGCACGCCGCTCACCTGCATTGCCTATCACAACTGAGAGCTATGATACGCCTAAACAGCCACAGCAACCAAGTCCCCCACCTGTACCGCCCGCCAGGTGACAATGCACGACCGGAGCGGTCCTTGAGCGCTCTAGCTTAACCTGACGCAGCATGCCAATCCCCGTGCAGTCAGCCGGCTGCTCCCCTTGACGTCTGCAAGAGCACCGGATAAGTCACCAATCTGCGCTTGGCAGGGGGCTCATCGCTGCCATGCGGCGGCGCCCTGCGCGATGCGGCGGAAGGTGGCGGCGTCGCTGCCCAGCGGAGCGGCGCTGGACAGAGCGCAATACCGCCCAACTTGCGTCTTTTCATGATCATGTTGATGTTTTGATCGCGATGCTGCTGTCGGTGCGTGCCCCCGTTGCGCCTCTAGCACCCTCGAGGCCCAGGGCGCCCGCGCGCTGCTGCCCAGCGGCGCCTGCACCTCTGCGGCCCTACACCCTGCGGCAGCACCGATGCAGAGGTTTGCTAGGAATCGGCGATGGCGACGCTGCGCTGGCAGTGCCGCCGGCGGAGGAGGCAGAGGCCGCTGCCGCCGTCGCCTCCAAGGCAGCAGACGATTCGACCCAGCTGCGCAGCGAGATGGAGGATCTGAAGCGGCGGTGAGGCTGCAGTGCTGTGCAGGGCCGGCGTGCAGGCTGAGGCCCACACTGCAGCAAGCGGAGTACCGCTGCACGGGGCGCCAATCTGGCGGCGGCCGTTGCCGCCGAGCGCGCCAGCGCCCCGGGCGCTGGAGGGCACATCGGTGCCTTTGCCTGCCGCCTGTTGCTCCGTTGCCTACGTACTCAGCCCCCCGCCCCCTTGCACCCACGCAGCATGGCCGAGGTGCAGGCGCAGCTGGATCAGATGAACGACCGGGCTCGGGAGCGGGCGGTGTCCATTGCTGAGGCGGTGCGGGCGGCGGGGGAAGGCGACGCCGACCTGATGACGCGCCTGCAACACCAGCAGGACGACCAGCTGCAGGTGGGTGGCGTGGCGGATGCTAGGGCTGTAAGCTGCTGGCCGGTTCGTGCAGCACCCCACCCAACAGCGGCTCGGCAGCTTGTCTGCTTGCATTGGCAGGCAGCATGGCAGTGCCGCAGCGCTCGTTTGGTACTGCCGAGCAAGCCAACATCGGCTGATCAAGCCAACTTGGTTGTTGAACAGCGGCCGAGCAGTTGCTTGCAAGCCGACACGCCCTCTGCCTGCTGCGGCCCTCCCGCCTCCTCAGGAGGACGAGAACACGTGGGAGCGCATCCAGGACACCTTCACCCAGGTGCGCAGCTCGGGGTGCAAACGGGCATTGACAACATTGAGAATCTTGGGGCACTGCAAGCTTCCAAGCCGTTGAAAGCCACCGCCCGTTGCCACCTCCTCCCCGCCCCTCTTGGGCCGTCCCCTTGGTCACTCCAATGCAATGCATCTGTGCAACTTCAACAATGAAAAAGAAGAACGAAATGTCTGCAGGTCATGTCGAAAGGCTACATCCAGAGCTCGGAGAAGATCAGGGACCGGCTGATGGTCGGCGAGTGGGAGCTGAGCCGCAAGGCCGTGGCCATGCGCAGGTGAGCGGGTAGAGGGGGCAGGGCAGGGGCGCCGCCTGCTGATGGCAGCTCTGCACATCGGGTCATGCTGCACCGCGGTGCCGGCATCACCTCCGCTGCGGCTGTACAGCCCGGGCTCGACGTGCGCTGCTCAATCTGGCTGCCCGACCCCGCCCACCTGCAGGGGCGTGAGCCAGTTTGAGCTGCACTGCGCGAACAACCGGGTGGACCTGCCCTTTGAGACGCTCACCCAGCTCTACGCGGTGAGGCGGGGCGTAAGCTTGACTGTGGGGTGGGGTGAGACTTGAGGGTGAGGCTCCCGCCGTGGCCGGCACAGCGACGTCCTGCAGCCTGCAACCCTGTCTGGTTGTGGGCCCGCTACGCCGCACCCGAGTCTGGGCAGCCATGCCAACAACCCCGCTCTCAACCCTGCTCTTGCCCTGCGCTATCAGGAGCCGGACAACCTGGACGTGATTGAGGACCGCCACCTGCGCATGCAGGCAAGAGGGAGCATGCTCTTGCAGCGCAGTACTGGCGGGAGTGCTTGGCGAACAGCCTCAGCGAACAGCCTGGCCGGTTGTCTACAGCTGCCAGCCACTGCTGCTGGAAGGCGCTGCCGTCTGCCGTCTGAGGCCGCCTGCTTGCACTCTGGTGGGGTGATGAAAGCGCCACTTGCCACCCTCCCCACCCGCAGTGCCGCGCCTCAATCCGAGCAGCCATGGATGAGGAGTATCTCAAGGTGTACGGCAAGTGCACCGAAGGTGGGCAGGGCGGGGCAGACGGTTGGTTCTATTGGGCTGTCGTCGTTCCGCCCTCCAAACGCCCCGCCCCGCCACACTCTGCATCAGCTCCCTCTGATCAATTGATCAGTTTGTCCCCTCCTCTGATCAACTTCTCCCCTGCTCTCTGTCCAATCCCGCACCAGAGGCCCAGAAGCTAGCGCAGCAGTTCTCCAACACCGAGTTCATCTCCAAGCTGCTGCCGGAGAGCGGGGTGCTGGAGGCGCTGAAGAAGGTGGTGCCCATGGCCCTCAAGCTGGTGGTGTGAGAATGGAGCGCTTTGCGGCACACGCTGCCGACGGGTGTGCTGCACACCGTGCAGCTGTTTGTGTTCAATGTTATGTTGTGGTGTGCAATTAATGCGTTGTTTGAGAGCTGCAAAGTGGATTGGCAAGCAGATACACGTGGTGCCGGGGGCATGCTGAGCCGCAGAGGGCGGCGGCGTGCTCCTCAAACCTGGGTGGCGGTCGGGCCGGCGGCGCTTTCGCAGTTACCTCGCGAGCTTGTAAATCGCTATGCGCAGCTCGTGAGCATCCCACCGCAACAACACAGAGCCCCTGCTCGGCTCGGCAGGCTCGCAAGCGACAGGCTGCCGCGCAGCAGCATGGAGGATGACGTAGTCGCCACGACGGCGCTGGAGGGGGCCGAGCGGGCAGCCGCAGAGAACGAGGCGGCGGCGGCGGCGGCGGCGGCGGCGGCACCGCCGGCAGGGCAGCCGCAGGCTGGCGAGACTGTCGCAGCCGGGGCACAGCAAGAGGCGTTGGACCCTACCATGGTGGCCACGCACAGTTACCTGGGAGGTGAGGCGCACGCTGCATGGGGCCGCCGGCCGCGGCACTCCTGCTGTCAACCTCTGCCGCCGTCGCTGCCCGGCCTGCCGGTCTGCTGTCCCTCCCAACTGTTCGTCATGCTGGCGTTCACTCCAAACAGAGGTGGATGACCTGGAGGGGAGCTCCGGCATGCTGGAAGAAGGGGCCGTCTACAACTTGCCAGTGCTGCCGCTGGATGGTGGGTGCAGGCGGGCAGGCGGGCGGGCGGCGCGGCACTATCGCTGTTGTCATGGCCTGCTGCACTCCTTGGCCAAGTGCACCTGCCGCTTGCTTGGGGGTCTGTGAGCAGGTTGCATGCGTCGCTGCTGTGCCAAGCTCTTCCGCCGACCCTGCGTGCTCCCGACCTTGCAGGCCTGGTGCTGTGCCCCGGCAACACGCTGCCGCTGCGGCTCACCTTCCGCGGCGACCGAGCGCTGGTGCAGCAGGCGCTGTCGGCGCCGCCGCCGCTGTCCCGCCTCATAGCCGTCGTCTGTTGCACCCGCTCCTACTTCACGCCCCAGCTCATGCTGCAGAGGTGGGTGGGGTCGCCAGCGCGGCAGTCGTCGTGCTGCGCCCTGCCCGGCATGCTGCAAGCTGCGGACCATGGCCCGGGCGCCACTCAAGCTTGCCTTCCTGGCGTTCGCAGGCTACTGGGTGCGATGCGGTTCCCCTCCCACCTGCCCGCTGCCGCAGGGTGGGGTGCGTGGCTGAGATACGGAAGATGGGCGGCGGCGGCATCAACCTTCTGGCCAAGGGTGTGTGGTGTGGCCAAGGGCGGAGGAAGTGTTGAGGGCAAGTGGAGGCAATGGGCAGCCGCTCATGTGCATGCATGTGTAAAGTGCGTCGAAATGTGCCGACATGTATTGGCCAGGGTGCCCGCGTGCCGGCTGTCTACCGGCACCCCTTTGCGGCAGCCATGGGCAGAGCGTGTCCCATGCTCCTCTGCACTGCAGGACGGCAGCGGGTGGAAGTGCAGCTGGAGGCGGTTGTGGAGGGCAGCCTCAGCCTCTCCTCCGTGCCAGTCAGGTGGGATGGCGGCGGACGGTTGGGCACCCCCTGCTCTGAGGCACGTTGGCCAGCGGCCTGGCTGCCTGAGATGCACCATTGGGTTTGTTGACTTGGTTTGAGCTCATGCACCCCTGCCCGTCCTCGCCCCCGCAGGGTGCTGCCCGAGCAGCCGTCGCTGCATGTGCCGCCCGAAGCAGCAGCAGGGCTGGCCTGGCACCCCCAGGCGCTGTGGGCCAAGTACGATGCCTGGCAGCTGGCACGGCGGGCCAAGCGCCTGTTCCAGTCCATCGCGCCGCGGGTGGGCAGGGCGCAGGGCAGAGGGGGGCCAGGTGTGCGAAGAATGGATGCTGTGGCCGGCCCTTGTCATGCTTTGCTTCCTGTCCTGCACCCAATCGCGGCAGCAGCAGCCCGACCTTGTTTTGCGCACCATGCCACCTACCCCACCAATTCGCACCATGCCACCTGCCCGTTGGCCCAGGCCCGCGGGTTTGAGGGCAACCCCTTGGAGCTCAGCTACTTCTTGCTGTCCAACCTGCCGGTGGATGACGATGTGCGGCAGCAGCTGCTGGAGGCCAAGACAGGTAGGGTGGGGGCTGTGGGGGCCAGAGCAAGACAGGCGGGGATGTGGGCCAGCAGGCACCCCGCGGCGTGATCGCCGCGCTGCGTGCGTGTGGCTGGGACAGCAGACCTGGCTGCCATTCCTCCCCTTGCCTCGCATCCTCCCCCATCTCCAGTGGACGAGCGGCTGCGCAAGGAGTGCAAGCTGCTGCAGGCGCTGGGCGCGCTGTGCTGCCGTGCGTGCGGACGCGTGCTGGCGCGCAGCGCAGACGCAGTGCAGGTGCGCAATGCGCACGCAGCAGGGCGTTTTGAGGCGCCTGTTTGCGGCTCGAGTACCCATGCACTGCACAGGGCGCTGCCACGCAATCGCGCCCACCACCGTGCTGCCTTGTCCGACGCTGCGCTGCCCCAGATGAGCGAGGAGGGCATCAGCGCCTGCTACGTCAACTCGCACTCGTTTGTGCACGACATCGTGACGCTGTCGCATGTGGGCCCTGGTGCTGCGCTGCGGGCTGTGGGGGCTGCACCACCAACTTACCAGCGCTCCTGGCCTGCTTGCACGACGTGACTGGCATGCAGGGTATCGAATCGCAACCTGCGACGCCATGCCGACATGCCCATCGCTTTGCGCAGGTGTCGGAGGGCGTTCTGCTGGAGGGCAGCCCCGAGACGCAGCATTCGTGGTTCCCAGGTGTGCTGCTACTGCAAGCCACACCGTCACATTTTAATGTGCCCGCGTTGATTGCTGCGGCGGCCAAAATGTGCATCCCACACGCCACACCCTGCGGCCCTCCCCCCACCCCGGCTGCTCACCCGCAGGCTACGCGTGGCAGTGTGCCTACTGCAGCTGCCAGCAGCACATTGGGTGGCGCTTCACCTCCACGCGCCCGTGCCTGCGCCCCGCCAGCTTCTGGGGCCTGCGCCGGCCGGCACTGCAGGCGGGGGGCGACCGGGAGGGCATGGGCCCTGGGGGCGGCATGTTCCTGCATCACGGCAGCAGCGATGAGGAAGATGGGGACGGCGGATGGACCAGCGGGGAAGACGAGGAGGAGAGCTTGCAGGGTGGGGGAGGAGGAGAGGAGGAGGGCTCGCCGCTCAGCTCGGGCACCATATCTACGAGCGGCGAGGCGGAGGAGGAGGAGGCTGCGCAGCCCGAGTGAGGCGGAGGCGCAAGCTGAGTGTGCAGGCCGAGTGAGGCACCAGTGTAGCTGATAAATAAGATGTGTGGCCCGCTTGTCTTGTCCTTGTTGACAAGACGCCCTGTTTTAACCTCCCATTCTGCTGACCCAGACCCTGACTCATCGAGTGCTAGTAGCCATGTCGGGCATGGCCCCTGTGTAACATGGCCTGCAGAGGCTTGCGCGCAGGTGCTCCAAAAGTGAAGGCTTGAGAGTACAAATGAGGCCGCGTGCAGACACAAAATTGGCCGCTTCCATACAACAAAAGAAGCAAGTACATGACTGCGACGCCAAAACCAGCAGCGTGTGCATGGCCGGCAGGCGCCCAGGATTATTGCCGGCCTGCCCCGGCCGCTCCGCTGTCACGCCTTGGGCTTGGGTTGCGCCAGGCCCAGCGCTATGAGCGTGGCTGCCATGTCCTGCAGCGTCTCCCGCACCGGCGTGATAACTAGGCCCAGCTCCCGCTGCACCCGGCTGTTGTTGATCGACGGCTGTGGCTCGCTCGCCTGCCCGTCCTCAAATGCATACTCGGGGAACCGCTCCTGCGGGGCAGTTGGGAGACAGACGCGTGGGTAAGCCACAGCGTGGGGTCCTGGCCAAGCGTGCAGCGCAGGTGCAGGCAGCACTGCTGGCACTGCTGGCTGGCCTCCGAATGCTTGGCTGGTCTGCGCCAGCAAGCGATGCCCAAATTACTCCACCACTTGAGACGGCCCTCACCTGCAGCCAAGCAGAGATGTGTGCCGCGGGTGTGGTGCGGCTGTTGGCCACGATGTAGCGCCCGCTGGCCGCCGGGTTTTCAGCCGCCAGGATGTGTGCACGAGCCACGTCCCGCACGTCAGCAAACACGGGGGCGCCACTCTGCGCCTTGCCCTCCACCCAGCCCTGCGTGTGGTGTGAGGGGCGGCACGTGGTGGCAGCGTTGGGCAGGCAGAAGACAGCATGGCACCAGAACTGGTCACTGGTGCTGCAAGCGACAGTGCCAGTAGTGCAATCTCGCCAGCACGCAAGCGCCAAAGAAGGCCGTTGCCCACCTTCATGTATCCCATGCTGGTGCCGTCCAGCCGAGCGCTGATGACCGGCCCCATGATGAACTCTGCAAGTTCAGGGGGTGGCAGGCGCTGTTGTAAAACACAGCATCCGACAACAGGCACTGCTGTTATAGAACACAGGGCAGCGTCAGTCAATGCCTGCACCCCATAGCTAAAGCAGCACTGCCTCCCACAAGTGCCTGCACACCCCCCACGGGTGCCCCGCCGCGCAAACCACGCTCAGCCCACCTGGCAGGATGGTCACCAGGTCCAGCCCATGCTGTTCCGCCATCTCCCATGCCGCCCGCTCCGCCTGCACCTTGCTGACCCAGTAGGCCTCCGCCTCCACCTGCCGCAGCAGGGTCACAAGGCGCACAGGTTGTGAACAGTTGCAACGGCTCATCACAGTGGCAAGATTGCAGCAGCAGCAGCAGCAGCAGCAGCAGCAGCAGCAGCTCAGGCCGGGCCACGCGACGCGCAGTAGCTGGAGGGCAGCATCTGCAGCACATGCAGCCAACAGACAGCGGGCACAACCCACAGCCAGCCAGCAAACTCCTGAATGCACCATCCCTACCGTGGACGTCTCGTTCCAGTCTGCCTCTGAGTAGGTGCTGCCCTCCTTGGGAGGCGCCGGCTTGCACCCCTTGATGGCTGGCGCACGAGGGCAGAGCATGGGGGGCAGCGTCCGTCAGCAAACTACGACGCTCCCTGCCTCGAATCGGCCACCTGCACAAAGCTGGCGTCTAACAGGCGCCACCGCCGTCTGCTCACCGGCGCAGGAGGATGTCAGCACCACACGCTGCACATCCGCCTTATTGGCTGCTGCTGCCGCCATGACTGCCCTCGTGCCGTGCACAGCCGGGTCGACCAGCTCTGCCTGTGGGCAGATGATGGGGTGCTGGTGATAAGCTGGTGCCCACTGGTGACCACCGCAGGGTGGCGCTTCAGCATGCTTGCAACGCTGCATCAGGCGCTGGTTGGGCTCAACAAAGCAGACGCCCTGCACACGCATGCCTGCCCCACTGCATCCGCACATGTCTGCCCCGCTGCGTCGTCCATGTGCAGCCAGCCCACCTGCGGGTCTGCCGCCTCGATGAAGAAGGGCGAGGCGCAGTGGAAGACGTAGCGGCAGCCGCGGAAGGCGGCCGCAAAGGCGGCCTCCCCGCCCAGCAGGTCTGCCTCCACCAGCTCCAGCCGGCCTGGGCAGAGGGGGGTGGGACGTGCGAGCACTTGCAGTGCAGACGCATGCAGCGACTGGCAACGTGCAGAACGGCATCGCCGTTCGTTTGCCTCTGCAGCTGTGAGCACAAACGAGGGCAGCAGTCATTGCCTCTGCATCTGTGAGCACTGGTGCAGCAGCAAGCACAGCGCAGACCTGGCAGGGCCGCCGCTAGCCGTGTGAGGTGCCCAGCCTTGGCCTCATCGGCGACGCTGCGCACTGTGGCCCGCACATCATAGCCCTTGGCCTGGCGGGCAGCAGGCAGGCAGACGAGGCAGCGCGAGGTTGCAAAGGGTGTGGGTGGTCAGGCACATGCCGGCGGCAAGCAGAGGTATGGTCGATGCAATCCACCCACCAGCAGCTGATGGATGAGCTCCTGCAAGCAGGGTCGGGGCAGCAGCAACTGTGTGAGAAAGTCACGGCGGCTGTGCCAGCACATGCAGGCGGCGGCGGCAGCGGCGGCAACAGGGAGGGCCCCCATCTGGCAGCCCCGCACCGTGGCAACGAACCCGGAGCCGCCAGTGACAGACACGAGCGTGGGCATGGCGCGGCAGGAGGGCCCAGGGCGCGGAGCTGGGCACCAGGGCTCTGGGGGGGGGGTGGGAGGTGGGAGGCCTGTGGCACGTCCACAATAAGCCTGTGGGCGCCTCTGCGATCGATCAATTGACGAGAGGAGCCAGGCCAGCGCTGTCCTCCTCCGAGCAACTTCATTTCCCATGCGGGCCGTGGCGGCCCCCCTGCCCAGCCCTCTCACCCGTCTCCACACACTGTGGAAGTGATCGAACAGTTATACGACGCGACAGCCTTTCAAAGCGATGCCAGACACACGCAGCCGCCCGCAGCTCGCCGCCTGATCGCCCCCCGCGGCATGGTCAGCGTGCGCCTGGTGCTGCCGGGCAGCGGGGCCGGCGACTGCCGCGCCCCGCTGCCCGCCACGCTCGCCTCGCTTCGTGCCGCAGCCGAGCGGCACTTTGGGGCGGAGCTGCGGGGCAAGGTGGGCCTCCTGGAGGGCGGGAGCACGTCGGGAGGGCCGCTGGGTGCTGCCATCCCTGCCACGCTTCCGCCGGCGGTCCAAGGCGGCGCCGCCTGCCGCCGCCGCCAGCCTGCTGCATTCGCCCTGCCCTGCACAGCAGCGCTCCTTGCCCAACCCATCTCCCACCGCTGCACTTGACCAGGACTACGTGCTGACCGACACGGCCAAGGTATTTGAGAGCGATGCCGACGCAGAGGGCCTGCGCGATGGCGCCATGCTGGTGCTGGCCTTGGGCGCAGACCGGGCGCTGGCGGCGCCGGCTCGTGAGAAGATCAGCTTCCAGCCACACCCTAAGACACTCACCATGGCGGGAGAGTTTGAATACTTTGCGGCGCAGGTGCGCTGCAGGGCTGTGGAGGCTGCTGGGGCTCGCACAAGGTGTCGGCCGGCGCTGCCGCTGAAATGCAACACTTCTCGCTCGGGTCCCCCCGATGCTGCTGCGCCCTGCATGTGGTTCACTCCTGCTGCCGCTTCTTGTCTGCTCCAGGGCCGGCACCCCTTTGTGTACGCGCTGGCGGAGTTTGTGGATAACAGCCTGCGCGCCACGCGGCGCAACGGCAGCCGGCCCCGCTCCATCACCATCTCGCTGGTGCGCTGCGGCCCGGCAGCGGCTGGCCAGGGACCACATTTCGGTGGTTGGGTAGACTAGTGGCTAGGATTGGCATGCTCGAGTGCAATGCCGCAGGTCAGCATACGGTGCAAGCTGCTGTGACCACAGGCTGGCAGCACACTCAACTTTTGTCATCCCGCCACTCCTGCCTCCCTGTCGGCCACCAGGTGGTGTCGGGCGCCAACCCCGCCACCGCGCGCGGCCTGGTGGCCATCCAGGACAATGGATACGGCATGAGCAAGCAGGAGCTGGCGGACTGGGTGGGTGCTGCCGCCGGGTGGCCACCAGTGCAGCCTGCTGTAGCGTGTGGGCTGCTCGCTGCGTGTTTGGCAGCAGGGCCTGCCTTGTCGCACGCTGCAGTTTCGGCCTGCTAAGCCAGCCTATCCTACTTGCCCTGCCTTATTCTGCCTTTAACCTGTCCAAATGCGCAGGCCGTGATGAATCTGAGCATGGAGGAGCGCGGGGCGCAGCCGCAGGAGCCGGCAGCTGGGCGGGGCGGCGGGGCAGCGGCAGCGGGTGCCGGCCGCTTCCTCACTGGCGACCTGTCCTTCTTTGGGGTGCGTCAAGTTGTGCTATTGGCTGCGGGCCTGCAACACTGCTGCTGGGGCTTCTATTGCAGCAGCGCCGTAGCTGCTGCTGCATCAAGTTGCTGTCAGGGTGCTGCCGCGCGCAACAAGCTACCACCAACGCCATGCCACTTTCCTGCCACGCACCCTGCCTGCTGCCCGCTGTGCGCCACTGCCGCTCCTCACGACCTGCCTCTGCCCTGCAGGTGGGCAGCAAGAACGCCGGCTTCTTCATGGGCAGCAGCATCAAGGTGGCCACCAAGCGCGCCGACGAGCTGTACGTGCACGAGCTGTGCCTGGCCGCCGCCGACCTGGAGGCGCGCTACCAGGCCCGAGAGGTGCGGCTGCAGGGCTGGGAGGGGAGATGGGTGGCCTCGGATAGGTGGTTGTGACGCAATGTATTAGGTGGCTGCCGGCGACACCTGCGGTCGCCGTTGCTGCTGTGTTGAAAGAATTGAGTGCTGGCGCGGGCAGGCTCTTTGGCGGCATCCGATGCTGCACTGCTGCGCAACGAGTGCCCACAGCGAAACGCTGCCCGCACCTCCACTCCCGCCCCTCCCGCGCACAGGAGGTGTATGTGGAGGACATGGTGCACCGCAACCCCGGCGACACCTCCACCCTCACCGCCATGGAGCAGCCCTTCAGCGTGGCACGCGCCTGGGTGGCGGCAGAGGGCGAGCCTGACAGCGGCGCGCTGGGCGGCGAGCTGGCTGGCGGCAGCACCGCTGGCACCGGCCCCAGCTTCACTCGTGTGGTCATCGGTGACCTGAAGCCGGATGTGCTGCGCCAGATCATGGACGGGGAGCAGGGCGGCCACGTGTGCCAGGTGCGGGGTGATCGGGGTGACAGCGGGTCTTGGGCAGGCGTGGAGCTGGGTGACATGCTGTCAGCAGGGCATGATGGCCAGTGGGGCATGGGTTTTGTGCGGTGTGCATGGCAGCGTGCCTAGGCTTGGTTTGTCAACAGTCTAGGTGCATGTCGACTCAATCCCCCTATCAATGATCAAGCTGCTTGCATTCCACCCGCGCTGCTGACGCAGGAGCTGGCGCACTTGTACCACTACTACCTGCATGGCGAGCAGGGCAACCGCGACGGCGGCGGCGGCAAGAAGGAGCGGCTGCCCAACGGCGAGCCCTTCCCAGACATCCAGCTGCGCTACCAGGTGTGCAGCTGTGGCAGGGCAGGGTAGTGCGTGCTGCACATCAGTCGGCTGAGGCTTGCAAGCTATTGGGCGGACCCCAATTGCAGCAGCTGTGGCCGCCATGTTAGCTCGATCCACCCACCCACCATTGCACTGGTCACCACACAGGTGGACTCTCGCACCGTGTGGCAGCGGCGCCTGGCTGAGGTGGACGATGACATGGAGACGCGCCTGCTGCGTGCCCAGCAGGCGGAGCTGCCCTTCACGCTGCAAGTGCCCGACAAGGTGGGCGCACGGGGATGAGGTGCTTGGGAGGCGGCTTGGTGGGGGATGCAGGCTTTCAGTGCTCCGCACAATCCTGTCTGCAACCTGCACACACGCGTGCACCCTCCCGCTAAGCATCCAATCCCCGTCCTTCTCCCCCCGCCACCCCCCTCCACAGGGCACCGTGTGCGGCGTGCTGTACTACTTCCCCTTCCAGAACGACGCCGAGACGGTGCCTGTGGAGAACCCGCTGACCTCCACCAAGCCGGTGACCAGCCCCTTCCACCCAGGCGGCGCCACGCAGCGGCCCGCGGGCACGCAGCTGCAGCGTGCCACGCAGGCGCCGCGGGCCACGCAGCTGAACGGCGGCGGCCCCGGTGGCCTGGCTGCCATGGAAGAGGATGAGGATGACGAGGGGCCGGATGCGTGGCAGACGGCGCCCATCTTTGAGGCCTTCTGGCAGGGCCGCCTCATCCCCGGCGCCCGCATCGACACGCTGCCGTTTGTGGAGGCTGTGCGCCAGAAGCGCACGGCGCACGCCAAGGTGGGCAGTCCTGATTACCTGTGCTGGTGGCAGGGACGCTGTGCTGGGAATGGTGTGCTGGAGGAATGCCTGGCTTCGGCAGCTGCGCCCGCCCTTCCACTTCGACTGCTCCCACGTCTGCTGCAGGACGTGATCCCAGACGAGGCCTTCCGCCGCCTGCGCGGCGCGCTCTTCTTCGGCCCTGCCTTCCGCGTCACCCGCAACAAGCGTGAGGCCTGGCGGCCAATCTGCTGCATTTTCTGCCAGCAGCACCTGCCTGATGCACTGGTTTCCATGCAGTTTGCCGTTACACTGTGCCACTCACTGGTCGTTCCCGCCAGCTCAACAGACCCATGTATCCTCCCCCCGTCCCTCCCAGTGCTGTTCCGCGACAACCTGGCCGAGGTTCTGGCGGGCGCAGTGCCGGGGGAGCGCCAGATGGAGGCCAAGTTCAAGCAGTGGCTGCAGCGCTGCCACGCCACGCTGGACAAGAGCGTGCGGTTCGAGGCGCTGGCGGATGCACGCACGCAGGTGGGGCTGGCTGGCGTCAGGGCTGCGCCAGGGCAGCGGGTGCTGTTCTGGCGCCATCCTGCTGGCTGACAGGCGACGAGGCAGTGGTCAACCTGGCATGCCATTTGGGTGCTTTGGGAGGCGCTGTTCAAGGCATTGTTCCCTCTCATCCCCACTCACCTACAGGCCGCGGTGCGCAGCAAGCACGGCGAGGCGACCACCGCGTTTGAGCGCGTCACCGACGGCTCGCGCACCGCCGCCGCCGGCGATGTTGTGCGCATCAACGCCAAGCCGCAGCTCGTGGGCCGCGTGCTCTTCTTCACCATCCCGCAGGTGGGATGTTTGGTGCCGCTGGGCATGCGCCAAGTGGCAGCATGGGATGCAGGCTGGGCAGCACTGCAAATTGTGCGTGTTGCCACAACAGGCCCTCCATGCACGCACACGCTCTGCCGCTCCCTGCAGGCGACCAAGGAGGAGGGTGCGTACGCCAACGGGCGCGTGCACGTGGAGCTGCTGCCGGCCGAGGTGTACGGCGCCGGCTGCGAGAAGCAGTTCAGCCTGCGGCGCCTGGAGGGGGTGCTGACCGAGGCGGAGCAGCAGGAGCATGTGCAGCGCGAGATGCTCAAGGTGGGTCAAGGCTGCTGAGCCGTTCAGCCGTGTGTAGTGTCGCTGCTGCCCAACTGCCCGTGGATCCAGGTGTTCAGGGATGGCTGCAAGCAGCAATGTCTGGTGCCACTGGTGCACGTTTCACATGTGCAGCGTTTGGCTCCTGTGCCCATCCGCCCGCAGGTGCCCACCTCGCTGCGCATCGAGCCCATGCGCTTCACCACGGGACAGACGCTCGAGTTCTCTGCGGGTGTGTTGCATAGCGTTCCTGTGATGCTGGGCTCTTACTGCAGATGCAGAACAGCTGCCCGGCAGCTCTTGTCCAGCCACATTCCTGCTGCCGACCAGCTCACATCACAGCAAGTGTTCACCTATCGGCATTCGCCCTTCCCGTCTGGCAGGCGCAACCATCCCAGAGACCACTGCCTCGGTGCTCAATGGCGGCGGCCAGCGCATGGTCAAGACCGCCTTCACCAACGAGCGCCTGGTGGTGACGCAGCGGCTGTGGCGGCTGCCGTCGGAGGGGCAGGCTGGCGCGGCGGGCCCTGCTGGCGGCGGCGAGCAGGGGGGCGAGGAGGAGGCGGACGGACGTGCAGCCAAGCGGCAGCGCAAGGGCCGCAAGGGGCGGGCGCGGCAGGATGAGAATGCAGACCCCGCGGCAGGGCAGGCAGCTGGCGGCGATGGCGCCGCAGCGGCGGCGGCGGCGGAGGCGGGCCTGCCGCCCGGCTCCAAGCTGCTGCTGACCCTGGAGAACAAGACGCCCATCAAGGACACCTTCCAGTTTGCCCGTATCAGCGACGGCCTGCACAAGTCGGGGCGCTACGCCCTGGAGTTTGTGGCGGCGCCGGCGGGGGCGGGGCAGCCAGCGCTGCGCACGGTGGTGCAGCTGGCCGTGTCACCCGGCTCGCCCTGCAGCTTTGCTGTGTCTGGGGAGGGCACGGTGGTGGCAGCCGTCAAGGAGCTGGCCCTAGGTGAGAGCGGTGGATTGTTGCGGGGGCTGAGTGCTGAACATGTGCAGAGGCAGGTTCATTGCCCATTTGAAGGCAAGGCAATGTGACATGCCTGTCACATCGCAGCCCCGTCCAACCCGTTGACTATGTGGGCACTGAGTGAGGCCTCCCCGCCTGCACCGCCCTCCCATGCAGGCGAGGTGCTGCCGCCGCTCAAGGTCATGTTCAGCGACAAGTTCGGCAACCCAGTGGCCATGAGCCCCAGCGCCACGCCGCCCAGCCTCACCATTGCAGCCGCGCTGCCGGGCGGGCCCGATGGCGAGCCGCAGCCGTGCAGCGAGCTGCAGGTGGTGGCAGCACAGGCCGCCACTGAGGATGGCTTGGTTGTGTCGGGCCTGCAGCTGCTGGGCAGCGAGGCGGCGGCAGCAGCGGCGGCGCAGGCGGCAGCAGAGGGTGCCGAGCCGGCGGGCCTGCAGCTGCTGTGTGCGGGCGATGGGCTGTCGCACCCCACGGCCCGCCAGGCGCAGGCGCCGCCCTCCAAGCAGGACCTGCCGGTGGCTGAGGTGCAGCTGCGCATCAGCCTGGCCAGCTCCTCCGAACTGGAGCCGGTTGTGCTGCCGCTGCGCCTGCGGGCGGGAGCGCCCCACTCGCTGCACCTGCTGCCCGGCAACCCCTGGGAGGAGGCAGCCGCCAGCGCCTCGGCAGGCGGCGTGCTCACCCTGCAGCACAGCGCAGCGCTGCCGCCCTTCCAGGTGGCGGCCTTTGATGCGTGGGGCAACCCAACAGCCCCCGCACCAGACCTGGGCTTTGCGGTGCTGGCGGAGTGCGAGGCCACCGCGCCCCATGCCAAGGAGTTTGCTGTGGGGCCCACCGGTCTCGCTACCGTGGAAGGTAGGACTGGCTGGAGGCTGTGTGAGGGTGCCTGCCCAGCTCCCTGCCATGTCAGGCCGTCGACTGCATGTTCTGTTGCCTGATGTTGGTTTGCAGGGCTGGTGGGCAGCGCCTCGACGCGGGCCAGCGGCCCTGCCACCCTGCGCCTCGGCCTCAAGCCCTACCCCACCAACCAGCACACCGAGGCAGCAGTGGCGGCGGCTGACCCAACGCATGTGATAGAGTGAGCGTGGGGTGAAGCTTGCAGCTTTTCTGAAGCTGATGGCCAGCACATCTTAATGCCCGCTCCACCTGCCTGCAAGGCACAACAAACACTCACCTCCGGAGGTCGGTGTGTGTGGCCCTTACCCCTGGCAGGCTGCCCCTGGCGGTGGAGCCGTCCACCCTGCCGGTGGCACTACAGCTACTGCGGGACGGCGTGCCGCTGCCCACGCGTGTGGTGGAGGGAGAGGACGGGCCCAGCCAGGTGGCTGTGCTGGAGGGCCTGCCCGCCGGCAGCTCAGGTGTGCAGGAAGTGAGCTGTTGCTGCTGCTGCCGCTGCTGCTGCTGCTGCTGCCGCGTCGTTATGCCAGCCTATTTTGTGCTGTGCAAGTCAGTTGCCTTTATGTTGTCACCTGCTGCTTCATGGCATGCTGCAGTCCGGGCCCAGGCGCTCGCAGAAGGAACCTGCAGCGTTGCCCTGAATACTGCACCCCTGCCCTCGCTCCCCTGCCGCAGCCAGCGGGCTCAAGGTGGCGCTGCTGGACGAGAGCGGGCAGCCTGCTGCGCGCGAGGTGGCGGGCAAGGTCACGCTGTCGTGGCGCAGTGGCTCAAAGAAGGTCACCTGGGGCGAGAAGGCATCCACGGCCACACCAGGCATCAAGCTGCCACCCGCCAAGGTACGAGGCAGCAGGGGTTTGGCTGCTGCACTGCAGTGGCTGCTCATCACGGCCCACTGGCGGGCAGGGGGTGAATGTGCAGGCTGGTGGGCATGCCCCGCCTGATCTCCTAGCATCAAGCGACGCAGCTGCTGCCACAGCCCTGGCTCACTGCCCTGTCTCTCCACGCTGCCTCTCAACCACAGATGCCCGAGTCAGTGGCAGATGTGTCCAACCACTGGGTGCGCTTCACCTCAGCCAACCCGCCGCTGGTGCTGGAGGCAGCGGTGCAGATGCAGGCGGTGCCCGCCGACCCCGCCATCTGGACGCTCAGGTGGGCGCTTGGGTTGCGGACCTTAATTGGGTGCTGGCTTGCACGATTGGTCAAGGCTTTGTGGAGCGAGGCTTCCGGCGTGTGTGCCCGTGGGCTGCTTTCTGACATGCTGCTGTCATGTTCCACACATGCCTTGCCCGGCTCCCCCCAAGACCCTCCCCCGTCTGCAGCCTGGTGGACCAACTGACCAGCCAGCACGCCGAGGAGCTGGGCACGGTGCAGTGCGGCCAGCCGTTTGCGCTGGAGGTGGAGGCGTTGGACGCCTTCAACAACCGGTGGGCTGGGCGGAGTGCGGCGGGCGGAGTGTGAGTTGCAGAGAGACAGAGAGACATTGCCATCACAGTGGGTAGCATGGTCCGGGCGCCACAAAGCTGTGCATGCAACCTGCCCAGCAGCGCCTGCCTCGCGCGGTTGCCACACATGCAGGTGCAGCGGCGGCGGCGCGGCGCTGCCGCAGCCGCAGCTGGCGCTGGAGAGCGAGGGGCCGCTGCAGTACAACGAGGCGGAGTGGGAGCAGGGCTGGGTCAGCCAGGGCGGCGAGCAGGTCTACTCAGTGCGCCTGGCGGTGGCGGGGCACCCTGGGTGAGGGGGTGGGGGAGTTGTTTTCCAGGAATGCGGTTGTCATGCCTGGGTGTGCAGTGGCAAGTATCGGCCGGGAGCACAAACGCCACACCGCGTCATGCCTCGATCACAGGTTGCCGCTCACACCCCAAGGTTGACCTTGCCTGCCCGCAGCCCGCTCAAGATCACGGTGCGGGACGGCGCCGGTGAGGGTGGCGCCTCCCTGCTGACCGAGGATGCTCTCACTGTGGAGCTGCGGGCGGGGCCGCCAGCTCAGCTGTCGGTTGAGGGGCCGGGCACGCTGGAGGTGGGCACCAAGGCGGCGCTGCCGCAGCTGCGCGTCCGCGTGTGCGACGCCGCCGGCAACCCCACCACCAGCGAGACGTTTGAGGTGGGTGGCAGGGCAGGACCGGCTCGTGTGGTTTGCCATCCCAGGCAGATGCGGCACAGCAGGCAGCACAGCACAGTGGATCGGCTGCTCCGCTCCTACCTCGCTGCCGGGCGTGGCACTGCCGCTTGACCTGGCGCAATGAAGCCCGTGACCCACCTTCTACCCCACACAACAACAGGTCTCCCTCAACTCCAGCGCCCTGGCCACCGACGGCAGCGGGCGCGCCGCCTCGGTGTCGGTTTCAGGCGGCAACAAGGTCAAAGTCAAGAAGGGGGCTGCGGTGTTCAAGGACGTGCGAGTGTCTGCTGACGAGGCGGGGTCGTACGCCCTGCGCGTGCAGTCCGCCTCCCGCAAGGTGGCGGTGGCAGATGGCGTGCTGCACCTGCTCATGCAGGTGCGCGGTTGGGTGGGGTGGTTGGGCGGGGGTGGTTGGGGGGTTGCCTGCAGGAGCGTTCGTTTCCAGCTGAGACATGATACCTTCGTAGCTGTCACGCTCGGTAGCAGACTGCGCTGACGTTCACGCCTGCCCATCCTGCGCTTGCCTTACCCGCAGCCGCTCAATGCGGTGACCGACCTGCGTGTGCTGCTGCCCGAGACGCTGGAAGGCGGCGAGTGCCAGGCGGGCACCAGCGCAGAGGTGCACGTGGCGGTGCTCACCGAGAATGGGCTGAGCCTGCCGCCGGGGGTGGCGGCCGGCGCCCTCACCCTCAAGGTCACGCCACCAGGTGCAGGGCGGGGGTGCAGTGGTCGGAGGGCTAGGGCGGGGGTGCAGTGGCTGGAAGGCTAGGGCGGGGATGGACGCAGTGTCGTTCAGCATTGGGCTTGAGGTGGCCCTGATCTGCCAGGCCTGCTGTGCTGCCCGATGCCCGCTGTTGGTGGAGCCTCCATCATGTTGCTAATGCCCTCCCCCTGGCTGCTCCTTCACCTCATCAGGCGGCGGCCGCTCCGACGTGACGGCCTACTCGCTGCTGGCGCCCTCGGAGGCGGGGGATGAGCCGCCGCAGAGCCAGGCGGGGCATTTTGCCTTCCAGCTGCAGGAGCTGCGGGCGGCAGGCACCTACAGCGCGGTGGGTTAAGGGGCTGTGATAGTGTGCTGATTGAGGATGCAAGCATTCGGGTTCTGCCGGCCTCCGTACGTTTCAGTGCGGTCTTGCCCGCTTGGCTGTCAACCCGCCTCGCCCTGTAGCCTTGGGTTGCAGCTCCATGCCCGTCCGCCATCTCTGAAGCTCCCCTCCTGCCCCCATTCACAGGTGGCTGAGTACGTAGAGTCGCGGCCGGAGCTGGCGGCGGGGCTGTCCAAGAAGGATGCCACGCTGCGCTCCGCCAGCGTGCAGTTCCAGGTGCAGCCCTGCCAGCCCGTCACGCTCAGGTGAGAGGGTGGGCAGGAGTGAGTTGCACCAGTAGTACAGTGTATGTTGTTTTGCACCATGCCGCAGTCACCAGCGCGGCTGCGGTGCGAGTAGTTCCTGCTGCCCGTCCACGGGTGCGCACAACCTGGCACGCCTCACACAGCCGCACCCTGCAACTCGCTGCAGGCTGGAGGCGGCCCAGCTGCCTGACAAGCTGACAGTGACCAACGGTTCCAACGCCAAGCAGCGCCTGCTGCTGCGCAATGCGGCGGTGCAGCTGGAGGACGAGTTCGGCAACGCCGCACCCGGCGGCGGCGTGCAGGTGGAGAGGGCAGGGGCTCCCTGTGGAGGAGCGAAATGCGGGTGTCTGCAGCAGGCCGGCCCACACACAAACGCCACTTGCCGTTTGTTACCATCTCTGATTCGGGCTCTGATCACCCCTCCGCTGCAACCCCTCCGCTGCACCCACTCCCCAGGTGCGGTTCCGCCTGCGCTACCAGGGCGAGGCGGTGGGCAGCAGCGGCTCGCAGCTGCCGGCGCTGCAGGCGGCGCAGGGCCAGGGGGTGCAGGAGACGGACGAGCGGGGGCGCGCCTTCCTGGGGGACATGTCCATCGCCGAGGGCTCGGGTGAGCTGGCGGCTGGGCTGGCGCACTGCTCTGGCTATGGTGTGCGTGGAGACATGCTGGCCCACAGGCCAGCCGCTATGTGGCACAGCTTTGGCGCGCCACGTTGCTATTGGCGAGCCACGCTGCTGCGCTGGTTGCAGTGCCTGTGACCCTGCAGCCCCCTGCCACCGCTTGACGCGCAGGCCGTGCCGCCTCGGGCGCGCTGGAGTGCGAGCTGGTGTGCGAGGCGCTGGGGCTGTACCCCTCCTCCTCCCACGAGCTGGAAACAGACGGCGAGGGCTGGGCAGTCTGCTGGGCCTGCCCCGTGCTCTTCTCCGACGATGCTGCCAGGTGGGGAGGGTGCGGAGCCAGGGCGAAAAGTTGGCACTGAAACTCAACTGGCGATGCCCCGTGCATCCGAAACTCACTGTGCGGGCGCTGAGCTCGTTCACCAGCTCCTATCTAGTTGCATGTTCACACCTTGGCTGCGAGGTATCCCCCGCCCCAGGTTTGCCCACATCGAGCGGCTGAACCAGCAGCGTGGCGAGCTGGTGGGGCGGCGGGACGAGCTGCAGCAGCGGCTGGCGGGGGCGCTGCAGGCGCTGGAGGGGGTGCAAAAGGAGCAGGGCAAGCTAGACAAGGTGGGTGGGCAGTGGGGGCAGTTGCAAACAGTGTGGCCAGCTCAAATGAACGGGAGCAAGCGCTAAGCGCTAAGCGACGCATCGGCACAGGCTGCCACTCCGAAGGCAGCCCGCGGTGTCGAACAAAGTTGTGCGCGTCACCTGCCAACTTCCCCAACACTCCGCCCGCCCACAGGTGCTGGCCAGCAAGCAGAAGGCGCTGGGCGGCCCCGCGCCTGAAACGGTCAAGGCGGCGCAGCGTGAGCTGGCCAAGGCCCAAAAGGCGGCAGCAGCTCAGGCGGAGGCGGAGCCAGAGGAGGCGCTGGAGGCGCGGTACGGCAAGGGCAATGCAGCGGCATCTGTGGACCGAGCCCTGCAGAGCGGTGAGCGGTGGCTTAGCGGGAGGTGGCTGCAGGATGCGACCTAGTTGTGCAGGATGCTCGTGCTGCTGCCAGGCGACCGCACATGGCCTGCATGCATGACTCACCAAACGCCACCACCGCTCCCTGCTGCAGGCGACGCTGGCCTGGTGGGCGTGTTTGCGCAGCTGGCGACGGTGGACGACCGCCAGCTGGGCGCTGTGCTGGCGGCCAGCCAGCGGGCCACGCTGGCAGTGGTGGTTGTGGCGGATGCGGCGGCGCGGCAGCGTGTGGCGGCGGGCCTGGCGCGAGACAAGTATGCGGCCCCAGACATGCTGCCGATGACTAACATGATCCCTTGGAGCGGCAAGACGGGCGACTCGCCCGGGTTTGCGAGTGCCAGCGAGCGGGCGCACGCGCTGCAGCGGGCGGCGTGCCGCGGCGCCGACCCGCCGCTGGCCATGCAGCTGCCGCACACCGCCAGGATTAGCCAGCTGCGCGAGAAGGGTGGGTGGCTGGAGGGGTTAGGGTAGGGCAGGGTGGCCTATTATGGGTCATGGCCAGTGGCAGCAACTCGGCGCTGCATGCATGTGGCCCCCGGAGGATCCTGCCTTCAGCAGGGCGGCGCTACAGGCTTCGAGCGCCTGCCCAATGCCCTTGCCCCTCCTGTTATACCCCTCCCTTGCAGCGGATGGCGTGGGCATGTCTGCCAATGACTGGCCGCGCGGCTGCCTGGGCTTTGCCGTCAACCTGGCCCGCCCCGTGCACAAGGTGAGGAAAGAGGGCAGCTGTGCCCGCTGCAGCCTCGTCTGTGCATGCAGCGGAGTGGCGGTGGCTGGCAGCACCCCTTGGCTCACCACACACAAGCTGAACGTCTGAACACTTGCCTTGGCACTTGGCCTGCCCAGCTGCACACGCGCATTCCGACGTACCAGCCCGCCACACCCTCCCTGCCTGCCCCCTTGCTCGCCAGGGCCACCGCGCCTCGGTGCTGTTCGCCATGCTTGGCCACACGCTGGTGTTTGAGACGCTGCGGGACGCGGAGGAGTACAAGGAGTTCCTGTCCCAGGCAAGCAAATGGTGTAGCATTTATTTCTGGCGCCCCGGCTGCCGTGCACGCTGCCTGCTGTGGTAACCTGTGCTCGCCCGGGAGCCTGGAAGCACGCGTAAGTGTGTCGGCAGGCGTCAATGAAGCTCCGCCCTGCAGGAAGCGCGGCGTGCAGCCGCTTGCGACCACGCTTGCTCTCACCCTGAACTCCTGCCCTGCCTGCGCCGCACCTGCAGAAGCTGCGCGTCGGCTCCTCCGCCTTCCTGTCCCTGGACGGCGGCCGCATCGCCGCAAACGGCATCGTCAGCGGCGCCTCCTTCCAGGTGCCTCATGCCCTACCCTTGCCAGCCGCACGATGTCATGGCGCAGCTGGCGGGCTGTGCTGGGGGTGCATGCGCCATATGGCCTGTACTGTGCTCTTGTGCCCTGGCTCTCTTGATAAATTTCGCTGCCTCCTCTGCTGCCTTGCGTGTGTGCCCCAGGTCCCGCCCGTGGACCGTGCTGACCACCGCTTCGGCTCCAGCGGCCTGCTGGGAGAGGTGCGGCACGTTGCGGGTGGCCCAGATGTGTGCAACGGGGGCAGGGGCACCTGCACCTGTTGGGAAGGTGCTGTGGAGGGTTGGCGCTTGCTTGCTTGATGGCACCTGCTGTCACTCGCCAACTCCTGCCGTTGGACGTGCCCACAAGCAACACGCTCCTCTGCCCGCACCTGCCGCAGAACCCGGCGGCGGCGCAGGCGGCGGAGCAGGCGGCTGCGCTAGAGGAGTGGGTGGAGCTGCTGCGCTCCCGCGACCAGCTGGAGGCCTCGACGGCGGCAGCCCAGGTGGGTGATTGGTGGTTGGTTTGGTTGGGGCGGCTGGGTTTAATTTGGGGCGGCTGGGCTTGGTTGGGGTGGCTGGGTTTGGTTGGGGCGGCTGGGTTTGGTTGGGGCGGCTGGGTTTGGTTGGGGCGGCTCGGTGGAGGCCAAAGCTTCCAGCTGCTGCGCAACGCAGGCACAGCTGACGCCGCCAAGGATGCCTCAGATCTCATGTGCTGGGCTTTACTCACACGCCAGCCACTTGCTCGATACTCAATGTTGTCGATGTTGTCCCCCTGCAGGCGGACGCGGATGCAGCCGAGGCCGAGTGCCGTGGGCAGTTGGAGGAGGTGGAGGGCCGCATCGCTGAGCTGGAGGCGCAGCTGGCACTTGGGGACATGAAGGCGGCAGACGGGAGGGGCGGCGGCGGCGGCGGCGGCGGCGCTGGAGGTGCGTGGGTGGGGCGGGCCTTCATGCGTTCCGTGCAGCAGAAGCAGGCACGGTGTGCTGCTGGTGGGTGGAGATGAACAGCTGTGTGTGGAGAGGAACAGCTTTGTGTAGGGATGAGCAACCGTGTGCGCCCTGCCTCGCTCCCCTCCCCACCACCAGGCTCGGCACGCAAGCGGCGCAGCAGGAGGCAGCAGCAGTCGGAGGAGCCGGCGGAGCAGGAGGTGGTGGTGCTCGATGACGACGAGCAGCAGCAGCAGCAGCAGCAGCGACCGGCGGCGGGGGATGGCGGCGGCAAGAAGCGGCGGCGCATACAGCGCATGCAGGGCTAGGCCTGCCCGGGCACTTGACGAGCGTGACTGACTTTGCAGCAACTCACAACCTGACTGAACCCAATGGCTGCCAGATTGGCAGTCTGCAGTGTAACTCTTCGCTGCCTTGTGTGTGAGGAAGAAGGCAGATGACCTGTCTGAGTGATGCTCTCTGCAAGCTCATTCAAACATGCTGGCTAAACTCGGCCTAATATCTTTGTTTCAGGGGCTGCTGGATTGGTAGGGAGGGTGCACGTGCAGATCGGGTGGACCGGTGGATGGGTGGCGGCAAGGGTCACAGGGACCAGTTCCCAGCTCCCCCCCC
>RRZL01000037.1:426854-443036 GCA_006782975.1 Chlorella sp. Dachan
CCACCACCCACTGCCCCTACCTGCACAAGCAGCCCTGATCCCATCCATCCCAACCCCGCAGGTTAAGGAGTGCCTCAAGCTGGCTGCCAAGGGTCAGGAGTACCGACCAGCAGCACGCACAGCGGGCGGCGGCACAGCAGGGCAGGCGGGCAGCGAGACGGGGCAGCGGCAGGAGCAGGAGCTGCACGAGGACGAGGCAGCGCTGGCAGCGGCGGCGGCAGAGGGCGAGGGGGGAGACGAGTCGGTGGCGCGGCAAGGGGATGACCGGCTACCCGGCGGCGGCGCGGTGCTGACCGCCCAGGGCGGCAGCGGCCGGCGGGCTGTGGTGAAGCGCATTGACGGCGTGCTGGTGGGAGAGGCCCGCCCTGTGGGCGCCTCGCGGCTAGGCTTCTACGGCATCCTGCTCTGGGTGGGCGGCCTGGTGGGGGCCTTCTTCCTGCTGCCAGCCGCGCGCAAGGCGGCGCGCAAGGCGGGCGCGCTGCTGCCCACCACCGCACCCTACAAGTCGAAAGGCCGCGACGACTAACTGCGCTGCGCAGCACTTCTTTGTGCATTTTTTTCCTAGTGCTTGTGCTCCCTTGCTTCTCGCTTGCTCGTCTGGTGCTGCTTCTGCTTTTGATGCTACGCTTTTGTCGGTTAACAAGCTCTGGCAAAGGAATGCAGGCTGCCTCGCCAGTCCCACAAGGGCTGGACAGCATACAGCGTGTGGAGGGTACAACAAAGAGCGAGCGGTCAGGAGAACGAGGTGGTCAGGTGCAGTCAGTCAGTGAGGAAAACAGGGGTACAGGAGAGTGTGTGTGGGCAGGCAGGCGACGAAAGGTGCACACGTGGCGGCCCCGCTGCAGGACCCAGGCATGCGGGCACGGCTTGTGCTCCTGCCCTTGCGCTCCTGCTCCTGCCCAGAGGTCCAAGTGCACTGGGTGCGAGTCTAGGAGCCGAACCGGAAGAAGCCGCCGCCGCCGCCGCCGCTGCCGCCGTCCAGCTCCAGTGCCAGGTGGTCGCTGGCTGTCAGGTCGGCCACGTGGCGCATGAAGCGCGCCGGCGTCTCCACGCCTGGGGGCGGGGGGATGTGTGGGGGGATCGCGGGGGTTGGTGCACGAGGGTGTGAGGCAAGGCGGGGGAAGGCACCAGATGTGGCCTGTCACCAACTGATGTGATGCAGCATGACAGCCAAGCACACTGCTGCAATGCCACACGGCAGTCGATCGCTGGATCACAAGCCACCCACCCCCTCCCGCCCTCCACTCACTGGTGCCGCCCAGGAACACGTCCCGCCCCAGCTTGGCGCTGAGCCGGTGCGCACAGCGCATCTCGCTCAGCGTGACGCCGCCCACAATGAACACAAACAGGCGGCGGCCCTGCCGGGAGGGAGGGTGCAAGGGCCAGGGTGGAGCGGCTGCCAAGGTGGGCAGAGCACGGGTTGCATCCCACAGAGGCGGGCCTCCCACCTGCCCAACCGCACACTGTGTCTCCCCGGCCACTGGGTACGCAAGCCACCCGAGCCGCCCAATCACCGGCAGCTTGCTTGGCAGGCCACCCAAACTCCGCACCTTGGCAACGTCCCCTTTCTCGGGCGAGGCTGCCGCTCCCGACTTCTTGGCCCACGCCCCCGTGGTGCGCACCGACCGCACCGAGGCACCCAGCCCCGCCTGTAGGCCAGGGAGGGAGGAGCAGGATGGTGGTGCAGAACGTCAGTTTTGCTTTGTACTTTGTACCACGCGCACCGACGCGCCCAGGCCCGTCTGAGAGTTGCGAGAGGGGAGGGAGAGGGGAGGGTGGCGCATGACGTCAGTTTTGCTTCATACTGAGCGCACCGAGGCGTGCAGGCTCAGCTGAAAGTTGTGAACAGTTGCGAGAGGGTTGAGCAGAGGGGGGTGCGCATGGTGGAGCAGTGCACAAGGGGCGGCGGCAGTGGGACAGGCAGCACGCGTCGCAGGCCACCCCGCAGCTGGGGAGGAAGGACGATGCCAAGGAATGCCAGGGCTGCCTCTTCGCTCCACGGCACAAAAAGCCACCAGACCGAGCAACAACAATCAATGAATCAACCAATCACCCACCTTTGGCGTGGTGTCGGCGGATGAGGGCCCCGAGCGCGCGCTGGAGGGCGAGGCGGGGGTGGCCACAAACGGGTACTCGTCTGTGGACAGCTTGCCCGCGGCTGCAGGGAGGAGGGCGCAGGGCACCGGTTGATGGTCAGTGCATCACCCCCTTGCCACCGCCTGCGACCGCCTGCCGCACCAGCCCAGCCGCGAGCCCTGCAGCACCAGCCAGCCGCTAACTCTGCAGCCCTGCACACAAACATCCAGCCCTGCGTGCGGCCCTGTGCCTACAAACTTCACCAACCCACCTGCATCCTCCACCACCTCCTGCAGCAGCGGCACGAAGCGCGCGAGCGCAAAGGCCGCATCGTCCTCGTCAGGCTCGCGGTCCTTGCGCACCTGCCGAGGGGAGGAGCAGGGAAGTGAACGGGATGGGCGAGTGGCCGGCGGCACAGTGGCAGGCTAGGGACCCAGAGCACTGACAGCGGGCGGCAATGAGGATACACAGACCCCAGCTGCAAAGCATTCAACTGCAGATGCAAGCCAGCGGCCCACGCACCGCGCGCCGCCGCTTGCGCCCAAAGGTGATGCCGCCGCTCTTGTTGCGCTTGCGCACTGCGGTTATCAACAGGCGGGCAGACCAAATGAGCAAGATGGACGCGACGCAATGCAACAGAAGGTGCGACCTTGCTAGAAGCCAGCCACGACTCCTGGTTGCCACCTCAGGCACCCCCGGCTGCGGCTTCCACCCCGCAGCGCCGTACCACCACCGCAGGGCTTCACCGCAGGGCTTCCCCACCCCATCAGCCCAGCGGCCCAGCCAACCACCCGACCACCCACCCACCCGCCCGCCCACCCCTCAACCGCACCCGGCACGCCCAGGTACTCGAGGTTTGTGACGCAGGCCATGTCCCCAGGGGTGAGGCGCGCCACCTTCTGCCACTGCGCCTCGCGCGTGCCGTCCAGCTTCTCAAGGTGCGTGGCGCTGTAGCACATGAGCAGGCGCACCTGCGGGCGGACAGTGCAAAGATGCGTCGGTTAGCAGCGGTGGGGTGCTGCAATCAAGCGAGCAGGCACACCTAGGAGCGGGGCATGCAGTGACGCCAAGCAGGCCCCGCCCACTCGTGCTGGGCACCCACCTACAATCAGGGCATGCAGGGACGACAAGCACTCCGCCCTACTTGCCTTGTCTGCCGCAGGGATGGCCTGGTTGGCTGTGAGGAAGGCGATGACCTCCTTGCTGGTGGCGTCTCCGTACACCAGGTCCTGGGAGGGGGGGAGGGAGGAGAGCACTCGTACTGGAGCCACATAAAACATGCACAGCTTGGGGTTGGTGGCACTGGAGCAGCCAGGAACTCTCAGGCAAGTTGCGCTCCGCAGTCGTTTGGCCAGCCGGCCGGCCATCCAAGACACATCTACCCACCCATCCACCCACCTGCTCCAGCTTGCCCAGCTCCGCCAGCTGGTTCTCGTTGATCTGGTTGTTCAGCCGGCTGGCAATCTCCACGTGCGCGGCCAGCTTGGACAGCTGGTCCCTGCGCAGCACACGTTGGGGAGGGCGAGGCTGGGCAGCCGCGTTGCAGCCGTGTTGCTACTGCTGCCCAGCCAACTGGACCATGGCGAATGGCACCCCTGAAATCGCGCCGCAAGATGACCTGCCGGCACGCCGCTCGGCAGCCATTGGCAGAACAAGCCACTCGTCCCACCCTCAGCTGATGAGCCGCGGCCGCCCTCCCGCCCCAACCCACCTGTACTGCGGCAGGCTCTGGATCAGCTTGCTCATGTTGCGCAGCTCCAGGTCGCTCACGCCGCGCCCGCCCTGCGGCACAGCAGGCACAGCACACGGCGGCGGTCACGGTCGGCAAGCGCACCAGTAGGCAACGCAAGGCCCCCCAAGCAGTGACGGACACTGCATCAGCCAACAAAAGGGTCCCCCAAAGCCAGCAAGGCCCCCCAGCCTAGCAGGCCAAGCTTTCCTCACCTTGCCCACCCGGTTCTTGGCCTTGAACTCGTCCATCAGGTTGGCAATGGCCTGCAGGGCAAGCATGCGGGGAGGCACAGTGAGCGCGCACCTAGGCAGACATGATCGCAGAAAGGCGTGCAGTTGTACCGGGGCCCCTCTCACACCAGCAGCAGTGCATTGCGCACAGCGCCCCGCCCTACCCAAGCAGCTCACGTTGGAGGCGGCGGCAAAGTGCTTGTGCCGCAGGTCCACAAACAGAGCGTCCCGCTCATTCAGGATGTGCTCCTTCTTCTCCAGCTTGCCTGCAGGGGGTGTGGTTGATGGGGCGGGGGGTGGGCAGTTGGGCCACGAGCTTGCAAGCTTGCAACCACGCCGGGCAGCAGGCGGGCACATGCCTGCCTGCAAGTGATGTGTGCAAGCGATGGCAGATGCCTGATGGGACCCGGCACCGCCCAGCACGCCAACAACCTGAAGGCAGGCACCGCACACAGGCATGGGCAGCAGGCAGCAAGCAGTGGCCCGTGTCACAAACACACACACACACAAAACGCCACGCACCGCCCTGCGTCTCTGCGTCGTACACAAACACGTTGTCGTGCAGTGCGGGTGTGTCGGACAGCAGGTCAAAGGCCATGGCCTCGTACGTCCACTCGTGGATCACGGGGGCCACCTGCGGGGGGAGCAGGGGAGGGGAGTGGGGTGCAGGGGTAGCGTGAGGCGGGTGGAGGGTGGTCGCCACGAGGGCAGCGCTGGTTTGGCATTGGATGGAGGACACGCAAGGCGGCGAGCGAGGCCACGGCAGCTGGGCTGCAAACCCAGGCAGCCAGGAATGATGAGCAGCTGGCAAGCCTGCCCGGCCCACCGGGTCGAAGCCGCGGTCGGTGAGGATGAGCTCGCACGTCTCCCGCTCCGGCAGCATGCCCGCCCGCTGCGGCAGCCAAAGGGAGGGCGCAGACTCATCATTTGCTGGCGGATGTGCCATTGCTGCGCTGAATGCTGCGATGTGATTTGACGCTTGGTGCCTGCAGCCTGTGCAAGCTGTCAGCTGTTCAAGCCAGCAGGGCTGCTGAGCTCCCCCTGCTGCACCACGCTGCACTTCGCACCTGCAACGCGGCCAGCTGCTAGTGCAGCTCCAGGGCACATCCTGAAACATCCCCGCCCTAATGCCGACACTTGACACCCACCTGCAGCGCCGTCAGCTGCTCGTGCAGCTCCAGCGCGATGCGCTGCGCCACCAGCAGGCGCGACTCCAGGCCCGGGGGAAATTCCTCGCCTGCGGGGGCAGACGGTGTGTGGGAGATGCATGGGAGTGGAGCTTGCAGCGGCCAGGGTGTGTGCACGGCGGGCAGGATCAACCGCGATGATCACGCCAGCCGAACGGCACGCCCATGCTACCCTTGCCTGGGGGCGCCGCCGCCCGGAAGCGGATGGCCGGCATTTCCCGCAGCGTGGCAAACACGGTGACGAGCCGCGCCGTCAGCACCTGGGAGTCGGGTGGGCGCGTAGAACTCGAGGTGAGGCGTTGCAGAGTGTGCAGGGAGGATTCCAGCTTACTGCCGCACTGCAACAGCAGCAGCAGCAGCAACGGCAGCATCTCTATGTGGCCCACAGCTGCCAGCAGCCTGGCACACGCCTGCACAACTAGCTGCTGCGGGCAGGCTGCCCCCAGCACCAGCAGCAACAGCGTGCCTCGATCTCCACGCGGTAGCTGGTGGAGGAGTCGACCGAGGCGCCAAAAAACGTCTTGAGTGCGCCCTGCATGGCCAGCGCATGGGAGTGCTCGCAAGCCCGGTTGTAGCAATGGCAAGGCGGCGGCAGCAGCAGCGGTGGGGCAGTTGACAGCAGCAGCCCACTGGCGGCAGCAGCGGCAGCCCAGCAGCAGCAGCAGCAGCAGCTCAGTCGCGGCAGCAGCAGCATGCCCACTGCCGCACCTCCTCGTTCGTGGTGAAGGTGCGGCTGTCCACCAGCAGGTACTCCAGGTTCACCTGCACAAGGGCCGCAAACATGCAAGTAACTTTGCAGTCATGGTCGTGCAATGCCAGTCATGGTCGTGCAATGCAACGAAGCCACTCCCCTTAGGCTGCAACCCCAGCAGCGCCGCAACCACCGCCAGCCAGCCAACTTGCATCATGCGCCGGCCCCCGCACCCACCTCCTTGAGCGTGCGCAGGCGGGAGACGAGGTGGGGACACTCCCGGATGGCCGCCAGGTGCTGCACCGAGGGCTTGGAGGAGAAGAAGACGTGCGCCGCCTGCAGGCAGTGTCGGTGTGGTGTGGCAGCAAGACGGCGTGGTTGGGTGGATGGTGGGTCGGGTGTTGTGTGCAGCTTCAGGTTGCAAATCTCAAACTGGAACGACCGCACAACGCAGCAGCTCGACATGTCTGCTTGCACAGCCGCCGACTGCTGGGTCCTGCACAACGGCCGGCACCTGCACAGCCCCTCACCTTGTACTGCGGCATGGCGGCCAGGGAGAAGTCGCGCACCAGCTGGCGCACGTTGTTGTCGGTGGGTGCCATGAAGTACACGCCCACCAGCTGCGGCAGCGGCTCCCGCCGCTTGCTGATGTCCTCCACCACTGCGGCGCACAGGCGGGCAGTTGCAGGGCTGGGCTGGGCAATGCAATGCAATGCAACTGGAAGCGGGCAGGGCTCGGCAGTGCATCAACTGGGGTGGCCAGTTTACTGCGGCGACCTGCTGCAGCAGCACCAACATGCGCCCTATCTGCTGCACAGCCAGCGTTGCCGGCAGCCGAACAAATACTGGACGGAGTAAAAGTATTTGCGCGTCTTATATGTTTGCGAATAGCAAAAAAGTACGCAAAAGCAGGTGTCTGGGGCAAAAAGGGGGCAAAACGCTCGCAAACGTTTGGCTTTGCCAGGTGGCGGCGCGGCGGCGGCGCCAGCCTGGCACGCTTCCTGTCTCCCTTTGAACGCGCGTTTGGGCGCCGTGACTCAATTGATAGTTCCCCCATCTTTGTGGGGCTTGTAGTCCAGCCAAACCCGGCCCCTGGGCCAGTATGCAGCCGGGCATTCGGGCCGCGCTCCTCCTACCCCATGCAGCAGCCCTGCCAGCAGCTCCAGTTGCTGCTGGCAAGGCTAGCGCCCCTCGCAAATGTTTTCCCTTTCCTGCAACTTTTCCATGCCAACTCACGCAAAGTTTAACAACTCCCCAGAAAACTTTTGCGCTGCGCGCAAAAAATTTACACGCAAAATACTTTTACTCCGTCCAGTAGTTGCGCCCGGCACAAACAGCCAGCCGCCCCACAGCTCGGCTGGCTCACGTGACACGCCATAGTCCATGATGTCGGCCACGCCCGCCACATTGGACAGCACCTGCTTGGGAGTGCAGGTGTGAGCGGTGCTGACAACTCAGCTTGTTGGCCTCTTTAGTCAGCACAAGTGAGCGGGTTGGGCGGGCAACAGCCGTTGCAACCCTGCCGTCCCAGCGCCGCACCTTGGTGGTGGTCGGGTCCAACACCAGCACGCTCCAGGCGCCGCCCGCAGCGTCACGCACCGACCCCAGCATCTCATCCTGCAAGAACGCAGGGGAGCTGGAGCCAGGCAAGTCGGCAAAACGGCAGCTACTGGCGGCTGCCCGCGCCCGCCGCCGCCGCTCCGCCGCCGCCGCACCGCCGAGCAGGCGGTACGGCTTTAACCGCTTCTGTGGGCTGATCAGAGGCGGCAGAAGCAGCTGGGGGAGCTGCAGGGGCGCACGACGCGCGCACAGGCTGCGACCCGCGCCCCAAACGCACCAGCAGCCGCTGCTTGGTCGCCAGCGACAGCAGAGTGCCGCCCCCTGAGCCCGCCATTGCTGCCCGGCCCCTGCGAGAGCCCTGCTGCCGGCGTGGGCCCTTGGTTTCCACGCGAGCGCTTGACCGCCGGCTTGATCGCTGCCCGATTGTTGCGCGAGCAATGCCCAGCAGCTGGGTGCGCCGATCGCTTCATTTGCGCTGGCCGCGCCGGCATGGGGCCAGCGGGGACCCCCAAGCCACGAACATGCTCGCATTAAGCCACTGCACACACCAAGTAGCGATCCACGAGCCGCAATGGCGACCAGGACGGCCCTGCTCTCGGCGCCCTTTGTGGCCGGGGCGCTGGCTCGCTCAGCGGTGCTGCCCGCCTGCCCACGACTTGCTGGCAGTGTGCTGCACACCGCATGCAGGCCAGCAGCGCCCCAGACGCAGCAGCTGGCGGCAGCGGCAGCGGCGCGGCGGCAGCGGCGGCTACCACCGCCGGCGGCCAAAAGCGGCAGCAGCGAGCAGGGGCCTGGTTCAGGTGTGTGGCTCCCGCTGCAATGCAGCCAGAGATGACTGCTTGCGGCTGCAATCCATGGAATGGCTGGCTGTTGCTTGGATGCATGGCCGGACCCCACTGCCACTCGTCGTCTTCGCAGGCAAGCAGCCTCCGGCGCCCAGCAGCGGGCCCGACGGCACCAGCCTGCTGGCCAACCTGGGGCTGTGGGCCCTGTGGGTGGGACTGGGCGCTTACGCCTTCCTGGTGGCCCCCAACCAGACGCCGCTGCGGGACGCCTACTTCCTGGAGAAGCTGGTTGGCCTGGTGAGCGAATTGTTTTTGTAATAGCTGTTCGTGAGGGCTGAGCAGAGCGCTGAGCAGTGGGTAGACGGAGGGAGTGTACAGGATGAGAAGCAGTGTGGTAGGCAGCTTGTTGCGCAGTGGCGCAACTGACAGCAGGAGACGATCTGGCAGCTGTGCACGGCCCTGAAAACGACGTGCACCGCTGCCGCAGGGCGTGGATGATGGCGTGACGCTCAACACGATTGTGACCAGCTTGTTCCTGGTTATGGGTGAGGCACAAGCACGCATATGAGGGTGGGTCACATCCCACCGCAGTTGCTGGGAGACACAGCAGCTGCTCATGCGTGTGCTGTCCAGTTGGGCTGGCGGTGCTCCCCCTGCTCACCTGCAAGCCAGCTTCCCTGGCCCTCTCACGGTGCAGGCGTGTGGCCGCTCATCTATACCTCGCTGCTGATCCCCAGCGGCAAGAGCGGCAACGGCGTGCCCGCCTGGCCCTTTGTCACGCTCAGCTACGGCATCGGTGCGTGCAAGCAGGATGCCTTGGCGGCATTGTTTGGTGTCGTTTGCGGCAGCGGGGGGGGGGGAGCCCGCACACCGGGCTGGTCTGCAGCCTGCACAAATGCTGCAAACCCCCTCCGAAATCCATTTCCGCAGGCGCGTTTGGCCTGCTGCCTTTCATGGCGCTGTGGCAGCCGCCGCGGGAGCCGCCAAAGGTGCCGGCGGATGCAGCCGACCTGCAGGGCTGGCAGAACCTGATGCAGGCACGCAGCGACTGGTGGCGGGCAGTGCTGGGTTTTGGTTGCCGCTAGCTTGCTGGCCGGCTACGGGTTGTCTCATTCTTGTGCAGGCTGCAGCGCGAAACAGAAGGGCCTGCACGTCAGGCTGCCCCCGCCTCCAGCTTGGCTGCTGGTCCCCTTCCCTTGCTCAACCAGCCGTTGCACCTTTTCGCCTCCAACTGCTGCCCGCAGAAGGGGATGGAGAGCCCGCTGGTGGCGGCACTTTGCCTGGGCGGTGCGACGTGGTGCGTGGCACAGGCGGCGCTGGCGGGGGTGCAGGAGTGGAACGCTTACTTCCGGCTGCTGGAGGAGAGCCGGTGAGCAGGGGGTAACTATCCAACCAACCTCTGGTGGAGTGCAGCTTGAGGGCGCGCTTGCATGTCTGCGCACAGTGCATGTTGCCTGGACTGCAAAGCGGTGCCAGCAGATGGGGGGCAGCTTGCCCACCGCTGCCATGCCGATTGAGCCAAGAATGAGGCAAGATGCGTGTCAAGCCCGCTTCATTAAGCCCACCCAGCCTTGCTTCACACCGGCCCCCTGCCTGCAGCTTCATCAACGTGATGACCTGCGACTTCCTCTGCCTCTGCGCGCTGGCACCCTTCTGGTGAGGGGCGCACAGCTGGGCCAGCCTCCTGCTGCCGCTTGCTGGCCACGGCTTGGTATGGAGATCACAGCAGCAGCAGCAGCAGCAGCATCTCTGGCCCTGACGTCTCCTCTGCCTCCCGGCCCCTCCCCGCGTCAACCACACAGGATGGCCAACGACGCGCAGCTGCGCAACTGGGACAAGCGCGACTCGCTGCTGCCCATCCTGTCGGTGCTGCCGCTGTTTGGCCCCGCCATCTACCTCTGCCTGCGGCCCCGAGCCCAGGTGTGAGGCGTGAACTGGACAGCAGCGCGTTGCGGGTCGCAGTGCGCATTCATTTCATTGTGTAGCATTGGTTCGTCAGGTGTTCATTTGATTGGAGTCGGCAAGTGGAAGCATGTAAAAGCGGAGAGGAGGTGTAGGGGGAAGAGCAGGATACAAGGGCACAAAGGAGGGCAGTGAGTCGGCGTGTGGCAGTTCTGCTCTTGGGGCGCTGCCCTCACATGCCACCCCCATCACTGCTGGTGTCGTCCTGGCCGCTGCCCTCCTCCTCCTCCTCCACCAGCACGCCTATGAGGAAGGGCTGCAGCTGCAGCAGCGCCCGCGTGGAGTGCACAGCCCGCACCTCCTCGCTGCAGTCGGTGCCCAGGGTGCGCAGGATGGCCAGCAGCTGGGAGGTGCCGCAGCCGCTGGTCCAGCCGGGGTGCTGCAGCACGTGCTGCGTGATGTCGTACACCTGGGGATGGGATGGGGGTGGGAGGCAAGGGAAATGGTGCACAAGGAGGGCAGGGAGGCAGGCAACCGCTTGCGCGTGCGGGGCCGGTGGGCGCGGCAGGAGTGCGCTGGCCATGCAGCCCAGGCAGCATGCCATGACTTGCCCCATATCTTTGCCATACCGTCCAGCCTTCCCCATCGCAGCTCACCCTGCCTTCCACCACGATCCAGCCATCCTCTGGCGTGCAGTGGCGCGCGACCTCGGCCAGTGTGAACCGCCCGAGCCTGCCGGCCCGCAGCAGCCGCGCCTCCAGCAGCTTTGCTAGCTGGCAGACGCGGTCTGCGGGCGTTGCTTCGAGCGTCATGGGGAGGTGGGGCCGCCGGGGAGGGGCAGGGCTGGTGGCCAGGGGGTGGCAGCGGCGGCAGAGGCCTAGGGCGGCGGGAGGGGAGGGGGCAGGAGGCTCTGCGACGGGCGGGCACTCTGCCATGCACTTGCACGAAGTCGAGAAATGGTGCGGTCTGGCGCAGGGCAGGCAACCCAACCCCCAGGCTCAGAGCAGGTTGAGCGAGGGGGGCACCGAGGGGCGGCACTGCTTTTGAGGCCTTTCAGCGATTAATATTGACTGCATGGTGCTTTTGAAGCAATGCAAGTCCTCAGAAAGCGCCACGGGCACCTCCAAGCCAGGCGCCACGTCCCTCGACACGATGACGGCCTGGCCGCGCCACACACCCCCTTGCGCCGTGCGCCCTGCAGTCGGTTGCGATCAAAGGCAGAACAGAGGCTCACTAGGCTCCTGCGTCGCGCTTGCAGTGAGTGGGCCGCGGGCACTGGCGCTCGGGTGCTCCGGCACTTGCCAGACACCGCCACGCAGTCATGCAAGTTGATCAGGTGCAACTGCAGGCTCCGGCGGCCCGATTGTTCACCCACACACTGCCGCCGCCGGTGCCGCCGCCGGCGATGCCCTGCTGTGCAGGTGCCCGACACCAGCCATGAGCGGCCGTGTCCTCATTTGCGCCACCTCTGCCACCAAGCTGCTGGACGGCAGGGAGACGGGCTGCTGGTGGGTGGGCGCGAGGGACCCAAGCCGGCAGCTGTGTGCCTCGTTTGACACGCTGTGTGCCCTCCTTTGACACGGTGTGGTGCAGCGGCTTGCAGCGGCGTCGACTCAGCTCACCCAGTTCGCCCTCTCTGGCCCTCACAACCCCCCAGGGTGGAGGAGGTTGCCAGCCCCTACCTGCTGTGGCGCGAGAAGGGCTTCCAGGTGGGGCCAGCGCCCAGCAAACCCTGGCGCCTGGGTGCGATCTGGGCGAGCAGCTGCTGTTGGTGGTGCAACGCCCCCGCCAAGCCATGCGAGCGCCTGAAAACACCATGCCCAGCTGCACCATGCCCAGCTGCACCCGTGACCTTGCATTGGAGTGCACCCATCCTCCGCCCCACCCCAGGTGGACCTGTGCTCCGTCAAGGGCGGCGCCATCCCCTGGGACGCCGCCTCCTGCCAGGAGGGGTCCGACTTCTTCACACCCGAGGCCCAGGCCTTCTACAAGGACGGTGCGAGAAGGGGAAGGAAGCAGGGAAAGGCAGGATGCAGCCGGCTTCCTGAGCTGCTTGGACCAACTAGCGCACCCACCCTGAACTGGCGCTCGCCCGTCCAATCTCCTGCCTGTTGCGAGCCCCTCCCACCACCACCACCCTCCCTTCGCAGCCAAGCTGGCCGAGGCGTGGCAGAACACCAAGTCGATTGAGCAGGTGCTGGGCGAAGAGATCGAGCACTACGACGCCCTGTTCGTGAGTGGGGCGCAGTGGGAAGGGAGGCTGGCACGGATCAACTGGCCAGACATGCCCGAAGGTTGACGGTTGCCTGCAGCGTCGTGCATTCCTCCTCATCACTCACGTGATCTCCACATCGGCCAAGCCTGCCTGCCCCTCTGCTCACAGATCCCGGGTGGCCACGGCATCTGCTTTGATGGCACCGGCAATGGTGTGTATAGGTTTTTGAAGGCCTGAGGCAGCGGGCCAAGCTGTGTTTTCCCAAGTCGCTTGTTCACCTACTGCAGCCTTGCTGTTCTGATCTGCTGCTGCCCTACCTGCAGAGATGAAACTTCTGGTGGAGACGTTCTGGGCGGCCGGCAAGGTGGTGGCAGGTGCGGCAGCAGCTGGCGTCTGTGGGGGCGGAAACTCAGGCGGCTGGGTGCAGGCCGCTCGCGGCTGTACTCAACCCAGTGCTTGGAGCATGCAAGGCAAGCAGCTGCTTGCTTTCACTCCCAGGCGCCGCATGACCTGCCCACCCACCCTCCCATGCAGCCGTGTGCCACGGACCCGCGGCGCTGACCACAGCGGTGGGCCCCGACGGCCAGCCCATCGTCAAGGGCCGCCAGGTGTGCTGCACTGGCGCCGCACTGCTGCAGTAGCAGAGCAGTAGCGATTCTGCGGCTGGTGAATACAGCGCGTCTTGGTGCTCGCTGCCTCGGTCCTCAACCCCGCAATCCACGTACGTTGCCCCGCGTTCATCGGCAGGTGGCGGGCTTCAGCAACCACGAGGAGGAGGCGGTGGGCAAGACCAAGGCAGTGCCCTTCCTGCTTGAGGTGGGCTGCTGAGGGAGCATGTGCATTTCACGCAGGCCGCAGCCAGCACGGCACGCGCAGCATGCGCGGGCCAAATGAGCCGGCGCTGGGAGGCTGGGAGTGAGGGCGGAGCAGCCTGCAGCGCTGAGTGGGGGCCCGCCGGCTGTGGGCTTGCCCGGACGGGCTCGCCTGGCCTGTGAGCCGCTCCACAACGCAGCACACCCTCCAAAACCCTCCCTCTTGGCACCCGCCCACCACTGACTGCCAGGACAAGCTGAAGGAGCTTGGTGGCGACTATGTGGTGGGGCCCGACTGGCAGCCGCTGGCAGGTGCGGTGGGGCGGCGCTTGCGCCGCTGCCGCTGCCTGGCTGGTTGTAGCGCTTATGCTGTGTGGGGACTAGCTGCACAAATGAGGCACATGCCTGATAGTCTGCATGCCATGCGCCCCCACCCCTGCCGCCTCCCCCCAGTGGCGTCTGGCAAGCTGATCACGGGCCAGAACCCGGCCTCTTCCAAGCGCGTGGCTGAGCTGGTTGTGGAGGCGGTGGCCCCTGGACTCAAGGAGCCGGTGCACGGCAAGGGGCCCGGGGAGGGCTTCCACCACCGGTAGGCTGCGGTGCCACACCCGGGCCACCAATCTGGCCCACTGGCCCACCAGAGGTAATGCAACTCATGCCCATCGATCTCTGCCCTGCACTGGCATGCCCTGGAAGCATTGCACAATTCACTGGTGCATGCCTGCACCCATGGCCAACCACCACTGGTAGCCGTTCGTGCCGCAGCGAGAAGCGAGGCGAGGAGGCCCACCACCACGATCACCATGACGAGGTGCGTTTCATGATTCGCAAATTGGGTTCCGTGCTGGTGCCAAGATGGGCAAGTTTGGGGTTTGTGCCGGTGCCAACATGTGTCGGCGCAGGGCGCAGCCTCAGCCGTGCCTTCCGTGGCACCTTCGCCCACATGCCGATGCTGCAGCACCCACGCCCCGGCGTGCGCCACGACGCCCCGGACGAGTCGAAGCAGCGCAGCAGCTGGCACCAGTCGTACCGCCCGCCCATCTGAGCTGTCCTCTCTAGTGTTTTGAGCCAGTCCATCCATCACCTCTGTTGCTCCGTCACACCACAGCGTCAAGCCATGTAAAGCGGCGAACGATGCAGACGTTCAGGGTGCCGGCGCCCACAGGCAGCAGGCACAGCAGGTGCACGTCACCTCTGGACCCCAAAGGAATCCGCCCAAACCCACCGCCGATCACCTGCAGACGTCCGCCTCAGCCGCTGGACAGCGCCAGGATGCAGGTGCTCAGCGCGTCAGTGGCCCGCCCCGCCGTCTGCCGCCCGTGGGCCGCCCGGGCCGGGAGGCGGCTTGCCGCAGTTGTGACGAGGCGGACCATCTCTACGCGAGCGCAGACGGGCAGTGGGGGCCTGACTGAGGAGGGCCGCCGCAACGCCACGCGTGATGCCGCCGCCCGCTTCCGCGCCGACCAGCTGTGAGTTTAGCTGTGGGCCAAGAAGGATGCTCATGGCGGCAGGCACTGTGTCGTTGGCATACTCTGGAGCGATGCGTCACGTGCATGCAGGTTCGATCTGAGCGGCTCCACGGCGTTCATCACAGGCGGCGCACAGGTGGGACCATTTGTGGTCCCGCCGATGAAATGCATGCGCGGCAGCTTGCTCACGTGCAGTGCTAGCCAATGCTGGGATTAACATCCATAACGAATTGGTCTGCAGGGTATCGGTGCCGCCATCGCGCTAGGCTTTGCGCACCATGGCGCAAACATCGTGATTGCAGGTTGGCTGCGGGGCATCACGGTTGTGGGCTGGTGGCTGCCGCTGTCCCCGGTCGTTGCAGTCATGAGAGCCGGCTGGCTGTCACTCATGGGTTCAACACCCTGCACCATGTTGCCCAGAACTTCTCTCCTTGCCATGCGCTGCTGCACATGCCCATGCAGGCGGTGTGCGATACCGTAAGCCACGAGCAATCCATCCCACTGCTGCCTTGTGCCCATCCGCCCCTCCAGACATTGCCAACGAGGACAAGGCCGAGGAGGTGATCAAGGCGGTGGAGGCGATGGGCCGCCGCGCTGCCTTTGTGCAGTGCGACGTGCGCCGCCGCTCGCTGACCGACGCGGCCGTGCTCGAGGCGGTGAAGAAGATGGGCGTGGGTCCCGACATCCTGGTGGCCTCGGCAGGTGCGTCATGTGTGCCATGGTGGGTGTGGGACGGCGGCATGGTTGGCCGTGTGCATGGCATGGCACGGCATGGCGCGGCATGGCATGGTACTGACATGGCATGGCATGGCATGGCATGGCGGGCTGCCCGGTGGCATAACTGACATGGCATGCCTGCACGGTGCAGATACCACCCATGGGGTGCAGCCTCACCGCCCGTTCTTGTTGCCCATGATCCTGCCCCCCTGCAGGTGTGATTGGGCGGCTGGAGCGCGCAGAGAATGTGAGCCACGACGGCTGGACCGAAGTCATGGCTGTCAATGTGGAGGGCAGCTACAACGCGGCCCACGCCTGCTACCCCCACATGGTCAAGGCAGGGCGGTGAGCGGGTGGAGCGAAAGGAGCGGGGCAGGGCGGGTTGGAGGTGCGGCATGGCATCATGATTGCTAACTAGTGCAGCTGGTAGCAACCTTCGCGGCGCTGTTCGGTCAGTCAGCACTCAACATGCACTTGGCTGGAGCACCTGGCCCTCCCTGCGCAGGGGCAAGGTCATCTTCATTAGCAGCATTGCCGGCATTCGAGGTGCGGCGGGGATGTGTGCCAATCTGTTGTGTCCAGCAGCCCTGCAGCTGGCTTCCACAGCAAGCCACCTTCATGCAGATGGCCCGCCAGCTGAGCTGTTTTCATTCTTGCAATTGCAGGTGCCGGCACACAGGTGGCCTACGCAGGTGCGCTCCTGGACAGGACTGGGCTCACGCTGCCGACATGCCTTGCTGCGCTGCCGCCCGCATTGCACCGGCAACATGCTGCTGCTGCCCTTTACTGCCCCCCCCCCCCCCCCC
>RRZL01000037.1:453594-484927 GCA_006782975.1 Chlorella sp. Dachan
TGCAGACCACGTGCGTGAGGCGTTCCCGGGCTGGGAGCTGGAGTTTGTCAACGGCTCGCGCAGCGAGCGCTTGGAGCGCCCCTTCCGCATCACCTTCCCGCCGCTCAAGGAGGAGGAGGAGGGCAGCGGCGCGGGCAAGGGCAAGCGCAAGGCAGGGGAGGCAGCCGACGGCGAGGCGGCGGGCGCTGGCTCAGCAGCGCCCCCTGGCAAGCTGGTGGTTGAGTCGTACACGCCCCGCGACCCGGGCCCCTACCCCGAGGACCTGCCGCCCCAGAACCGCGTGCGCTTCACGCCGGTGCAGACGCAGGCCATCATGAGCGGCGTGCAGCCGGGGCTCACCATGGTGGTCGGCCCGCCAGGTGGGTGGCGGTCTGCGGGCCAGGGCTTGCGGGGAGCGCAAGGAACATGGGGTGTATGGGGGGCGTGTGGTGCTGCTGCCAAACAGCGCAGAATATGAGCTGTAGGGAGCAGCTGCTTCCAGCTGCCGCTGCCGGAACCCATCCAACCCGCCTGCTCCCTTCCCCGCCCCCAGGCACGGGCAAGACGGACACGGCGGTGCAGATCATGCACATCCTGTACCACAACTGCCCCAGCCAGCGCACGCTGGTGGTCACCCACTCCAACCAGGCCCTCAACGACCTGTTCACAAAGGCGAGGGCGGGGCGGGGCGCGGGCGGTGCAGTGGCGGCGCTGGGCGGTGCAGTAGTGGCGCCGGCGTACAGGCGGGGCCTGGCTGCTGCTGGCGCATGGTTGGTGCGGACTCCGCAGCATGGTGCAGCATGCGTACACACCCCACCTGCATGCCACTGCCGCAGATTGTGGAGCGTGACGTGCCGGCGCGCTACCTGCTGCGCCTGGGCATGGGCGAGGCGGAGCTGGAGACAGAGCTCGACTTCAGGTGTGCCTGGGCAAACTGACTGGGTCTTGTAAACCCAGTCAGTATGAGTTTTGGGGGCGGCAGTGGGTGCCTGCTGCTGCTTGTGGGTCCAGCAGCTGGCTGGGTTGTGAAGGTGCTGCGTCTGGTGCGCCAGAAAGCTGGAGCGCCTTTGATGTCCGGCCAGCTTGGTGCTGCTGCATGCTCTGGCAGCTCACAGCGCACCATGCTGATGCCACGTTACACTGTATCCTGTCCGCAGCCGTGTGGGCCGCGTGAACGCCATGCTGGCTCGCCGCCTGGAGCTGCTGGCCGAGGTGCGCCGGGGCAGGGTGTGGGGCTTCAAGCAAGTTGCTTTTGGTTACAGGGCAGCGCAACTGTTGGCGTAGTCCTGTGTTAGGAGGCGTAGCAGGGGGGACCCACTCGACCCCCCAGTCTATCAACGCCCTGTCTTCCTTCCCTGCCCTGCCCCTCCCTGCAGGTGGAGCGCCTGGCCAAGCTGCTGCAAGTCAGCGAGAGTGTGGCGTACACGTGCGAGACAGCGGCCCACTTCTGGCTGCTGCACGTGCTGGCGCGGTGGGAGAAGTTTGCGGTGCAGTGCGCGGCCGCCAAGACGGCGGATTGCGTCAAAGGTGCGGCGAGGCGAGGGGCGGTTTGGTAGGGGCTTGAATGAACCTCGGGAGGCGGGCGGGCGGCAGCCCTGGGTCGTCCACTCCAACCTGCCGTCTGTCCCTTCTCGCCACCCCTCCCCTTGGTGCCAACTCATTCCACCCCCCCTGCAGACCTGTTCCCCTTCACCGAGTACTTTGCCGACGCGCCGCAGCCGCTGTTCAAGGGGCAGGCGTACGAGGAGGACTGGGAGAAGGCGCAGGTTGGTGGCGGTGGGCGCCGCTGAATGCCTGTCAGGGTGTGGCACCTTGTCGCCCTGTGTGCTGTGGCTGCAGCGCTGATGCTTGCTGATGCGTGGTTGCCTGCCCGAGTGCCCTTTGTCAGCCCTGCTGCCTCCCCAGCACCCTCCACTCCCTTGTCCAGCGCCCCCCGGCCACGACCTTCCCCCTGCCCCCACCCCCGCAGGGCTGCTTCCGCCACCTGCGCACCATGTTCCAGGAGCTGGAGGAGATCCGGCCCTTTGAGCTGCTCAAGAGCCAGGCCGACCGCGTCAACTACCTCATGACCAAGCAGGTGGGCAGCTGGCGTGGGAGGCGGCGGGGGGTGGCTGGCTGTGAGCACGCGGTGAGCGGTGGAACGCAGGAAGTTCAGCAGCTTGATCCGTCCGTGCTGACCTGTGCACCCTGCGCACCCATTTTCACCCCTCCGCAGGCCAAGATTGTGGCCATGACCTGCACGCACGCGGCCCTGAAGCGCAAGTGAGAGCTGGGTGTGGCGTGGGGCTGGGTTGAGGCCGTGTCCTGAGTGTGCCCTTGCTGGCCTCCTGCAACAATCTGCGTCACGCCAACACCCGCCGCATGTCCCTGGCTGTACCGCACACCTCCCACCCTCGCTGAGTCCCCCTGCCCGCCTCCCCTCCTCCCCCTCCCTCTGCCCAGGGAGTTTTTGGAGCTGGGCTTCAAGTACGACAACCTGCTGATGGAGGAGAGCGCCCAGATCCTGGAGATCGAGACCTTCATCCCCATGCTGCTGCAGGTGGGGGCGGCCGGTGGCGGGCTGCGCGCTGGTGTGGGGGCGGGTGGCAGCTGGACTTGGGGGTGGGCACGCCTCGGTGCTGGGCAGGCAGGCGACTAGAGCAATGCATGCTGCGTCTTGTGGCCTGCCTGCGGCCCAGCTGCCAAACGGTTTCCACCCACCTGCTTGCCCTGCGCCCCCAACCTGCTTTGACACAGCGCCAGGAGGACGGGCACAACCGGCTGAAGCGCGTCATCCTGATTGGTGACCACCACCAGCTGCCGCCGGTGGTCAAGAACATGGCCATCCAGCAGTACAGGTGGGGGCCGGGTGACTAGTCAGCGGTTGGCGCATCTTGCAGGGCAGCGGGCAAGTAGGCAGTTGCAACCAAGTGCTGCAACCATCGGCCTGCCTCGCAGTGTGGCGTCCTTGCTCAGGGCTGCCCCTGTTCCTTTCCAAACCCTACCCAACCCCGCCCCACCAACCATCGCCCCTCCCTCGCAGCCACCTGGACCAGTCGCTGTTCACGCGCTTCATCCGGCTGGGCACGCCCTACATCGAGCTCAACGCGCAGGTGCGCTGTCCTGGATGTGACGGCAGGGGAGGCAGCGCTTGCTGTTGGGCGCGGCAGCCAAGGTCGCAGGCGCTGGTCAGGGGGGTGGCTGCAGGGCCGCAGCACTGGCCGCATGCGTTGCGGAGTCAGCACTCGCTCCGTTGCCCACCCGGTTGCCCGACAAACCCCACTGCTTGCAGGGCCGCGCGCGCCCCACGCTGGCCAAGCTGTACAACTGGCGGTACCGCGCGCTGGGGGACCTGCCAAACGTGCAGGAGCAGCCCGCGTTTCGCGCAGCCAACCCGGGTGAGCTCCTGCGGTACTGTGACAGGCAGGCGGGTGGGCGGCCGATAGGGGTTGCCTTCCAGCAAGCTAGCTGCACACGGCGCCACTCAGTTTTTGCCTCCCCATCTGTGCTGCCCATCCTTTGCGGCCCTGCCCACTGTTGTGCCAACCCGCCCTCCCCACTCTGACCCCCACCCACCCCCGCAGGCTTTGCGCTCGACTTCCAGCTCATCGACGTGCCCGACTACCAGGGGCGCGGCGAGTCCTCACCGCTGCCCTACTTCTACCAGGTGCGAGGGAGCAGTGCGAGGGAGGCGGGAGGGCATCGCTGGGTAGTGGCAGTGAGGGTGGGGCAGCAGGGCAAGCCACCAGGCCTGGCCCGCAAGCGCAGCCAAGTGGGTGGTGCCGGCCAGCTGGCCGCCTGCCTGCCTGTTACGACCGACGTTTGCAAGCCGTGTCAAGAATCCGCTGGAGGCAAGGAAGCAGTGCACTCAAACTCGTTCCTCACTGCTTGCTACTGTGCAGAACCTGGGCGAAGCGGAGTACCTGGTCAGCGTGTACCAGGTGCGGAGGCGGGGAGTGGCGTGCTGCCGCTGACGACTCGGGCGCCGGGCAAGGCCGGTGATGAGCTGCAACACAGCAGCAGGCAGCGCTCGCAGCCATCTTGCCGCCCTGCGTACTCTTACCATCCCTGGCCCCTCCCCACGCCCCCGCTCCCTCCCTGCAGTACATGCGGCTGCTGGGCTACCCCGCCCACAAGATCTCCATCCTCACCACCTACAACGGCCAAAAGGCGCTGCTGCGGGATGTGATCGAGCGGCGCTGCGCACAGCACCCCGCCTTTGGCCGCCCCGCCAAGGTGGGCGCTGCAGCTGCCGGTTGCTGCAGGCTGGCATGGCGGGCAGGCAGGCATGGCATGGCAGGCATGACAGGCAGGATGGCGGCGTAAAGCTGCAGTGGCAGCCAGCCGCACGTTGTGTGCCCCATTGCCACCTTGCTGAGCAGCCCGTCAAGCATGAGACCGCTCCACTTCGCCCGACCCTGCACCCCTCACCCTCACCCCATCCATCCATCACCCCCCACCACAGGTCACCACGGTGGACAAGTACCAGGGCCAGCAGAACGATTACGTGCTGCTGTCGCTGGTGCGCACCAACCACTTTGGCCACCTGCGCGACGTGCGCCGCCTGGGTGAGTGCAGCTGGCGGGGCGCCAGGTTGCTAGGGGGTGGTCGGCTGCTGCACTGCGGGACTGGCTGCTTGCTGGTTCAGCATGCACGGCATGTGGAATGCCAGCCACGCAGTACTTGTGCAACCCGCCCTGCTCACTCTCGCGCCTGCCCGTCCCCCGCTCCCCTCGCAGTGGTGGCCATGTCGCGCGCGCGGCTGGGGCTGTACGTGTTTGGCCGCGCCAGCCTGTTTGCCAACTGCTACGAGCTGCAGCCCACGTTCCAGCAGCTGCTGGCGCGGCCGCAGCAGCTGGCGCTGGTGCCGGGGGAGCACTATGGCGCCTGCGAGCGCCCTGCGGACGCAGTGCCGCCCACCCAGCTGGTGGCTGGGCTGCAGCAGATGGCTGGCATCGTGCAGCACATGGCGCAGCAGTGGGAGGCGGCGGCCGCTGCCTGGGCGCGGCAGCAGGTGGGCCAGCAGGAGGCGGCAGCGGCGGCGGCGGGCGCGGTAGAGGCAGCGGTGCAGGCCACCGCGCCGCCGCCCGAGGCAGAGCAGCAGCAGGGCGGCGAGGAGGCAGCAGGGGAGGACGGCGATGGTGACGAGGAGGAGGATGGCGAGGGCGACGAGGGTGAGGGCGAGGGCGACGAGGAGGGAGGCGAGGATGAACAGGGCGAGGAAGATGAGGAGGGCGGCAGCGGCGACGACGGCGACGGCGGCGAGCAGCCAGATGCAATGCAAGAGTGACCTGGCCCCACGGCCTGCTGTTGAACGTGTGCCGTACGTAGGCAGCAGCGGCAGGTGTACACGCGTTACAAGTGTAAACCCCGAATTGTTTGTTTTCAGCTGGTTTCCAGCAGGGTTTGAGACGGCAGGTGGATTTTAGAGCATGCGGGGCTTGATCGTTGTGTGATGGACGAGCAACGCGATGCGCCCGCACAGCGGCGGCAGCGGCAGCGTGGCGGCAGAACAGCACGAAGGCCTGCAGCGTGGTTCTCGGAGCATTCCCCACCCGTTGGTTATCCCTAGGACACCTGCCAGCCATGGCAGTGCGCCTGCGAGTGCAGCTGGGCTTCCCGCCGCCCGGCGACGCTCCCGCGCGTTTTTGGTGAGTGCCGCCGCTTCATGCAGTGCAACGCGGTGCGATCTAGCTCGATGCATGCGCCGCCGTGGCCCTGCAAACCCACTCGCGAGCGCCCGTGCTTTTGCAGGTGGCAGCCGCCCCAGGGCGTCGCAACAGTTGCCGAGCTGCTGCAAATGGTGAGGAGCGCGCGGGGGTCTTACATGTGCACTTCTGCACCGCTGCGCCGCCAGCCGCCTGCCGCCTGCGCTGCTTGGTGACAACCCCGCTGTGCCGCCAGGTGCCACAGCTGCTCAGAACACCCATCACCACTCCTCGCAGCTGGGCTCGGAGCTGGGCCTGGAGGCAGCGCAGCGCCGCCGCCTGGCCGCCACCATGGACAGCTTTGTGGTGCTGGGCAGCAGCCGCACCGACCTGCTGCGTGACGGAGATGCCCTGCTGGTCAGCCTCGGAAGCAAGCGTGGGCCGGCTGACGATGCAGCAGCTGATGGGGACGGCGCGGTGCAGCCGCCGCCCGCCAAGCGGCAGAAGCCACAGGTGCAGCCTGCCGCCGCCCCAGAGAGCAGCAGCAGTAGTGAAGAGGAGAGCAGCAGCAGCGAGGAGGAGAGCAGCAGCAGCGAGGAGGAGGAGGAGGAGGCCAGCAGCGACAAGTCTGAGGGCAGCGGGCGGCAGCACGGTGTACACACACCTGCAGCAGCGGCGCCCGCCGCCGACCAGGCCACCACGGTGCGAACTGGGTTGAGCAGGGCCGCTGAGGACTGGCTTGCTGTCCAACCTGATGCCTCACGTTGCTGCTGCTGCTTCTGCCAACCTGCTGGTGTTGCCTTCCAATCAACAGCTGAACGACTGGTCCTCCCAATGCTGTCGGTGCAGGGCAAGCGCCCCAGCCGCAGCGCTCGGCGCAAGGCAGCTAAGCGGCGCCTGCGCCGCATGGGCGTGCTCCCTGCCGGCAAGGGCGCGGCGGCAGCGGCAGCTGTGCAGGCCGCCGCGCCGCAGGCATGTGCACCTGCGGCGGCTGCGGTAGGCAACCAGCAGCCCACCAGTGCTCCCCATGCGGAGCGGCCCGCTCAGGCAGCTGCCAAGGAGCCTGCTGCCGCGGCACAGGCGCCCGCACCGGCTGGGCAGGCGCGGCAGCAGGCGCAGCAGCTGCCAGAGGTTGTGGTGCCGGCCGAGTGGCAGTCCAAGGCAGGCAAGGAGCGCAAGCAGCAGCAGCAGCAGGCAAAGGGGCAGGCGCGGCAGCAGGCGCAGCAGCTGCCAGAGGTTGTGGTGCCGGCCGAGTGGCAGTCCAAGGCAGGCAAGGAGCGCAAGCAGCAGCAGCAGCAGGCAAAGTCGCAGCAGCAGCAGGCAAAGTCGCAGCAGCAGCAGCAGCAGCAGCAGCAGCAGAGCGGCTTCCATGCCGTGCCGCCACCCGCTGTAGCCGCCGCTGCTACCCCGGCTGCCGCCCCCGCCCTACAGCCGGCCATGAGTGAAGCGGCGTTCAGCCGACTGCAGCTGCTGACGGGGGAGCCGTGTGTGGGAGATGTGCTGGCCTACCGACTGCTGGAAATCGGCGCCGACCTGCAGCCAGCTGTGTCGGAAGTGCGCTGCGGCAGGTGCGAGGCAGGCTGGGCGAGCAAGGTTTGCACGTGGGGCGGCTGTGCCTTGCCGTCCTGCCTCTATGCGTGACATTGCTGACATGGAACACGAGCGTCAGCAGGCAGCTGAGCCCCATGCAGCACTTGTGTGACAAGCCGCCAGTGCTTGCTGTTAGCCGTGCTCATCTGGTGCATCGGTGCTCCCTCTGCCGTTGATGTTGCAGGGTGACGGAAGTGGCGCTGCCGGCCATCACGCTGGCGCCGCACCCCGACCCTGGCGTGCACCCGCTGGCCTACCAGCGCATGCGGCGCCGCAACCAACGGCTGGCAGCCGCGGCGGCAGCAGGCGAGGAGGCGGATGCGGAGGAGGCGAGCGAGGATGAAGGTGGGCCGGGGTGCTGCGGCTGCTGGTGTGGTGGCAAGCTTGGGATGCTGGTGATGTGCAACAACAGGCTGGGTGCATTGTTCGCCGGCTTGTTGCAGGCGTGAATGGTGGTTGTAGACGGCAAGCAACAGCATGTGCGGGTGGCGGGTGCTGCTGTCGTTCTGCCACATGCATCCGTACTGAACCGCGCGTAACCGCGGTTGCTTTCACCCACAATGCCTGTTGGTCCCTGCCGACAAAGCTCCACCTGTTCCGCTAACTCGCTTTGCAGAGCCTGGCAGCCAGTACGACGAGGACGGTCTGCTCACAGCCGAGCTGGCCTCCTTTGTGGAGCTGCGCATGGTGCAGCCAGCAGCGGGCGAGCGCGGCAGCCAGCCAGCAGCCAAAGTTGCAAGCGCAGCAGGGGAGCCGGCTGGTAGGGCTGCAACACAGCCTGCTGCCCTGCCGGCCACCGCAGCAGCAGCGGCGCCGGGTGGGGGCAGTGCAGACGAGGGGCTGGGCCCATCCAGCTACTCTCAGCTGGGGCCGCCGCGGCCCGCCAGCCGGGGCGACGTCATTGCTGCAGAGGGCGGCTGGGCCTGGCTGTATGAGCAGCTGCGGCAGCGGCGTGCACAGCTGGGGGGGCAGGCAACGCAAGCAGCTGGGCAGCCGGCGCTGGCTGCAGCTGTGGCTGGGACGCCCAAAGCGCTTGCTCAGCACCCCAGTGGTAGCGGCGCGCATGCCGTGCACTCTGCACCACCGGCTGCAAGGCGGCGCAACGATGGGGCTGCGAGCACTGGTAGCGGGGGCCGCAGCCTGACGCCAGGTGCCACACGGCCACGGGCAGGCGTGCGGCGCACCGCACTTGGCCCCATGCTGCGGATGTTGCGGGAGTCGCAAGAGCTGTCCTAGGCTGCTGATGCCATTCCTGTTTGCTCCTGCTTTTTCTTGTTTGCATTGATCCTTTCACATACAAATCAAATCTTCTAGTTCAAAGCATCCAGGCGTGATCTCGCACCCTTTCCAGCTCAGGGACCGCCACAAAGGTGTGTGCTACCTAGGGCGTTTCCAGCCCTCGACAGGTGAGGCGGTCTGCAAGGGTTGCAGTGGCTGTGAACCCCATGCCTCGCCACCTCTGCCCCGTGTGCATGATGCAAGGCTGGAAGGCAGGCATGGGCAATGCAGTAGGGCAGGGTGGGGCAGGTGGGCAGGGTGCCCCCTCCGCCGCGGCGGCCCTGTGCGCAGCACACCACATACGCTGTCGTTGCGCATGCCCCCGCGCTCCGATGTAAGAGCATACCAAGCAGCGGCGGGGCGCCGGGCACCCGGCACCGAGGCGGCGCCACACCGGTGTGCTGGCCAGGGCTGTGGCTGTGAACCCCATGCCTCGCCACCTCTGCCCCGTGTGCATGATACAAGGCTGGAAGGCAGGCATGGGCAATGCAGCAGGGCAGGGTGGGGCAGGTGGGCAGGGTGCCCCCTCCACCGCGGCGGCGGGGCGCCGGGCACCCGGCACACAGCCAGCCGTCGCCGTGCCCCTCGCAGCGATGTCGTCCAGCATGCTCAGTAGTCAGCCGTCAGCCGTCAGTGCCACGTAGCAGCCGCAAATCCCTGGGGCCGCCGCCCTGCCCTGTTCGCCATGGCAGCGTTGCCGGCGGCCAGCCGCTGGCGTCCGCCGCCACCGCCCCACTGTTGTCAGGCGCATCACGCCTGGCCGGCCTGCACACCTGGCCGTCGTACTCTACATTTGTTGTTTATTGTATGCTGGGTCTTGCCGGCCATTGTGCTCTAGACATTTGCTGGTTATTGTATGCTGGGTTATGCTCGCTTGGCTCTTCTACCGCGCCTGCTTTTTGCACCCTGCCTTCATGCAGTTTGGTTTGTTGCCTTTCATCCTGTTGTCTGCGTTGTACTGCGCCTTTTCGCCTGGTCCGCTTGTGCCTACCCACCCGCCCACCCACTTGCCTACCCACCACACCTGCCCCTTGACCCCACCCCACCCGCTGCAGGCGCTTGCGGGCAGTGTGGCGGCCGGGCTCGTGGCGGCAGCGCTGCTGTGCGGTGCAGATTAGTGGGATGTTGAGGCAAGCCCGGACCGGTCGCCGCCCCCGCCCGTGTGCTGTGGCCTTCGCACCACGCTCGCGAGAGCTGTGCGTCCCGACCGCTAGCGCGCTGCCCCTCGGTGCATGTGCCGCCGCCCGTCCCGCGGCGCTTGCTCCTCCATTCACCCTGGGTCTCTTTCTTGTATTGTACATTCCATCAGCAGATGTCCCTCTCTCTCCAATCTGCTGCACGTCGTTTTCTGTTGTTTTTCGACCTGTCCTGCCCAGGCAACCGTCATCCCCATCCCTAGCATCTTCTGCCCCCATCAGACGCAACCCACCCACCACACCATTGTCCCTTCACGACAGCTCACATGCATCCCCTCCTGGTACCCCAACCACCACCGTGCCCCCTTCATGGCTCCCATGCATCTCCCTCCCCGGCACCCCAGCCAACACACGCCAATACTGCACAGCCCCTCCCCGCCCTGTTGACCCTCTGGCGCCCCTGCCTGTCTAGAGCACGCTGGTGCATGCGTTTTTTAACGCGTGCAACACACCCCAGAGGCCGCGCCGGCCCCAACGACCCACCCCCGCTGCAATGCCCGCCTGGCCTCCCAGCAGCCCCGATCAGCCGCTATGACCTCGCCAACCAGCTGGGCGGACCTGGTGTGTTACAATCACCGCACGTGGTCAGCCCTGTCGGACCGGGATGCGGGGCGGGGAACCGCCATAAACGTGAAATAAGTGGATAAAACGACGCATACCGGAGCAGGAAATGTGAGGGGAATGAAATACAGGGCGGCAGTGCGGTGTGCTTGCACAAAGCAGGGAGGGAAGGGCCAAGCTGCGCTCACAAACAGGAGGCTTAATGCGACGCTACGGCCGGTGGGGTAGGGCTGAAAGCCCACTCAGGCATCCGCCTGCGTGACCGAGCGGCCACACCCGCGACCGTCAGACCGCACCTCCTGGGGCACAGGCTACCCAGCGCAGACATGGCAAGGTGGTGGAGATGGGGTGGTCGCAAGTGCTGCCGCCCGCCGCCGTTCGCCGCCGTCTGCCGCCTACTGCCAGTGTTGCGGCCGCTGCAATCGCTGCTTGCTGCTGGCGGGGTGGTTGGGGGTCTAGGCGGGCATAATGCAAGTACAACGCCACATCTGTCCACTCCCCGCTATGCAAGCACAACCGCACATGCATACTGCTGCATGCATTTCCCACCTACCTGGCATGTTACCAGACTCATCCGCCCATGTCAGCTCACCTTAATGCTCCTCCAGCAGCCTCTCCAGCGAAATAACGCGACACTGCTCCACAAAGCTGGACACACGTACCTGGTCCTCCCCACCCAGGAGCTCAGCAAGGGACCACCTGCGGGCCGCCCAGCGGCGGGCCTCAACGGCTGTCACCACTCAGGAGCTCCGTCGCCTCGGCAATGAGTTCACCCTCACCTTCCGGAGTGGGCTGAACCTGGATCAGCTGCGGGCGTGTTGGACAAGGATGGCGCCTGCCGCCAGCCCGACCGTCCAGTCTGCCCATCTGCTAGCCCCCCATGGGCACAGCCCCCGCGTTGGCAGCCGCCAGCGCACCAGCCACAGCACCCTATGCTGGATACCTGCGCTGAGTCCAGCACGCAAGTCCCAAGTCCCAAGTCCAAGTCCCAAGTCCCAAGTCCCAAGTCCAGTCATCAACACGGTTGGCTGAGTCCGAAGTCCGACGCGTCTCCAAGCAACTTCCCAGCAGCTCCTAACGCGGCTGAGCACCTTCTCAGCAGCTCCCAACGCGCTCGACCGCGTTTGAGGTGTGCCCTACTTAATCCCTGCCAGTGCCTGCATGTCCACTCCTTTCGTTGTTTGCTCCTTCGCTGTAAGCCCCTAGCGCCTTCTCAGACCAACACAGAATCACCGGCCGTGCCAACGTGGCTACCATTCAAGAGCCCTCGACCATGGAGGCAGCTCTGGCCTCTGAGCAGGCCACTCAGTGGCAGGAGGCCATGGACGACGAGATGGCATCCCTTATGGCAAACGACACCTGGACGCTGGAGCCAACGCCACCCGGCATCACACCCATGGCTGGCTGGCTGGCTGGCTGGCTTTAAACCTGTCTGAATCGAACAATACGATGACAGGCCCCCGGGTGGCCCACACGGCCGGAAAAAAAGGGATCTGGGCCACTAAACAGACAGGTGGGGGAGGAAGGGGAGGCAAACCGGTGCACTCGAGACTAGGCGGCCCGACTGGCATGGGTAGGGATAACCCCATGCATATCAGAAGCGCGCGCCCGGCACCGCAAACTAACAGGCAAACAAACGCGCAAAATGAGCAGACAAAACACCCTGGTACCGCTGGCGGGCTGGGTGGCTGCAACAGGGGCAAACAGGGGAGCAGGGCAAGCGGGCTGGAACGGCCGGTGGCGAACAGCTGGCACGGGTCACTGGCAGATAGTCGGAAGGGTAAGCAACGTTTCTCGAGCAATGGCCATTCCCGTCAAGTGGGTGTACAAGCTGAAGCGCGACGCAACCGGCAGCATCGAGCGCTTCAAGGCACGCCTGGTTGCCAAGGGCTTCCGGCAGCGAGAGGGCATCGACTACGACGAAGTCCTTGCATCCGTCACCAAGTACACCACCGTGCGCACAGTGCTGGCTACGGCAGCAGCACTGGACCTGGAGATCCACCAACTGGACATCAAGACCGCGTTCCTGAACGGCGAGCTGGAGGAGACCGTGTACGTCACACAGCCACCCGGCTACGAGGAGAGCGGCCCCGGCTACTCCTGCCGGCTCAACAAAGCCCTCTACGGACTGAAGCAAGCACCACGTGCCTGGCACCTGACGCTGAAGGAACAGCTTGAAGCCATGGGCTTCACCGAGTCAAGTGCCGACCCTGGCCTATTCATCAAGGCCGCAGGCACACCTGCCGCCATCTACCTACTGGTCTACGTGGATGACATCATCATCACCACCATCGACGGCCCCGGGCTGGCAGACACCAAGGCAGCCATCATGGCCGAGTACGATGCCCGCGACCTGGGTGAGGCCACATTCTTTCTGGGCATGGACATCCTGCGTGACCGCAGCCGGCGCACCATCAAGCTGGCACAAGCGCGGCTCACTGCCGACCTGCTGGCCAAGTTCGACATGGCCGAAGCCAAGCCCGCCAGCACACCGTTGGGCACAAACACCAAGCTCACCGCCGACGGCGAGCCACTGGACGTCACCACCTTCGGGTGCGCCCAACTGGTAGGCAGCCTGATGTACCTGTCCATCTGCACACGCCCAGACATCTCCCAAGCCGTGGGAGCTCTGGCCCGCTACATGGCCAACCCTTCTGTGGCCCACTGGCAAGCTGCCAAGACTGTGTTGCGCTACCTAGCGGGTACCGCCGACTACGGCATCACCTTTGGCGCCGGCACCCCTGGCCTGGAGGCCTACTGCGACGCCGACTATGCCGGCAACACCGACAACCGGCGCTCAACTACTATCTACGTCCTCATCCTGCATGGCGGCGCCATCACCTGGTGCAGCCGCCAGCAGCCAACCGTGGCGGCATCCACCACCGAGGCTGAGTACATGGCCGCCGCCACCGCAACCAAGGAGGCACTCTGGCTACGCAAACTGCTAGCTGACCTAGGCCACACCACCGACACCATCTACATTCGCGCCGACAACCAGAGCGCCATCAAGCTGCTGAAGAACCCCATCTTCTCTCCACGCTCCAAGCACATTGATGTGATTTGGCACTTCGCAAGAGAGCGCGTGGCCCGCAATGAAGTCGGCTTCACCTACACCAAGACCGACGACATGGTGGCCGACGCACTGACCAAGCTTGTGCCACCAACCAAGTTCAAGTTTTGCCGCAACGGCATGGGCATCAACTGAAGCAGATGAGCAGCCTGCGCGGGAGTGTTGGACAAGGATGGCGCCTGCCGCCAGCCCGACCGTCCAGTCTGCCCATCTGCTAGCCCCCCATGGGCACAGCCCCCGCGCTGGCAGCCGCCAGCACACCAGCCACAGCATCCTATGCTGTATACCCGCGTTGAGTCCAACGCGGGCGCAAGTCCCAAGTCCCAAGTCCAAGTCCCAAGTCCAGCCATCAACATGGTTGGCTGAGTCCGAAGTCCGACGCGTCTCCAAGCAACTTCCCAGCAGCTCCTAACGCGGCTGAGCACCTTCTCAGCAGCTCCCAACGCGCTCGACCGCGTTTGAGGTGTGCCCTACTTAATCCCTGCCAGTGCCTGCATGTCCACTCCATTCGTTGTTTGCTCCTTCGCTGTAAGCCCCTAGCGCCTTCTCAGACCAACAATTGCCCATGCCTGCCTTCCAGTCTTGCATCATGCACACGGGGCAGAGGTGGCGAGGCATGGGGTTCACAGCCACAGCCCTGACCGGCACACCTCTCTCTCCAATTTGATTCACGTCGTTTTCTGTTGTTTTTGTGGGTATGCTCTTACATCGGAGCGCGGGGGCATGCGCAACGACAGCGTATGTGGTGTGCTGCGCACAGAGGGCGTGCACTAGCATCTAAGAGACTGTGCGAAGGGGGGCGCAAGCAGTCAACAAGGACGTGTGTTTGTGTGAAGCTATGTGCAAGTGGCTGTTAGGGGGGCCAGGGAGAAGCACGTGAGAGGGGCAGAAGGGGAAGGCAGGAGATTAGTGGAGCACGCAGCCAGGATGTACAAGTGGCGGCAGGGGCGCCAGAGGGTCAACAAGGCGGGGAGGGGCTGTGCAGTATTGGCGTGTATTGGCTGGGGTGCCAGGGAGGGAGATGCATGGGAGCCATGAAGGGGGCACGGTGGTGGTTGGGGTACCAGGAGGGGATGCATGTGAGCTGTCGTGAAGGGACAATGGTGTGGTGGGTGGGTTGCGTCTGATGGGGGCAGAAGATGCTAGGGATGGGAATGAAGGTTGCCTGGGCAGGACAGGCCGAAAAACAACAGAAAACAACGTGCAGCAAATTGGAGAGAGAGGGACATCTGCTGATGGAATGTATAATACAAGAAAGAGACCCAGGGGGTGAATGGAGGAGCAAGCGCCGGGGAGGCGGTGGAGGTCCCGTGACGCGCGCAACCAGTCGCGCTGGATCGCTGCCCGCACAGCCGCCACGGTGGCTGCGCACACAGTGGCGGGGCAGAAGGGGCGGCCAGCGCGGGAGCGGCGGGCACGCAGCTGCCACACGCTGTGTAGGAAGCTCACCCGCAGATGCGTCCAGCAATGCTGTAGCGAGGGCTCAGGGCGCCACACTGTGTGCTCATCCCCAAGGAGCACCCGGGGGCAGCAAGGAGGGGCAGCGCCGTGTTGGTCTGAGAAGGCGCTAGGGGCTTACAGCGAAGGAGCAAACAACGAATGGAGTGGACAGGCAGGCACTGGCAGGGATTAAGTAGGGCACACCTCAAACGCGGTTGAGCGCGTTTGGGAGTTGCAGGGAAGTTGCTTCAGCCGTGTTGGGTGCTGCTGGGAAGTTGCTTGGAGACGCGTTGATGGGTATGCTCTTACATCGGAGCGCGGGGGCATGCGCAACGACAGCGTATGTGGTGTGCTGCGCCAGGTAGGCCTCCCGGTAAGGGATCCCCTACCCAGGGGGTGATGCATCCCCCCTGCTGCTCCATAAGGGGCCTGATCCAGCTGATTTCTCAACCATTTCTGGAGCTGTTTGTCCCAGCCACCTCGCGGTACTGTAAATGCGGTTGGGCCGGGGCGGGCGGACCGGCAGGCGTGCCTCGGGTCGGGCCGGCCAACCTCAGGCGAACCTGCGGACCGCGTCGGCTGGGCCTGGGCGCCGGTTTACGGGCCCCGCAGGGCCTCCTGAGCACGATGGGGGGCGCGGCAGAGGGCGCGGACGCCTGCAGCGCGGGGTTGCCAGCCTCATGCCGGGCGGCGGCGGCGGCGAGCGGTGCAGCAGCTGGAGGCCCTGCCTGCCTTGCTTCACAAGCCTGAAGGCCCAGCACACCATCCCAGTGCCTCATGCACTGCCACAGGGTGTCGGAGCCTGCAGCGTATGCATGCCCACAGCCAAACAGCGCGGCGCAGAGCGTGCGGCGGCGGGCCCTTGCGGCGGCACGCCGCCTGCCTGCTGCTGCGCTGGCCCCAGCAGCTCAGTTGCACGCCTGCAGGGCACTCCACTGCACCCAGCACTTCAGTGCATCGGTTTTTGCTCCTGGCATGCGTTGCACGGCTTGGGTGCTCTCCAAGCGGCGGCGGTGCGGGCGGGCGGCGCCCGCCAGCCGGGTGCTGGTGTGTGCACGATGGGGCACGATGGGCGGCCCCTGCCGTACTTTGTGTAGTTGTTGTGCTTGGCTGCTGCATGCATGTGTTGGTTTAGGAGCAAGGTGCTGCAGGGTGCCAGCATGATAACGCTGTATGCTCTGTGCAGCCCTGAAACCCGTGCCGAGCTGGCGGCGGCGGGGGTGCGGTGCCCGTCGCTCTCCAGCCCTACGGTGCAGCTTAGTGTGCCAGACGAACCCTCCTGCACGTTGTTTATATCCAGGTAAGCATCGAATCAGCTGGTATCATCAAGTTTAGGCCCAAGAATGGATGATTGAGCGAATGCTGTGCATGGAGTGCGGCGACACGGCGGCGCGCCAGCTCAACGGGAGAGAGCTGAAGAGCTGCTCGCCATCCCACATCTCCCGCAATCGTCTGGCATTGCCGTGCGGTATCATCCAGGCGGCCAGCATGTCCCAGGGCAGCAACGCACGCAACGGCGCCTGCGGGGACCGCACCGCTGGGCAGTCTGGCAAGGAGCCCACGCTTGCCTTTGGCCCCAAGGATCAGTACAAGAAGTGGAAGTCAGTCACTGCCTCCGCCGATCGCCTCATAGCGAACCACAGCGGGTGCCGTTTGGTGATCATTTTCCAGTCGGCCCACTCGCACCAGGTGCATATTAAGTCGCACAACATGGGCGGCGAGCGCGCAGCTCTGCAGCAGCTGTTCCTGGAGGGTGCGGCGGGTCGGGCCCGCCGGGCGGTGACGGCCACCCTCTGCGGCGCGCTGGCCAGCTATGGCGTTGTGGGCGCCAAGTGCCTGGAGACAGCCTTTGACTTTCTGATCCATGAGGGTCTGCTGGGGCAGGGGCTGGCCGACATCTTCCTCAGCAAGCTGGCTGCTGCCCGGCGGGATGGTGAAGGTGCGCGTACTTGTGGGCAGCTGGGCCACACACACCCACCACACCATTGTCCCTTCACGACAGCTCACATGCATCCCCTCCTGGTACCCCAACCACCACACACCGTGCCCCCTCCATGGCTCCCATGCATCTCCCTCCCCGGCACCCCAGCCAACACACGCCAATACTGCACAGCCCCTCCCCGCCCTGTTGACCCTCTGGCGCCCCTGCCGCCACTTGTACATCCTGGCTGCGTGCTCCACTAATCTCCTGCCTTCCCCTTCTGCCCCTCTCACGTGCTTCTCCCTGGCCCCCCTTACAGCCACTTGCACATAGCTTCACACAAACACACGTCCTTGTTGACTGCTTGCGCCCCCCTTACGCACAGTCTCTTAGATGCTAGTGCACGCCCTCTGTGCGCAGCACACCACATACGCTGTCGTTGCGCATGCCCCCGCGCTCCGATGTAAGAGCATACCCATCACACTCTGCCGTGTGTCAGCATTGCTTGCTGCAGTTCGCAGATTTAGGCGTAGCAATCCCCGCAGATATGCCATTAACTACAAACAGCCTTTTCTCGTTGGTGCAGAGCCTTGCCTGCTGAAGGTTGGCCACATCAAGAAGGGCGCTGGTCTCGCCAGTGCAACAAACAGCCCCTGTGGCCCCGGAGGAGGGTGAGAGTTTAATTCTCGGCTAAGGCTGGATCTGTTGCAGCCGTCACGGCAAGTGTGATACTGTTGAGCATCACCGGGCCGGCCCAAAAGCGCCCGCCCGAAGGCGTATTACTTGGGCCGAATTACCGGGGCGATCGTCATTTCCAACACTCCCCCGCGAGCGGCACTATCGTGAGGGCCGTGTCGGCACTTATTGGTTTGCCGCAGAGGCTCACCAGGCGTGCGACTACCATCTCGAGATCGCTCCCCCGGGATCGAACGGACCCTGGCTGGGCTGCTCCCCCGGCCGAGGTGTCCGCTCATCTCTCGGCAACGCTGAGGATCGAACCCACGACTTATGGGTACCTCAGCCGAAACCATGTTGAGCATCACCGGGCCGGCCCAAAAGCGCCCGCCCGAAGGCGTATTACTTGGGCCGAATTACCGGGGCCTCACATAGTGGCGATCGTCATTTCCAACAGATACTGCCACTGGTGCAACTGCCTGCTCGGCAATACCTTGTTTGCGTGGCGGCAGTTGAACTGCAGTGTGCCTGTGCCCCAACTGCTCACAAACTTGGCTGGCTCTTGGTTGCTTGCAGATGAGGTGCTGTCCCCAGCGCGCGTGCTTGCTGCAGCAGGTGGCAGTGCGGATGGCGAGGAGGAGGAGCTGGACGAGTTTGTCGGCGAGCAGGCACTGGAGGAGGAGGAGGAGCAGGCAGCGGGCGAGGAGCCCTTTGAAGAGGAGGCAACAGAGCTGGCTGACGGCAAGGTAGCGGCAGCAGCCGAGGAGGAGGCAGCAGAGGAGGCTGCTGCGGAGGCTGCCGGCCGGCCGGCAACAACTCGGGTACGTGTTGTGCCCGCTGTGCACGCAGCGCAGGGGGCTCACCGGGTACAACAGGGATCGGCTTTTTCCCAAGTGTGGCGCAATGGCTTGCATGCCAGCATATTGCTATGCAGTAAACAACAGCATGTTTTCTCTTTGTATTGCCTAGGATCTGATCACGGCTGCATCCACTTGTTTCCTTGCAGCCCGCTAAGGAGCCTGAGGTGCAGGGAGCGGCGCTAGCGGCTGCCGAGCCGGTGAATTCAGTGTTGCTAGTTTGAAACAGTTTCAGTGGTTTGGCCTGCAGTTGAATGTCGTTGCCGTAATGGCATAGAAACCTGCAGGCACTCACTGACTGCAAGTTGCCCTTGTCACCTGCAGGTGGAGGCACTGGCCGCAAGCGGCGCAACAGTGGCTGTGCAAACCCGCTCGGGGCGCCAGTCACGCAAGCGGGTGCTGGACGACATGGTCCCCACTGATGCTGCAGTCACGTGAGTTGGTTTTCAGAGGATTTTAACATTTTTAATGTGCTGGTGTCTGCACTTGTTTGGTGCATGCCGTGCCCCTTGCACCGCTGCTGGGCATGCTGGCGCTGTGCACTGCACACTGCCGATCGCTGCCGCCCGGTGCAGGCAGCCTGCTGTGCCCCGGGCATGCCTGCATGGTTCCCTGCACTTTCACGTGCAGTTCCATGCTCAGTGTTACATGAGCTGGACACCCGCATGTGTGCCACGCAGTGCTGATTGGCAGCAAGCATTTGCCCCTGACCTTGCCCAACCTGTTCCATCCTCCCTGGATTGCAGGGCACAGGCTGGCGTCAAGAAGCAGAAGCGCACAGTTGAAGGCCAACTGTCGCCGGACCAGGTGCCTTTTCCGCATGCTTTCAGCCTGTCAAACAAGCCTGCTCGGCACCGTGCCGATGCGTGCACTGCCCGCTGTGCATGTGAAGTCGTGAAGTGGGTAAGCGGTGGATGCATGTGTGCGCAAAGCGGTAAAGGACCATCGGCTCTGTTCCCTTCATTTGCAGCGGGACTTCCTGATGAAGCTGATTCTGCAGGAGCACGAAAAGATGAAGGCGAGCGGGGCAAACAGCTATGCAGGCGCGGTGCTGGAGCAGTTCCGCCAGAAGTACCCCGATGCACAGCCGCTGATGACGTATGATGTGCACAACCTGAAGGCCAAGATCTGGCCGGGTGAGTGCTCATCTCAAAGGCCGCTGGTGGTGTTGAGTCAAAAGTATTGCATAGGCTGTGTGTAGCAGCATGCACATGGGTCCCCGCTTGTTGACGGCGTCTTGCATGTGTTGTGTTCGCACCGCCCGCAGCAGGCCATAGCCAAAAGAGTTGTGCAACACGTTCCGCCTCCTCTCTGCCCCAACTCCAGATGGCATGCCGCATGAGATTGAAGCGGCAGCGGCAGCAGAGGCGCAGGCGGCAGCAGATGCCGCGCGGGCGGCAGCGGTGAGCGACATACCAAGCGCTGATGCTCCATGGGACGAGATTCAGCAGTTCATGGCGCGCGTGCAGCAGGACATTGACAGTGGTGCCATGGCGAGCTGGCAGGCCAACGGCAACCAGCGGGCAGAAGTTGTGGACAGGCGCTGCCCCCAGTGGGCGCTGGTGGGCAGGAGCAAGCATGAGGAGAGCCTTATCACCAAATTCCACCAGTCATTCAAGATTGCTGCGTTCTCATTCGATGTGTGAAGTGAGGCTGCGTATGTTGCAAGTAGCGCGGTGTGCGTGCAATCAGTTCTCAATTTGTAAGCATGCATCATTCATTAGACAAAGGCGTAAGTTACTGCCCTGGGGCGGGCGGCCTGTGCTTGGCCAGCAGCCGCAGCCCGCTGCTGTAGATGCCTTGGATGCGGGCCAGCTCTGCTTTCAGGATTGTGGTTTCGCCTGACACCAGCAGCTGCGCCCAGCTGCCGGTAGCGCTGCTGCTGGCCCCGGCCTCTCCTGCTGGCAGCGCTGCCAGCCGCTGTTGGATGGCAGCCTCCCGCTCCTCCAGCCAGTTGAACATGCGGATCACCTCCACCCGCAGAATTGCTTTCTCCTCCACGCTGCGCGTGTGCAGCGCACTCAGGTGGCGGTAGCGCTGCGCGTAGTGCCGGTGGGAGGGGCTGACCGCGAAGTTGTCGGAGCCCTCCACCCAGGGGAACTGGCCTGCAATCAAGAGCCCAGGTTGCAACAGTGGATATTTAAAGTTGGCTTTGTCAAACCATGATAGCCACAGGGCAACAGCACCGCCAAGCAAACGCGCTCAGATAAACAGCCTTACGCACCACCCACGCACCGCTGCAAACTTGGTTCAAAAGCTCGTCCGACATTGCGGCCGCTGTAGTGCCGTCCAGCCGTGACTGCCACTCTGACAGCTTCTCCAGCGCTGCATGCACCGTCCTGCACATTCACCAAGACAGTGCACACACTCAGCTGAACTGTAACACCACAAGTGTGGATGTCACATATACTGTGCACTGACCCAGGCCAATGCAACACAGCGAACAACAGCTGCCAGGTTGCAGCACGTCAGCACCGTCCCAAACTTCAAAAGCAGAAAAGCACAGCCTGCACTCACTGGCGCTGGCGCATCATCTTGCGTCGGATCTTGGTACGCGCCGTGCTGCTGGTCTCCTGGTCTTTGGCCCGCTTCTGCAGCTTGAGCTTGAAGACCAGGTCCTGCACCGCACGCTGCTGCTGCTGGCAGGAGCGTGTGGCCAGCTCCCGCATCGCTGCATCGTACCGCTGGAAGCCTGGCTTCCATGTCGCCCGCTCTCCTGTGCCACGGGCAGCGTGCTGTGAGGAAGGCATGCATTCTCTCCTCTTGCAACACTAATGCCGGACCACCTAAGATGCAGCCAGGTGGATGCAGCACTGCCGACCTGAAAACGTAGACATGCTACTCCTGCCGGAGGCCTCACCTGAAGGTAGACCGAGCCGGTCCGGCAGCTCCAGCCTAGTCAGCGCACGTACAAGCTGCTCCCGCCGCCGCTTGTGGCTGTCGCCCTCGGAGGGCAGCTGGCGCAGCTCGAGCAGCCTGCTCACGTACGCAACCTCCCGTTCCAGCTGCTGCGACTGCAGTGGGCAGAACGCAACAAGTTTGTGTGGCTACCAGGTGCGAGCAGCAAAGGAGTCAGCAACATTGGGCAACAGCAAGCATGGTCGCAGGCGCGGCGGCGGCGGCGGCAGCGAGGGAGGCAACAGCAATGGCACAAGCGGAGGCTGCGTCATGAGGAAGAAAGCAGCGGCGCGCTGCCATGCAACACACCTCTGGCGCGTCTGCTGGTTGTGCAGCCTCTTTCTGCCGCTCTGCATCCACCGCTTCCAGCGCAGCAGGCAGGTCGGACACACCGTGCTTCTCCCTGGCCCCCCTTACAGCCACTTGCACATAGCTTCACACAAACACACGTCCTTGTTGACTGCTTGCGCCCCCCTTACGCACAGTCTCTTAGATGCTAGTGCACGCCCTCTGTGCGCAGCACACCACATACGCTGTCTTTGCGCATGCCCCCGCGCTCCGATGTAAGAGCATACCCATCACCGTGCAGGCTGGCCTCCTCCTCCAGGTCAGCCAGCTCCTGCGCATGGCGCCCTGCAAACCAAAGCGAATGTTTATTGGGCTTGTAGCATTCAAAATAAATGAGGCAATGCTTTGCCGCTGCATGCAAATTGAGCTGCCGAAACGAGGTCGCACTCAAGCTGCCAACCAGGCCGCCAATGCCAACCAGACCACATGCAACAGCAGCAGCCATGCAAGGCCTACCATATGTGTAGCTCACCAATGTAGCTGTCGATGTCGGTGAGCCGCTTGGCCAGCAGGGCCGGCAGCCGCTCCTGCTGCAGCCGCTCAAGCAGCATGAAGAACGCGTTGATGGCGTCCCACCAGTGGGCGGGCGTCATGTAGCGCGCTCGCAGAAACAGCGGCTTGGCCATGTTGATGGATAGCCCATTCATTCCAGTCTGCCCAAGCTGCATGCGCCCTCTTCCCATATGCATCTAGAACATTCTAGAGACCCGCTCTGTTTCCAGAACCTTCTAGAACATTCTGGCATCCCGCAACCAGACTCTTCCAGAACCTTCCAGATGCCCCCTCTCTAGAAGCTTCCATGGCTCACCTAATGATCACCTAACCCGTGCTGTGCATGCTGGGCTGAGGCCTATATAGCCGGGCCTCCGTCCCCACCAAGTCAATTTCACTCCATCCTTTCTACTCTTCTTGGGCAGCCTACCTCTCCTTGTAACAGCCAACATGCGAGCGTCAACATAAGGAGCTAAGGAGATCAAGTCATTCGGACCAAGGTGGTGCATCAGTGCAAGCCGACAGGTTATGGGCCCCAGCCACCAAGCCCATTAAGCCACCGCTAACATTAACGACGCCCACCAAGCGAGGAGCCGCCAAGTTACGAGCCGCTCTCAGCCTGCCTACGCAAGAGCCGTCTGACGTTCATCCAGCGGCTACATCCTAGAAGACCCAAGCCCGGCTTCTAGAAGACCCCAGTGCGGGTGCATCCTAGCGGCCCACCGATTGGAGCTGACTAGAAGACTAGGAGCAGACATCCTAGTGGAGTGAAACGCGTACGGCAGAAGCACCCAACCGCAAGCACCAGCCGGTTGAAGCCAGAGTGCCACAATGGCCACCTCTGAGGACAAATATGTGGTGGAGCGACTGGATGTGGACAACTATGCCACATGGAGCGTCCGAATGCAAGCCTACCTGATGGTGAAGGGTCTATGGGACCCGATCATTAGCGCCACCCCGGATGCAGCAGCCGACAAGAAGGCTTTGGCGCACATCATCCTGCACGTGAAGGATCACCATCTGCCCACTCTGACCAAGTGCCCCACCTCTAAGAATGCGTGGGAGACACTCAAGAAGACCTACGAGGCCAAGACCAATGCGCGCAAGCTACTGCTGCGGCGCGCCCTGAGCCAGCTCAAGATGGGCGCAACCGAGCCACTTACCGTGTATGCGGCACGGGCCAAGGAGATTCAGACCCAGCTGACCTCCGCTGGCGATGCGGCATCGGACCAAGACATCGCCCTACAGTTTCTGACTGGACTACCACCAGCCTACAACATGATCAGCACCGTGCTGACGGCTGGAGATCATGAACTGAAGATTGACACCATGCTGCCCAAGCTGCTGCAAGTTGAGCAGCAGATGCAGCCATCCGAGCGTCCAAACGATACAGCGCTGCTAGCCAAGCCCAACAGGGGCAACGGCAGGGGCCGCACCAACAGCAGCCGTGGCAGAGGCAACGGCAATCACAGCGCCAGCAGCCACAATGGCGGGAGGGGCTACAACCGCTACAACAGCAACCCAGCTCAAAGCAGCAAGGCAAGCCGCAAGTGCTTCTATTGCGGCAAGCTAGGCCACTGGGCTGCTGAATGCCGCAAGAAGCAGTGGGACATGAGACAGCAGGGCAGCAGCGGACAGCCGCTGCACAGCCAGTTTGGCGCCATTGCCCTGACAGCCCGTACCTCTGAGATGACTGGCACTGGGGACAACATGCGCTGGGTGCTGGACACAGGAGCATCCCGGCACCTGACCCCAGATGCAAGCCTGCTGAGCAACATGCGACCCATGGATGAGGACATCACCATCACCTTCGGCAATGGAGGCACCGGCAAGGCAGTAGCCACTGGCGAGGTTTACCTGGCAACCACAGATGCTGTGTTCCAGATGACCGACGTGCTCTACATCCCGGAAGCCACAGAGAACCTCATCTCTGTGCGGCATGCTACCAAGCACGGCGTGGACTTCAAGTTCTCTGCCGACAAGTGCGAGATCAGCTACAATGGCTGCAACGTAGCCATCGCACCTTCCGTGGGAGATTCCATCTACTACCTGACCGGCTGGAGCAAACGCCTGGACAACCCGGCACTGCCAGCACGCATCAAGGAGACCCCCCAGCTATGGCACGAGCGCTTTGGCCACCTGAGCTATGACAACCTGGCGCGCCTGACCGGCATGGTGAATGGCATCCACACCTCACCAGAAGAGTTCAAGATGGCTGAAGAAGGGCACTGCGAGCCCTGCATGCGCGGCAAACAGCACAGAGCCCCCTTCAAGCCCTCCAGCAGCAAGACAGAGCGTCCACTGGCACTGGTCCACACAGATGTGTGCGGCCCACTACCGCTAGCCTCACAAGGCGGCAACCTGTACTTCGTGACCCTACTGGACGACTACTCCAAGTTCTCTGCTGTGCGGCCCATGGCACGCAAGAGCGACACTGCGGTGGCAGTCAAGGATACGCTCAACCTGCTGCAGACCCTAAGCGGTCACCAAGTGCAACGCCTACGATGTGACAACGGCTCCGAGTTCATCAATGAAGAGCTACAGACCTACTGCCGAGACAACGGCATCAAGCTGGAGACCACAGTACGCTACACACCCCAGCAGAATGGAGCTGCAGAACGCCTGAACCGTACCCTGATGGATAAAGTGCGGCCCATGCTGGCGGCATCTTGCCTTCCCAAGTACCTCTGGGCGGATGCGGTAGTCACAGCCAACTATGTGCGCAACCGCTCACCTGTGAGCGATCGGAACAAGACCCCCTATGAGCTGTTCTTCGGAACCAAGCCTGATGTAGCTCACCTGCGCACCTTTGGAGCGCGATGCTACGCGGTCACACCCAAGCAGCTGCGCACCAAGCTGGACGACACCAGCGAGCCTGGTCGCTTCATTGGCTACCCAGCCGGCACCAAGGGCTACAAGATCTTACTGGACAGCGGAAAGGTCATCATTAGCCGAGATGTGACCTTCATGGAGAAAGGCAGCTCAAGTGCTAGCCCGGAAGATGAGCTTGAGCCAGCAGACATGTCTGAGGGAGAAGAAGACAGCACCGAGCCCGTGGGAGCGGCAGCCCCACCAGCTGCTGAAGCCCGCCATCACCAGCCGCCACCAGCACGCGGCAAGCAGCCCAAGCGCTCAGCAACGGATGTACCAGCCTCCGTATGGCGTGAAGAAGGCTACAAGATTACAGGCCGCAAACGTGACCTGGGAGAGGCCCACATGGCCATCATACACGAGCCGGCAACCCTGGAGGAGGCGCTCGCTTCTGAGCAAGCCGAGCTATGGCAGCAGGCAGCAGATGATGAAATGGCATCCCTGCTGGCCAACGGCACGTGGGAGCTGGAGCCTGTGCCACCGGGAGTGAAACCCATACCCGTCAAGTGGGTATTCAAGGTCAAGCGTGATGCAGCCGGCAATGTGGAGCGCTACAAGGCACGCCTAGTAGCCAAAGGCTTCCGACAGCAAGAAGGCATAGACTACGAAGAAGTCTTTGCACCTGTGAGCAAGTATGTCACGGTGCGAGCCATGCTGGCAATGGCAGCAATCCAAGACCTGGAGATTCACCAGCTGGACATCAAGACAGCCTTCCTATATGGCGAACTGGAGGAAGACGTGTGGACTGAGCAGCCTCCCGGCTATAGGAGCGGCGGCCCAGGCATAGCCTGCCACCTGCGCAAGTCTCTGTACGGCCTGAAGCAAGCGCCACGCGTATGGTATGGCAAGCTAAGCAAGGAGCTGGACACAATGGGCTTCCAGCCATCAGCGGCCGACCCAGCTATGTTCATCAAGCCCGGACCACCACCAGTCTACCTACTGACATACGTGGATGACATCCTGGTTGTCACTGGCAACGATGAAGCCCTGCTCATCACCAAGAGCAAACTGCTCACCGCCTTTGAAGGACGCGACCTCGGACCCGCCTCCTTCTTTCTCGGCATGGACATCAAACGAGACCGCCAAGCCCGCACTCTCAGCCTAGGGCAGGCTAACCATGGACCTACTGGAGAAATACAACATGACTGAGTGCAAGCCACTGAGCACACCTCTCAGCACAGCCACCAAGCTGAGTAGAGATGGCGAACCGCTCGACACAACGGCACACGGCTACTCTCAGCTGATAGGGAGCCTGATGTACCTATCAGTCTGCACACGACCGGACATCTCACAAGCCGTGGGAGCCCTAGCCCGCTACATGGCAGCACCTACAGTAGTGCACTGGCAAGCGGCCAAGGGTGTGCTGCGCTACATAGCTGGCACCCCTAACTTCGGCATAACCTTCGACGGCCAAACTGGAGTTTTGCCGCACTGCCATGGGCATTGCGAGCGTGGAGCACTAGAAGTTTCCGGAGTCACCTAGAACAATCTCGACCAGAAGCCACCGGAAAATACTGGATCATCTAGAAGCTTCAGGAGCATGACGACCTAGAACCTTCTTCGTGCTGGGCATGCTGGACTTCGACCTATATAAGGGAGCAACCAACCATCACCAACACTATTCCTCCCTTTCTTCAAACAACGCCCAAGCATCAAACCACTGCCACTCACTCTACCATGGCACCACCCACCAAGAAACCGCGCCTCACCAACACACACACACCAATCATCAAGCCACGCGAATGGATCTTCGGCAAACCACAACCGGGACCCAATGCCAAGACGGCAATCACCCAAGCCTATGCACTACCACCGTGCAACAAGGCGCTACAAAAGGAGCACGATGATATGGCACGCAAGCTAGCCATCAAATCCCTCAAACTCACACAAGTGGTGGACGAAAACAGCAAATTCCGAAAGGAGATTGAGGAACTCAAGGCCAAGCTAGCCACCCAACCACAACCAGCACCCGCGGCAGCGTCACCGCACCCTTCAAGGCGCGAGCGGCAACTGGAACAAGCGCTCACCAAGACACGGATCCAACTCCAAGAAGCCAATCACGACCTAAGGGCACAAAACTACTTCGACAATCGAGCACGGCACTACGCCTACCATGCGGCACTCACCAAGGCACTCAAAACGCGAGCCATGCACACCGGCAGTCGCTACCTGGCACTGCGGCCAACCCTGCCCTATCGAGACTACCCGGAGGGAGACTCCCTTTGAGTGAGCACACCACGGCGCATTGATTTGCAGCTCGGACAGCCTGCGTGGGAGTGTTGATGGATAGCCCATTCATTCCAGTCTGCCCAAGCTGCATGCGCCCTCTTCCCATATGCATCTAGAACATTCTAGAGACCCGCTCTGTTTCCAGAACCTTCTAGAACATTCTGGCATCCCGCAACCAGACTCTTCCAGAACCTTCCAGATGCCCCCTCTCTAGAAGCTTCCATGGCTCACCTAATGATCACCTAACCCGTGCTGTGCATGCTGGGCTGAGGCCTATATAGCCGGGCCTCCGTCCCCACCAAGTCAATTCTCTCCATCCTTTCTACTCTTCTTGGGCAGCCTACCTCTCCTTGTAACAGCCAACATGCGAGCGTCAACATAAGGAGCTAAGGAGATCAAGTCATTCGGACCAAGGTGGTGCATCAGTGCAAGCCGACAGGCCAGCGCCCACACGCGCTCCAGCTGCTCCCCCACGCGGCGGCCAGCGCCACGCTGCCAAACAACAACGGGGGCAACTCACGGCAGCGGTCACACCTTGCCTATAGACCAGCGTCCTTGGTAGGTGAGCAAACCGCCCGAGCAGCCAATAACAACGAATTTCGCGCACGCACACTCAACTTGCCTTGTACAGCGCGCTGAAGAGCAGCTGGCATGCCAGGTCGTGGTCGTAGGCATGCATCCAAGGCACCAAGCCGCTCAGCTGCAAGCAAAGGGCAGTCGAACAACAACTGATTTGAACAGGACTGTGCCCCTTCAGCATGTCCGCATCGCACTCAAGCAGCAGCAAGCCCCGAGGCAACTCACAATAGCCAAGCGCCCCACCTGGTCAATGGTGCGTGGATGCACAAGCGGGCTGCCATTCTGATCGGTTGCGTCCCGCAAGCGCTGCAGCAGCTGCTTCCACATGCGGCAGCAGATGTCAGCATAATAGTCTCTCACATCCGGCCGCGGCTGCAGCACCGCCAGGGCAGCGGCAATGTGGAACGCATGCTGCTCTGGTGTGGGCATGGCGACCACGCTGTTGCGCAGCACGGTCTCGTGCGCACATGAGATGGCGGAGATGCCGGCAAAGTCCACCACCCCACGTGCAGCAGCGCTGGCCCGGCTGCAAGTGAGGGCGCTGCTGCAGCTGCCGCTGCCATCGTCCTCCCCACCCTCGGCTGCTGCGCAAGCGTACCGCTGCTGGGCCTGGCTGACCAGGGTGCCCGCACTGTAGCGGTCCAAGACATCGAAGGCCGTGCTGCCCAGGTGGCTGCTGGTTAAGGGCGGGACAGAGTCCAGCGGCTGCGCGCGGCCGGAGGACTTGAAGTGGGCCGCCTTGCAGCAGGCGTCGGCCATCACTGCCAGTCGTGGGTGGTTAGGCACAGGCGTGCCTGCGGCAGGTGTGAGTTGACAGGCAATTAAAGTACAACAAGCACTGATGCAAGGTAAACTGCCACCGGCCCTGTTGTTCAGGCTGCAATGCCAGCCGAACCACATGCATTCAGCCACCAGCTGCAAACCGTGAGGCCAACCCCCCATACCGCAACCTACCATCGTTGAGGTGCTCACGGGCTGAGCGGGCGCAGACCATGCAGCCCATGAACGGCTCCTCCAACATCTTGGACAGCTGCTGCAGCCGCTGCTGCTCCCGATCGCACAACACCTGCCAGTGCCATGTCGCCTTTTGCAGCCCCTCGTCCCCGAGCCGCACGTCGCTGCCATACCGGGGATCCAGCCGCTTCCCCAGCAGGTCGTACGTATCCGCAAAGCCTGCACGCATGAATTGGGCACGCAGCTCTGCACCCCTTAGCAACTGAGCAACCAACACGCATTATTCTTCAACAGGCAGGCGCAGCATGCATAACAGCCGGGCCACCAGCCATGCACAGCCGCGCTCGGTACACAGCAGGGCCGCTGACTCCGCACAGCAGCTGGAGAGAGGAGAACTCCTCAACGAGCTCCGCAGCATAGAGGGCTGTGATCTCGACTGGGGTGGGTGACACACAGTTCAGCTGCAGCGGATGCACAGTGATGCCTGCAGCCCCGTGCACCAGGCACTTGTAGACGGGCATGGTGAGCTGACCACGGGCTCCCATGGGGCCGAAGAAGGGCACCTGCTGCCGATCTGTCTGCTGAAAACTGCACTGCTCTCCATTGCCGCAGGCAGCACTGCAGCTCAGCGGGAGTGTTCTGTCAAGCAGGTCCTGTCGCTGCTTGAGCACCGCCTGCCGCAGAGCGGCAAGCTGCTGCCGCCGGGTCGCCGCCGTTGCCCACAGGGCGTCGACATCGCCTTTCAGCCGCTTCTGCTGGGCTGCTGCCTCCCTTTTCTTTCTTTCCTGCCAGTTGGTAAAGGGCAGGGCAGGGCGGTCGTCACCGCTGCCACCACTGCCGCGGCCGCTGCTCGCTGCTCGGCTGGCCGCTCCGCTGCCTGTTCTTGGGACGCGCTGACCGGCCCGACTGGCGCGCGACTGTTTCTCGTCCTGGTTGTCAAGTGGCCTGCCTGTGTTGGACTCGACCACTGTTGTCCGCAGCATGCCCGCTTGCACAGTTGCCGGAGGCAGACGGGAGTTGATGGCCTGGGCGCAGTTGCTCAACGAAGCTGTTCCTGCCCCGCCGGCCGGCGTCGCCCTGCTGGCGCTGCGTCAGAACCGGCACACCAACAGTGTTTGTTTGTGGCCTTCTTGGAGCCAATTGAAGGAGGCCATTACACGCATTTGTAGGACTTACAGTACAGCATCAAGAGAATGGGCAATGTCGCCGGTCGAACCTCCCAAAGTGGGCCTGCAGGCCGCCGCCGCCAGAGAGCGACGGGCACCGCTGGCCGCCGCCGCCTCCGTACGGATTGCAGGGCTGTACAGGCACTCAGGCGGCACGCGTCGTGCCTTCTGCACCCAATGAACGGCATCCATTGCTGAAACATGAAGGAACCCAGCACGCCCGCCGCGCAGAGCAGGACAGAGGCCGCCAATCATGCACCCGCTACGCTAGGAGCACCAGGCTGGCGGGCGCCGCCCGCCCGCACCGCCGCCGCTTGGAGAGCACCCAAGCCGTGCAACGCATGCCAGGAGCAAAAACCGATGCACTGAAGTGCTGGGTGCAGTGGAGTGCCCTGCAGGCGTGCAACTGAGCTGCTGGGGCCAGCGCAGCAGCAGGCAGGCGGCGTGCCGCCGCAAGGGCCCGCCGCCGCACGCTCTGCGCCGCGCTGTTTGGCTGTGGGCATGCATACGCTGCAGGCTCCGACACCCTGTGGCAGTGCATGAGGCACTGGGATGGTGTGCTGGGCCTTCAGGCTTGTGAAGCAAGGCAGGCAGGGCCTCCAGCTGCTGCACCGCTCGCTGCCGCCGCCGCCTGGCATGAGGCCCTCTCTCCTGTTACATACCCTGCTTAGAGGGCCCTATCGGACCAGGGCAGGGGGGGCTTTAGGGGCCCCAAGCCTGCTTGTGTCTGCTAGCCCCAGCGCTCGAGGCGCTGGGGCAGGACCCGTCCTGCCGGACACCATTCCTCCTATGCCCAGGGTGACCTCGTGCGGGTACAGGCTAGTTTCAAAGTACTTCGCTTTACCCCGCAGTCGACGGCATGCAGGGGCCTTTGGCAGGCCCCTGCCACCCTAAATTCAGGCAATTGCCACGGACCACCCAGCCATGGCGCGGAGAACTAAAACGCCCCGGGGGGGCCAAAAATAATGGTGTTGATCCATGTGGCAGCTCAATGGCTCATACTACAGCCGACGGGTCTTTTCGCGGCAACCACTGCGGGGCTTTGGCATGTTGGAATCGCCCAGACATGCCGTCCTCCCTCAGGGCTTGCGGTGGTTGCATGAGGCACCTTGTCCGGGTGACGCTGGGCGCTGCTGAGCAGGCCGTGTGCGAGCACACCGGGGGAGCTGGGTCATGCAGCCGCGCGCACGCGACACAAGCGTAATGCGTTCAATACAACAGTCCGCCGGCGGGCGCTACTTGGGCTAGCACCCTTGTGCGTTGCCCGTTGGCAGCTGCCGCTGCCGGAGGGCAGCGGCCCCGCCAGTGGGTGGGGGCAATCCCCGTATCCCGGCAGTGCAAGTGGCAGAGAATAGCATGCACGCCGCTCGGTCGAGTCAGGCCGAAGCATCCCTGGGACGGCGTCAGGCGGCCTGCCCAGCGTTGGCGCCAACGGCGTCAGGCCGAAGCATCCCTGGGACGGTGACAGGCGCCCTGTGCGCCGCCGGCGCCAAGCTCCGCTAGGCCGAAGCATCCCTGGGACGGTGTCAGGCGGCCTGCACCACACACACAATGCTGCCGCCGCTGCTGACATGGCTGAGGCTGCTGGCTGGTTAACTGGCT
>RRZL01000039.1:1369-29248 GCA_006782975.1 Chlorella sp. Dachan
GGCTGGAAGGCAGGCACGGTCAATGCAGCAGGGCAGGGTGGGGCAGGTGGGCAGGGTGCCCCCTGCGCCGCGGCGGCGGGGCGCCGGGCTCCCGGCACCGAGGCGACGCCACACCTGTGCACTCCGGTTGCCGGCAGCGCATGCAGGAAAGTGCTCCAGTAGAGCTTCTGGGAGAAGATGCGCCTGACCCTGGCCAAGTATGCAGTTTTTGCAAGTGTCTGCCAAAAAAGGCAAAAATGGCTTGAGCCGCAAATGAGCGCCTTGTGTATCAAATGTGCCTTGGTTGGCGCCTAACCAAGTCAGCTAACATGCGCACTGAGCGTTGCATGGCACGCCGTGCGTTGGCAGCATTTTGGAGCTGCTGCCATTCAGTGCACCTTCGGACTGAAGCAAATGGGCAGCTGCTTGCTGCAGCACTGGCTGCCAGTCCCATTGTGACAGCAGTGTTGCCAAGGCCTCGGCAGATAGTAGGCTACTGCTCAGCACCGCTGCTTGGGCTGAGGGTAGCCAAGACTCCAACAGTCGGGCCGCTGCGCCTGAAATGGCATCTGACGACAAGTTAGCAGGGCTGCCAGCCTGGCTCTGTTGCTGCTGTTGTTGCTCTGCGACGGCTAACAAGACCGCCAACAGCGCTGTATCGCTCATCAAGCCGACGACCTGCAAGGAAGCCAGGTTGGTGGTGCAGTTGAATGAAGGGGGGGGGGGGGGGACAGAGAAATATTGAGCTAACTGTTGACCGCAGACGCCTGCCAACACAACACATTCATCCAAACTGTGGCGCACCTTGGGCAGGGATGAACTAGCCGAAGAGAGAGCCAGCAGCGCCAGCAGCAGCCCTTGCAAGATGTCTGAGCCGTGTTGTGGAGCAGACCGCAGCATTGCGCCGTGCAGCGGGCTGTCAGCTGCCAACATCAAGGCCAGCACTGCAGACAATGTGCCCACAGCTTGTAGAGCGATGTCCCTGTGGTTGCAAGCGGTGTTGGCGGCAGCCAAGGGCAGGCCGCAACTGAGAACAGCCTCGACAGCGATGGGCGCTGAAACCGACCGCCATTGGCGCGCCTGACGCATGCAGCAACTCAGCAGGGACAGCAGGGCCTGCGCTGCCTCGGGGTCGCCATCACCGCTGCGAATGGCTGCCAGCTGGCGGGCGGGTGGCTGCACCAGGATTGTCGCTATCGTGGCCAGCAACGGCTGCTGGAAGCGGTTTGAGGCGCCATACAACTCCAGCGCTTGGATCAGTGGCCGGCTCAGTGCAGATGCCCCTGCTTGGGAACAGAAAGGCAAGTTGTGGGTGGAGCTGAGTAGGACGAGGATCAAGGCAATCTGACTCTCACACCACAAACGTACCATCTGGCAACCAAATACATCCCAAGCAAACATGTTGGTGCGCACCCGGTAGGAAGAAAGCGGCGGCAACCGTGTCGGCAATCGATGGCAGCACCCGCTGCGTAGCCTCGGGTTGCAGCACCATGGCCGAGCAGAGGCACTGGGCCATCGCTTCGTACAACTCCTGGCGTGCTGCCACTGCGCTGTGTGGTAGCCGCCCCACCCAGCCACACACATCTGCCAGCTGCGGCCAGCAGAACAGGAGGGCTGCCACAGCGGCGGCGGCCACCCCACGGGCCACGACTTCGTTTGCCGCCCAAGCGCTGGACTTAACAGGGCTGCCGCTGCTGTCGGCTGCGCTGTCGCCGCAGCTGGACTGGCCATCATACCAAACGGAAGCGTATGATTCCAAGCCATTCAGCAGCGCCTGAAGCTGCCTCAGCGCGGCATGCAGGCGCCATGTCGCAGCTCGTACAGCTGCCGGCTGCACCGGCGCTTGCGCTGCTATCAAGCCGCCCACTTCTTGCAAGGCTGCCGCCAGAGGCCGCAACACTGCTGCCTGCACCACTGCCTCCGCCTGCGCCTGCAGCTGCAAATCGCCGGGCGGCACGCCATGCAGGGCGTGCACCAGCCCCGCCACCAGCTGGTTGTGTGCCTCCTGGTACAGCTGGCGCCGCGACGGCTGTTGCAGCAGTGCCATGGCGCGTTGCACGTCGCTCAACAGCTCCGCAGATGTGGGCAGGCTTGTGGCGGCAGCAGCACTGCACACAGGAGTGGTAGCGGTGCGCTTGGCTGCCATGGAACACAATGGCAGGGCACTCATGCCCTTCCTTGCTCGGCAACTAACACTGCATCCTGTCCAGCCCCTCTCCCAACAACAAGCCCTGCACACCTGCACAGCACGCGCACAGCACTGGCCGCGTGCTCAATGACGTCATCAGGGCTGCCCGTCGCCACGTGAGGGGTGCGGGGACAATCTGATAGTGCATGCAGCGCCTGCCCAAGCACAAGCTGTTGCATTTCCTGCAGGCAGCAATGCAGGAAAGATTGCATTGATCAGCGATTCCACAACCTGTTGCAACACACTGCTGCTGCCCCGCCTGCCACTCAGTTCTGTGTGCAACACCAACCAGCCTTGCACCTGTGCGCGCCACGCTGCTCCTCACCTGCTGGTGTTGTGGCAGCCGTGCTCGAAGCAGCGGCGTGATGAATGTGCCGAGCTGGCACCAGCAGCTGAGCAGGTCGGCGTGCAAGATGGTGAGCAGTGGGCCAGCACTGCTTGCGGCAGTCGCCTTGGGGACTGTGTCAAACAGGCGCAGTAAGCCTACAAACGAGGGAGGCCACCAGTGGCACCAAGCTTGAGCCGACCAGTAAGAGTCGAGTTAGCGGCAGCCCACACCAACCCAGCACCATTATCACAAGAAAGACCCACAAGCTGCAGCCTGGCATGGCCCACCTGGCAGCCAGGCAGGCGTTGGCTCCCCTGCTGCCCAATCACTGCTGCACGACTCCAGCAGCCCGCTCATGCTGCTCAACAGGTGCAAGCTGGCATCCAGCGCTGCCTGGGCGTGCACCACAAGCTGCTGCACCGCGTCGTCCGCCCCGAGCAGCTCCGCAGCACCCTCGGCAACAGAAGCTGGAAGGTTCGGAGAGGGTGGCGGGGTTCAGTGAGCTGGCGGTGCGCTGGGCACGAGTCCGGCAACCAGGCCGCTGGCAGCTTGTTGGGCAGCCGCACTAGAGAATTCCAGCATTGGCAGCGGCACAGCAAGCAGCAGGGCTGCACAGACCAGCACACAAGCCTTTGCGCCCACCTGCCTCCCGGCGCAGGTCATCTGGCACGCCCGCAGGGTTGTGCAAGCCGTGTTGCAACAACTCGCTGCCCGGCGGTGCTGCAGACCGCGCCTCAAAGGCTGCTGGGAAGGGCTGCAGCTGCTGCAGGAGCACTTCAAGGGCGGAGGCAGCAAAGGCGCGCCGGCCAGGCTGCCCGACCACCCTGCAAGCAGTTGGATGCCGGGCAACCCCCGTTTATGTGCTGGTGAGTTCTCAGAAGGCCTAGCTGCTCAGACATGATCCAAACTTAACGGCCTGGCACAACATTACCTGGTTGTGGCTTGTTTGCTGCCATAGTCGGCATCCCCTGGTGCGCCATCCCCTAGTGCGCGATGGTGCAGGAGCATGTGCTCTAGCAACTCCCCAAGGGCAGTCATTGCAGGCAAAGCCGCTCCGCCGCCGTCCATGCCAGCCCTTTGCGGCAACGCCAGCAGCAGCAGCAGGCCCTGCGGCTTGGTTGGAAATCCAGGAAATCCAGGGGTATCAGGGTCAGCACAGAGGTTGCAACAGGCTGGCTCGCAGACAGTGCATAAGCCCCACACGCCTGCGCTCTGCAAATTGGCGCCCCTGGTGCCCCACCCACCTGGCGCAACGCCTCGCCTTCCGGCCCCTCGGCACTGCAGAGCGCAGAGTTCGTGCTGCAGAACAGCGCAAACACATGTGCCAGCTCTGCGGCTTCGTCTTCAGCGCCGTTGCTGTTGAGTGCAGCGGCGCGCTGCGGCAGCGCTGCCGCCAGCCGCGCCAGCAGCGGCTGCAGGGCCTCTGTGGCATGCTCTATAAACTCCGACGCTGCATCCACTGCCGCTGGCAGGCACAGCGGGTGGTAGGGAAGGCCCTGCTGGGAATCAGCCACAAACAGCAGCTTCCCGCCAGACTGGCAAAGAAGGCGGCCTGATCGCAGTCCAGCAGGCACCCCAGCTTGGTCCAGGCTGTGAAGCACCGCAGCACCGCCAGCATCAGCTGCAGCACCCCTGGCTGTGCGAGTGCCGCTGCCACCACCGCCTGCGGACTGGGCGGTGCTGCTGGGCTGCCTGCTGCAGGTCCAGAGCTGCAAGCCTCGGCAAGCACCGACCTCAGGAAAGCAGCCACCTGCGGGCAGGGCGGAGGAGGCATCAAACCTGGGTCGACCGGGCCGCAGGATGCAGGATGCAGACAAGTATGCAACAAGTTGCATGACAGCACTGCTACGCACCGCCCGCACCTGCGAGCTCATTTCCTGCGCCCGTGCCTTGAGGGCCCATGCCACCTCAGCGGAGGCGGACTGCGGCAGCAGGCAGGCAAATTGTGGATGGCGAGGGGTTAATTAAAAAAAAAGGTGACGCCACCCAACCTGCCGTGCAACTACATGCTAGCAGTCAAGCCACTGTGGCCCACCTGGGCGGCCGCCACCGCGTCCTTTCACTCTTGTGGCAGCAGTGTGAGCAGCTCCAGCATGCAGGCGGCACTGAGGCGCTGCCCTGAAGTGGTCGCAAGGAGCAGGGAGGTAGGGAGGCAGTGGGCATGCAGGCATGCTGACATCACACCGCGCCTGCCTTGCGTGCTGGCTGGCGCAGCGCCCAACACTTCTCACCCAGGGTGTCCAGCGGACGGCACCAGGCGCTGCAGTGGATAGCCATGTTGGCGAGGGCTGTGCACATGGGGCGCCGCGCCACGTCGGGCTGCTCCCGCAGCTGCCCCTCTGCCACAAGGGCGGTCAGCGCCTCTGCCAGCTCCAGCTGCCGCTCCACCGGCTGCAGCTGCGGCAGCTGCTGCTTGGCCTTCCAGGCCAGCAGCGACGCGGCCTGCAGCCGCACCTCTGGGGCCACGGCGGCCGGGCTGGCGCGCAGCACGCCCACCGCCACGCCCCAGGCTGCGGGGTCACGGCGGAACGCTGCCAGCCAGGCATCTGCCTGTGCACGCAGCGCTGGATCAGTGGCATTGCATGCCAGCAGCGCGGCACAGCGCGCAAAGTTGTCCATCACGGTGACGGCGCCGGGCAACGGCGGTCAGGCGCGCTGGCGCGGTGCTGGTGCTGGTGCCGGTGCTGGTGCCGGTGCCGGCTCACGCCACTTGGGTTGGATTGAGAGCTTAAGGACTAGGTGGCAGTGACCAATGGCTCTTTGTTGAAGAGTTGGGGCGAGGGCTGTGATGGTTCAGGCCCCGCAGCTAGTGTGTGGATGTGATCGACAAAAGGTTTGCAGTTTTTCTTTTCAATTAAAGCCAGCCATCGGCTTAGAAAAGCCATGGCCTGCTGCGCTCGCACCATGCGTTGCACTGCAAGCTGCAATTTGCCTGAGTGACTGGACCGCTGAGCTCCGATCGCGGCCCTTGACTGAAAGCAAAAGCCCAGCGGCGCCTGCAGCTTGTGTCTGAAGAGAGCGCCGAGCGTGCGCGCTGCAGGAGGGCTTGCTGAGCCGTTGGGGTGGCTCTACCAACTCAGGTGGGTATGCACGGACTCTGCATGTGCGAGTGGCTGCCCACCGCTGCCCACCGCTGCTGCCGCCGCCGCCGCCGTCGCCGCCACCCCGCCTGCTGCTGCTGCTTCTCACAAGGCTGTGCTGCCCCCTTGTACTGTAGAAGAGGTGCCACCCCATTTGCCAGTCAACATGGTGCCCCCACACCCGCTGCTGATCCTTTACGGCAGCCAAACGGGAAACGCCCAGGTGTGGCCAGCTCCCTCGAGCTCCTGCTCCCTAGCGTTGTGCGCTGGCTGCCGCTGCCCCGGGATGCCCCCACTGCCCCCACCTGCACCACTGCCCTGCGAGCAGGATGTGGCAGAGCGCATTGCGCGCGAGGCGGCACGGCGGCACTACGCGCCCCGCGTGCTGCCCTCCGACGCCTACCTGCCCACGGTGGCGCGCCTGCCTGCGGAGCCGGCGCTGGTGTGGGTGGCGTCCACCACCGGCCAGGGCGACCCGCCCGACAACATGCGCCAGCTGTGGCGCTTCCTGCTGCGCAAGAGCCTGGCACCTGGCTCGCTGGGTGGCCTGCGGGCCGCCGTGTTTGGTCTTGGCGACTCGGGGTGCGCCCGGAGCCGGGTGGCAGGGGTGGTCCACGGCCGCATGCAGTGCTGCACTGCACTCCAGCAACTTGGCAGCACAGCTTAAGTGAGGTTGGTGCATGGATGCTGGTCCTACCAACTGCCTTGGCAGGTACCCTAAGTACAACGTCACCGCCAAGAAGCTGTTCCGCCGGCTGGAGGCCCTGGGTGCCCACATGCTGCTGCCGGTAAGCGCAGCAAGGGCAACTGCTGTGTGCAGCCAATGGTTGTCGTTTGGTCACCTGCGCGCCCACCTGCCCAGGCTCCTTGCCGACCGCCTATGCGGCTTGCCTGCCTCCCCGGCTCTCCCCCTCCCTGCCCCAGGTGGGCTTGGGTGATGACCAGCACCGCAGCGGCTATGAGCCCACCCTGGATGCGTGGCTCGCGCAGCTGTGGCCGGCACTGCGTGCCGCCTTCCCGCTGCCGGCTGGCTTCAGCGAGCCGGCCCCTACAGACACAGCCACGGAGCTTGTCTGCAAGTACCGGGTGGCCTGGTTGAGCAGCGAGGAGGCGGCGGCGGCACAGGCGGCGGCAGCACAGTCCAGCGGAGCAGCACACGAAAGCAGCTGCGCTTGGGGCGCTCATGCAGAAGCGCTGTCTGCTGCGGCGCAGTTTGACAGGGTTGAGGCGGCCGCCAGCGGGCTGCCGCCAGTGCTGCAGCAGCAGGGTGCGGAGGGGCAGCCGAGTGCACGTGCAGCAGGTGGCCCAGCCACCACTGCAGGCCATGGCAGTGCTTGCAGCGCTGGTGCGGCGAGCTACGGGCCGCACCGCCCCTACTGGGCGCGCCTCACAGCCAACAAGCGCCTCACAGCCCCAGCCCACTTCCAGGACGTGAGTGGGTGGTTACGCAGGGCTGCGCTGCTGCCTAGTGTGTGGGCAGGAACGGCCTGCGGTGCGGGGCTTGACAGTTTGGCTGGGTGCCTGTCTATTCGTGGCAGCCAGCAGCGCAGACCTGCCCTTCAGGTGTTCTGAGCCGCATGTGGCTGCGGCCCTGCCCCTTGCCTGCGCAGGTGCGGCTGCTGGACATTGACCTCGCCCAGTCGGGCATCAGCTACGAGCCCGGCGATGTGCTGGCCATGATGCCCCATCAGCCACCGGCGGCCGTGGAGGCGCTGTGCCGGCGCTGCGGCTGGGACCCACACGCCTGGGTACGGGTGGAGCCCGTGCTCACACCAGCAGCAGCAGCGGCGGCAGGGGGACCAGGAAGCCCAGCAGCAGCAGCAGCGGATGGAGGAGAGGCTAATGGCAGCAGCGCTGCGCCCTGCAGTTGCACAGTGCGGCTGGGTGCCCTGGTTGCTGGAGCGCTGGACGTGAACGGCGCATCGCCCCGCCGCTTCTTCTTCCAGGCACGTGGCAGCAGGCAGCTGCTGTGCTCAGCAGCAGGTAGCCGGTGGGATGCCCCACTGCACAACACGCTGCCAATTAGCAACCACCTCATTCAGCTCTCTTTCCTGCTGCCTCTGCCTCCCTCAACCCCGCCCGCCTCGACTGCCCGCAGGTGCTGCACCAGTTTGTGCGGGGCAGTGAGCTGGAGGAGGAGCGCCTGGCCTACTTCTCCTCGCCTGAGGGGCGGGATGACCTGTACGAGTACAACCAGCGTGAAGGTGCGGCAAAAAGGGGCAGCCAGCTGGCCAGAGCGAATGCAGAGGCATGCCTTCTGCGCATGGTTGAACGTGCGTTGCACTGCCACTCCGCCTGGTCAGCAGGAGCTGCCCTAGCCTCAACCATCCTGTCCTTGCCTGCTGCGCTGTGCAGGCCGCACCGTGCTCGAGGTGTTGAACGACTTCAAGTCGGCGTGCCTGCCGCTGGAGTGGTTGCTGCAGGTCCGTTGAAAAGCAACGATTGTGGGGGTGATGCGCAGGACAAAGCGGTCACTGGGGTGCTCAGCATGTGCCTGCCTCCGTGTTGCAGCGCCCTGCCGCTCCCACCCCCACCTTTGCCCATGCCTCCACTTACCCAGGTGTGCCCTCGGCTGAAGCCGCGCTACTTCAGCATAGCGTCCAGCCTGGCAACGCAGCCTCACTGCGCCCAGCTGGCGGTTGCCATCGTCGACTGGGCCACGCCCTTCAAGCGGCGGCGGCGCGGCGTGTGCACCTCATGGCTGGCGGGGCTGGACCCCAAGGCGCAAGTGAGCATGGGTTAGGCAGGGCTGGCTGCTTGGGCATCAGCACGCAACGCTGCGACAGCAGCCTTTGTGCAGCAGCCGTATTGAAGGACTGCGTGCCCGGCCTGCTCTGGCTCCCAGCAGGGTCATGTGCGGCTGCCAATGTGGGTAGAGCGTGGTGCGCTGCGGCTGCCGCCCAGCCCGCACATCCCGCTGCTGATGGTGGGGCCCGGCACTGGCGTCGCGCCCTTCCGCTCGTTCCTGCAGCAACGGCAGGCGGCGCTGTTGGCAGGTGAGCGGGAGGTGGGCAGGGGGAGGGGACAGCCTGCTGTGCTGGCTTTGCTGATGCAGACTGCTGAGCTGTGCTGGGCAGTGCGCATGGGCAGCCTGCTCACTCGGTGATGTGGTGAAGCGAAGGCGGCACGCAGGTGTGGTGCTGTTCTGCATGCGCTGCACAGCGTGTGCAACCATCCTCTGCTGAGCGGCTGGCACCTTCCTCCATGTCGCAGGCGAGGATCCGCGCCCCGCCCCCTGCACCCTGTTCTTTGGCTGCCGCAACGAGGCTGGAGACTTTTACTTCCGGGAGGAGTGGGAGGCGATGCAGGCGCAGGGCGTGCTGGCGCCGCCGCCCGGCGGCCTGGTCGCCGCCTTCAGCCGGGACGGCCCCGCCAAGGTGTATGTGCAGCACCGCATCCGGGAGCATGCAGCAGAGGTGTGGGCCGCGCTGCAAGCGGGCGCATACGTGTACGTGGCGGGCAGCGCCGACAAGATGCCGGCGGCGGTGGCGGCGGCCATTGAGGAGGCGGTGGCGCAGCAGGGCGGGCTGTCTCGCGACGAGGCGGCCGCCTACGTGCGGCGGCTGGAGCTGTGGGGCCGGTACCAGGTGGAGGCCTGGAGCTAGAGCAGGCCGCTGCGGTTCCTTCCCTGCTGCTGCTGCTGCTGCAACCCTTCCGTGCCAAGCATCGAGTTTGTGTGCTGCCTGCCCCAGCATAGTGCGGGCTTACAGGTGTGACATTGACAGCAGCAGATGATGGAGGCGGGTGTGACGGATTGCAGCAGAGCAAGGCGAAAGGCGATAGGGACAGTGGTGTTTGCATGTTGGCAGTTTCTGGCACAAATGGGCGCCAGGGGAGCGTCAGTCGGGGCGCCCAATGCGGGCAGGTCATGGCAAGGCACGGAGCTTGGGCAGGGAAGGTTACCTAGCCATACGTGAGCGGAAATGGGTAGAGGCGGAGAACAGGAAGGTGGGGGTAAGTAAAACACACGGTGCGGTTGTGCGGGTGGGACAAGGAATAAGCGGCGGCAAGGGTTGGGTTGGCACGCTGCGGCAAAGACATGAAACAGTGAGCTGGACACTATACAGGGCAGGAGGGTGCAATGTGCACTCTGGGAAAACTGTTGTGCTCGTGTTAAAGGGTTCAGCAAGCCAGGGGGCTCGCGCTCACCCGGCGCGGCGGCGCCTCACCACGCCAGCCGCCGCTTGCTGGGCAGGCCCGGCGAGCCCTGCTGCTGCGCCGGCTGCTGCTGCGCGTTTGGCACTTGGAGCGGCGGCCGCTTGCCGGGGGAGCGCTGCATTGTGGCCGCGACCGTGGGCAAGGTGGTTGGCTGCAGGCAGGAGGGGGTAGGAGCACATGGCCGCGTTAACACGCCCGGCTCACACCGATCGCTGCTGCCACAGAGTGGCCGCAACAATTTAAGCGTGCACGAAGGCCGGCAGCGGCGGTCGGGCCTCACCTTGCCAACTGCGGCAGTCCGCAGCGCCTCCTTCATCTGCTGCATGCTGGAAATGACTTGAACAGCGGTAAACGAGCAGTGAAAGACAACCTCAGCCACGGCAGCCCCCACCTCAACCACCCGGCGCTGTGCCGCGCTGCCGGCGGTCCAAGCAGCACTGGTGCTGACCAGCTTGCCCTCTGATCGCTTGCTGCCCCGTGCTCTCGTGAGCAGTAGCTGTAGCCCCGATGCTTGCATCTACCTAGCGAGCAATGCTGCTCGTCACGCAGCTGCCCGCGCCGCCTGGCGGCCTGCTTGCGGCTGCCAGCGGCTCGGAAGGGCACCTGCTTGTGGCCTGTGACGCTGCAGTTGCAGCGTATGCAGCCACGACAGCCCAGGGCGCCGCCGGCAACGACGGCGATGCGCTGTGCTGCCTGTGGCAGCAGCCTGTGAGCGGCGGCCGCGTGCAGTTTGCCGCCCCGCTGGCAGCCGACACCTACCTGCTGGTCACCAGCAGCGCCAGGCCGGGCGTGGCGCATGCCGCGGTGGTGCAGGTGCTGGCCAACGGCGGCGGCCAGCATGTGTGTGCCGCCGTGGACCTGGCATGCGGCGAGGGGCAGGAGCAGCCATGCCAGCGTGCCGCATTCAGCAACTTGGCGCCCTGCGGTGATGGCATCTTCATGCTGGTGGCTGCCCTGTGGCAAGCGACGGTGCACGCGCTGCATGCCCAGCGCGGTGCGGGCGGCACGTGGCGCCTGACTGCCACCCCCTCCCCACTTGGCGAGGTGCTGACTGCAGAGCCAGGTGGGCCTCACAGCGGAGGTGTGGGCCCGCATCCACAGCAGCTTGACATTGGCATGCTCCAACACCTGCCTTGCAGTCCTGTAATAGCATCAAGTGTGCTACATTTCATGCTCCCATGGCCCCCATTTCATGCTCCCATCCCCCCATTTCATGCTCCCATGGCCCCCATTTCATGCTCCCATCCCTCCGGCAGGCGCTGTGCTCGCAGTCGAGTCCCTGGCCCTGGGGCCTGCCAGCGCCCAGCTGGCGCCTGCTGGCCGCCTGCATGCCGTCCTGCTCTATTCGTCGCACCGGTTGGGCGGCGGCGGGCTGGCAGCTGTGCGCCACGTGGCCTGCTTGGAGCTGCAGCCTGGGGATGAAGCGCTGCACCGCTGCTGCTGGTTCCTGAGGTGAGTGGGCCTGGGAAACGCGCCTGTTTCCTGCTGCTGGTAGACATGCGATGCAAAGCAGTGGAAGCTTGAGGCAGGCCGCATGATGATTACCAGCCATGTCATCCTCTAATATGCAGGAATCTATGTCCCACCACCAGCCTGGTGGCACCTTTGCCTGGCGCACGCATGCTGGTGGCAGCACAAAGCTCGCTGCTGGTTGTGGGTGCCGATGCATCCCACAACAAACAGCAGGCTGCCGTGCGCCTGCGTGGCATGCCCGCGGCGGCGGTCGCACTGTCTGAGGCAGCGGCTGTGCTGAGTGACAGCTCTGGGCAGCTGATTTTGCTGGACCTGCAGCGCCTGGTGGCCACGCCAATCGCCACCGCGCCACTGGTGGCAGGCCCCTCCTGCCTTGCCTACTTGCCGCACCCAGCACGCAGCATGGTGCCGGCTGGCCCAGCCGACAGCAAGCATGAGCAGCCAAGCTGTGCAGAGCCAGTGGCCGGCCTGCTGTTTGTGGGCAGCGGCGGCGGCATGCTGCTGGAGGTGCCGGCGGCGGTGCTGGCGGGCAGCCCGGCAGCAGCAGCAGTCAGCTGGCGTGAGGCAGGCAGCGGCAGCGAGCAGTTTGGTGGCCGCCTGGCGTCACTGGCATTTGCTCAGCTCATACCTGACCCCTCTGGCTGCGGCGATGCCCGCGTGCTGGCGGGCTGCGGCAAGGCGCCGTTCCGGCTTGCGCTGGGCCGCTTAGCCGCTGGACTCACGCCGCTTGCGGTCGGCAGCGCAGACTTGCCGGTGAGGTGGCCTGGAGGTTACAGTGCAGCTCGGTCTGGTGAAGTCTGTGCTGTGGCATGCCTTGTCTGGTGAAGCCTGTGCTGTGGCATGGCACTGTTTGCAAGGTGGATTAAACCGTGTTGCCTGGCCGCACTTGATGCGTCCTGATGCTGCTGCAGGGCACGGTGCGGCTGCAGAGCCTGCGCGCCTCCCCATCTGCCGCGCGCCACCGCTACCTGCTGCTGTCGTCGGACGAGAGCGCCGGCGCAGCAGGCGCCTGGACAAGTGTGCTAGAAACGGGGGAGGAGGGCCTGCAGAGTGCCGAGCTGCCGGGCCTGCACACCGATGCCCCGACTTTGTTGGCGGGGCCCCTGGCTGGGGGGTGCATGCTGCAAGTCACGACCCAGGTGCGGCTGCCGTGAGGCGAGGCATGCCTTCAGGCAAGCCGCGTGGGGGCGCAATGCCAGCTTGCACTGTTTTGCCTCCCCTAAGTGTGCCTCTGTGGAACCACCCTTGTCATCCGCCTTTGAGCCGCCGACACCGTGCTGCTGCATGTGCAGGGCGCCCACGTGTTCATGCCTGGCAGCGGGCAGCGCCTCTCTTCCTGGGCGCCTCCAAACGGCTCCTCGCTCACTCTGACGGCGCAGCATGGTCAGCATGTTGCGCTGGCGTGCGGCGCTGCTGTGCACCTGCTGTACTGCAGCAGCACAGGCAGGCTGCAGGAGGAGCGCCAGCTCAGCCTGCCACAGCAGGCCTCCGCACTGGCGTTGTTTCAGATGGGGTCTGATGGCCGGTCAGAGGTGAGCAGTTGGGAGGGCAGGGGTTGAAACTGGCAGGACTGTGTGCACTCCCCAGACTTAACCTGTACCAACAGGTTCTTCAGTTTACAGCCAGCGATGCCTGGGGGTCGCCGCACTGATCCCGCCTGGCAATCTGCCTTGCTGCAGGGCGAGCTGTGGCTGGCCACCGGGCTGTGGGTCACCAACGAGGTGCTGCTGCAGCCATTGTCACGAGAGCAGCCTGCGTGCCGCCTTGCCTTGGGCAGCCGGCAGTGCCGCTCTGTGCTGGCATGCCAGCTGGGCGGCGGCGAGCAGCCTCCGTGCCTTGTGGTCGGCACCAGCAGTGGTGAGCTGCTGTGGTGGCACCTGGATGCCCAGCAGGATGCCTTTGGTGCCACCAGCAGCGTGGTGCTGCAGGAGTGCGGTGCCGCACGAGTGGGGCTGGCTCCCGTTGTGCTGCACCTGCTGCCGCCCGATCCAACTGCTGCGGCGGCAGCCATGGCGTACTCCAGCCCTGACAGCAGCGGCGGTGCAGCCAGCAGCGCCAGCCCCTGTGTGCTAGCTGTGTCAGATCAGGCGCTTGTGCTGCAGACCGACCCGGTGCATCCTTCACGCCTCACGCCGCTGCGCCTGCACGGCGGCCAGGGCATGGCGGCTGCCTGCCCGCTGCTGGCTGCCGACCTGCCTGGCAGCAGGCTGGCCTACATGCGTGCCGGGCAGCTGGCCATTGCCGGCCTGGAGGCTGAGGCGCGGCTGCGCTGGGACGAGCTGCCGCTCGGCAGAGGTGCGCCCACTGATGCCGCCTTCCATGCTCCCAGCGGCTGCGCGGCCGTGGCGTGCACAGAGGCAGACGGCAGCAGCAGCCTGCGCCTGGTCGATGTTGCTGCCATGCGGGGGCTGGGCCGGGCTCCCCTTGCTGCCCAGCACTGCGTGACAGCACTAGCAGTGCTGTCCCTGGCCTGCTCGTCCCGCCCCCTCACGGGCAGCAGCGCAGCAAGCAGCACTGCAGCCCCGGTAGCACAGCAGCCACAGCAGGCACCCGGCTGCAGCCAGTTCCTTGTGGTGGCAGTGGCGGAGGATGGCAGTGCAGGCATGCCGGCGGAGCAGCAGCAGCAGCAGCCACCAGCAGGAGATGCAGGCGGTGACCAGCCGTGGTGGAGGCAGGCGGCCCAGCAGGGCGAGGTGCAGCCAGCTGACCAAGATGCTGGCCAGGTCAGCAGCACGGCAAGTGTGAGGGGCCGCCTGCTCTTTTACCAATGGAAGCCGAAGCAGGCAGGCAGTGTAGGCAGCGGCCCGCCTCACGAGCTGGTGCTGCGTGGCTCCTGCCCGCTGCCCGCGTCGGCCTTCAGCCTGGCCACAGTGCTGCCAGAGGTGCAGCCGTATGATGCAGCGGGGCCAGCAACTGCAGGCCCAGCCAGCCCCCGCAGCAGTCCATCCCCAGCCAGCGGGCCGCAGCACCCGCTGCTGGCTGTCGGGTGCGACGACGGCACTGTCCGCCTGTTCAGGTGTGCCTTGCAGTCGTGTGGATGGGCTGAGGCAGCGTTTGATGACCAAGACTCTCTACCATGCGCTTTAGCATGCCCACGCCTCAACTAATGCTATGATACCAGACACACCTGCTGACGTCTGGCCTCTGCCAGTGCCGCTGCAGGGTGTTCGTGGACGACGCCGGCTTGGAGGCGCGCCATGCGGTGGAGCAGGGCTTGGCAGCCATTGCCGCCGCTGTAGAGCCACTGCAGCTGGTAGACGGTGCTGGTCGTGGCGTCCAGCCAGCAGCTGGGCCTGCCTTGGAGGCAACAGCGGGAGAAACGGCGGCGGCGGCAGCAGCAGCAGCAGCAGCGGCAGATCCCGGCAGCAGGCAGCAGCAGGTGTGGCATCAGCACGTGGCGCTGCAGCTCCTCTCCAAGGTGCGTCACGGGCGGGCGGCCATCGGTCCGCAGGCATGGCCCCGTTTGTGCTGACTTGTGTCGCGATGGTACATCTGCATTACAGTGTTGCACGCCACCCGACTGGCCTTTACCGCCCTGGCTCCCCCCTTGCAGGCGCCCACCTGCAACCAGGGCGTGCCCACCCGCCTCAGCGTGCAGGGCAGCACCGTCTTTGCGCTCGACCTGCTCTCCTCATTGACCGTCTTCCAAGTGCAGCCGTTAGCCGCCGGGCAGCTGCCCAGTCTGCTGCCGCTTGCGGACGACCTCTCCGGCCGCCACCTGTCCGCCGCACTGGCCATGACGGAAACAGCAGTGCTGGCGGGTGGCCCCGACGGCAGTGTGCTGCTGCTGCAGCGGGACCCTGCGGCGGAGCGCAGCCGCCAGGCGGCAGCACGGCAGCAGTTTGAGCAGGCGGTGGAGGCGGGCGGCCTGGCCGGGGCAGGAGCGGCAGCGCAGCGCTTCACGCCCAGCCTGCGGCATGCGGCACAGCTGGACGCCGTGGCCTCCCACGAGCTGGGCGGCGCCGTGGTGGAGGCGCTGCCCGGCTGGCTGGGCGTGCCAGTGTGCCCAGTGCAGGAGCTGCTGGGCGGCACCGGCGGCGGCAGCCACACACCGCAGGGCAGCAGCATCCAGCAGCATGCGACAGCCACGGTGGTGTGCAGCAATGGCACCGTGGCGGGCGTGCGCCTGCTCACGCCACAGGCTCACGCTGTGCTGCTGCAGCTGCAGCGGGCTGCGCTGGCCACCGCATATGTAGATGCTGGGGATGGTGCTGCTGCCGCAGCCAAGCTGCGCCTGGCTGGCCCAGGAACCCACGAGGGCTGCATTGACGGCACCAGCCTGGCCGCGGCCTTCACCAGCCGGTCGTGGTGTGCACGGCTCATCAAGGCGGCGCCTGCCGCCACCATCCAGCAGGGGCGGGCGCTGCTGGAGAGCTTTGGCCTGCTGTAGCGAGTTTTTGTGGCCTCGATATCTGCGATGGTTGTGTAACGTCGCACAGACCCGGGTCTGAGGAGGCGATGGGTGCCGCTGCCGCTGCCGCCCAGCAGGCATTGGCTCTGCCCCCACTCCAGCCAGCAGCGAGGCCCCCCGATGAATCATTGAGCTCTGATCGCAGTCTTCATTCCGCCTGATCTGTTTGCAAGCGCTTCTGAGTGTTTTGGTGGTAGGAGGCCATCTGGCCTGGCCAGCTGCAGAGCGCGGCAGCCGCGTACATTCATTCCCAACATGCAGACGGTGACGCCTACTGCGCGGCTTGGCGTGCTGCCGTCGCCCTGCCTGTATCGCCGCCCCGCGCCCGCTCGCCGCTGCACCATCGTGCAGGCGGCGGCGGGCGCTGCCGCCGGCTCTAGGAATTCCAGCCCCAGCCCCAGCAAGGCCGCCCAGAAGGCCAGTTCTGCACCAGCTGCGGTCCAGCCCAGCAGGGAGGGACCAGCCAAGAAGCGCGTGCTGGTGGTGGGCGGCGGCTGGGCAGGTGAGCCCATCGTGCCGCCGTGTTCCCGCATGCAGGTCTGCGGTTCTTGCAGTATGAGTTGCAGCTGTTACTGCAAAGTCAACGGTGGGCGGTGGGCGGTGGGCGGTGTTGCATTGGCTGCCCCTCTGTTTCACCTCTTGCTGCGTTGTGCCTGCAGGTTTCGGGGCGCTGAAGCACCTGGCGGAGCAGGGCTACGATGTGACGCTGCTGGATGCCTCCCCCAACCCGGGCGGCCTGTCAGGTGGGCCACCCACCAGCTGCAGCCAGGAGCAGGCTGCAAGGTCTCCAGTGACAGTGACTCCCTGCCGCCCCCATGCCCCTTCTCAGCCGGCTGGCGCACAAGCCAAGGGCGCGCGGTGGAGGCCGGGACGAAGGGCTTTTGGTACCAGTGTGCGTTGAGGGGCGGCTTGCGGGGTGCACTGCCTGCCGCTCTGGGCTGAACCTGCACACACCTTGGCGCCATGTTGCTGCTGATGGCCATCCCTGCTCCCGCCACCTTGCTCCTCAGACCACAACATCTTCAAGATGGTGCGGGAGCTGGGCATCCCCTGGCCCTTCACCGACTTTGAGACCAGCGGCTTCTGGGGCCGCGGCGGCAAGCTCATCACCGAGGTGCGCACGGCAAAGACTGAGTCACCGAATCACCTGTGACTGCATGCATGACTGATGCTTGCTTGTGCGAGTGTTTCGGTTCCTCTGCAGCTTCAATGCAAGATACCAGCTGCGTTTCTCCGCCCCTACCTCCCTCCAGGCTCCCGTGTTCTCCAAGCTTCCGCGCCTGCCCGCCATCCTGGGCCAGTTTGTGCACACCGCGCCGCTGTTCAGCGAGTGAGTCTGGCTGCTGGCTGCTGACTGAGCACCTGCCTTGGATACGCCCGGCCCTGCTCGTGCAGTTGATCCCCCCCTCTTTGCTCCGCAGGTCGCTGCCGCTGCAGGACCGGGCCACCATCATCCCCTGGTAAGAGGCCTGCTGGCTTCTGGTGGTGATGCATGGCTGCCCTACGTGTGCATGTGGCTGCTGGTGACTGCTGGTAGCCGCAGCACGGTTGCATGAATGACATCTCACTGCTCACATGCGGCCTGCACTCCTGCTCACCCCTTCACCCGCCTGCAGGCTGTATACCGCAATCGATTTGGAATCCACGCCAGAGAGTTACGACCGCTACGACTCCATGAGCGCTCTGGACATGTTCCGTCAGTTTGGCATCACTAAAAGCGCGTACGAGGTGAGGCATGGATGCCCAGGCAGCTTCATCTGGCGCTGGCTTGCAAACAGGCACCCGTGGACTTGCAGCTGCGTGCCGCCGGCCTGCTCGCCCTGCTACCCACACGCGTCGGCACCATTCTCACGCACCATGCAGAACTTCCTGAAGCCCACCCTCCTGGTTGGACTGTTTGCGCCGCCCGAGGAGCTCAGTGCAGGTGCAGGGCCAGAACATGGCTGATTGCTTGTGGGTTCTATGCACCTGCCCACGCAGCTTGTGGTCCTTGCTGCACTGACACCGCTTGCCGGCCCCCCTGCCACCCTGCAGCTGTGGTGGTGGAGACGCTCTATTTTTACGCACTGGCGCACCAGGCAGACTTTGACGTGTGCTGGGCAAAGGGCTCAGGTGGGTTTAGGTGGGTGAACAGGGTGGTGGCGTGGCAGGGACAGTGAGACTTGGGGCAGAGGCCCATATGGGTGCATGCGATGTTTGACCCCACATGGCTCACGCTGTTCATCTCTGCAGTGAGCGAGCTCATTTTTGAGCCGCTGATTGAGCACATCAAGCAGCAGGGCGGCAAGGTGCAGGTGAGCGCAAGAGCATGACGCTGAGGGTGCCGCATGAGCTGGACGCAAGCATCTTGACAAGGCCTGGCATTCGTATGATTAATGCACCGCTCATCTGCGCATGGCAGGGCGGCCGGCTGGTGAGCGGCCTGGAGACGGATGCCTCGGGCAACGTGTCGGCGCTGACTGTGCGGGACACGGCCACGGGCCAGGAGGAGCGCATGGAGGCGGATGCCGTGGTGTTTGCCATCAGCATCGCAGGTGGGCCACTGCTGCAGGCTGGCAGGAGGGCAGGACGGCAGGTCACTCTGTGATTCTGTGATTCTTGCCAGCTCCCCTGCAGTGAGTGCAGCCTATCTTGCCCAGCCACCAAACTGCCTGCATGTGTGCATCAACTGTTTCGCACCACACCATCTCCCCGCATGGCACCTGGCAGGCATGCAGCGGCTGGTGCAGGGGACGCCAGCACTGGCGCAGCGGCGCGAGTTCCAGGACGTCATGAACCTCAAGTCCATCGACTGCGTGGCCACGCGCCTCTGGTTTGACCGCCGCATCCCCACGCGGTGAGCGTGTGTTTCGTCATTCAGGGAGCAATTGTGTTGCACCTGCTGGCCAGCAGTTGCAGTTCAGTGGGGCCTCGGCAGTTGCCTGTCCTTGCTTGCCTGTCATACCCACTCCAGCCAGCTGGCTCCCTGCTGCAGCTTCCCCGCCAACGTGCTGGCGGGCTTTGAGCCGGACTGCGGCGCAACCTACTTCAACCTCACAGACCTGCAGGTGGGGAGGGGCGCCCCTCTAGCGCGTGTGCATGCTGTCACAAGTTCTGAGCGTGGAGGAGCTGTGACGTTGTGCCTTCACCCTCTGGCCGACTCGCTTCGCTTGATAATGTGCTGCAACCTTGCTTCTTGCCAGGATGAGTACAAGAACGAGGCGGGCACCGTCATTGCCGCAGACTTCTACGGCGCCAGCCGCCTGCTGCCGCTGTCGGGTATGTGGCATGCCATGCTGCTTGTGCGTGTGATTGTGCTTGATGAGCTGCTTGCTCATCTTCTCATTGGCTGTTCTGCAAGTGTGCACCAGCTGGTCACCAGCGCAGCCTGTCAGACCACCTGGCCTCCCCCCCCCCCCAGNGCCCCCCCCCCCCCCCCAGACGAGGACATCATCCGCAAGGTGCAGGCCAACATGGCAGAGTGCGAGCCCGCGTTCCGGGAGGCCAAGGTGTGGCCCTGGTGGTTCAGTGCAGCATGCGCCTCCTGCGCTCCTGCGGGCAGCGCGCGGTACAACAGGCAGGGCAGCTGCCACAGCGACCTAGGAAGCAACCAGTTACGACAAGTGCTCTGATTCCCCTGACCCGCCCACCCCATACCCACAGGTGGTGGACGCGGCAGTGCTGCGCTTCCCGCGCGCGGTGACGCACTTCAGCCCAGGCAGCGCCAAGTGGCGCCCCACTCAGGCATGTGCCGCTGGCCGCCGGGAAGCTCTGAATGTGTGTGCAGCCTGCCTGGTGGCCTCCAGCATTGTGGCTCTGCCGTTTACACGGGCCATCCAAACACCCGCACACTTGTGCGCTGTGCACACCTTGCATCGAGAGCACACTGGGACGTTGCACCCGCACACTCCCCGCGGCCCTGCCCCTCATCCCCCCATCCTCATCCCCCCTGGCGCCCCGCAGGAGACGAGCTTTGGCAACCTGTGGCTGGCGGGCGACTGGGTGAAGGGCGTGCAGCACGGCGCCAACGGGCTATCGCAGGCAAGCCGGCCGCAGCAATGGTGCTGTATGATCCACCACGGTGCTGCAATGCCTTGTTTTTGCCTGATGCTGCGCATGTTGGTTGCAACCAACAGACCCTCGTTCCTGGCCTTGTGCAGGAGCGGGCGTGGGTGACGGGCCTGCAGGCCGCCAACCTGGTCATCCAGCGGCTGGGGCAGGGGCGGCCAGCAGACATCCTGCCAGGTGGGTGGGGCAGGTCTGGCTCTCTTTGTGCAAACGGCGGCTGGGTGGCGGCTGGGCGGAGGCATGAAAATCCTGTGCTGCACTCACGCAGTGCTGTGCACCGGTGTGACCATCCATCTGCGACCCCTCCCTCCTGCGTCTCCCCACCTTGCAGTGGAGCCCGACGAGCCTCACATTGCGGCCGCCAAGGAGCTGAACCGCGGCATCAAGGGCGCGCTGTACGGCCTGGGCCTGCGCTCGCCGTTCCTCTAGGCGTGGCCGCCATGCGACGACCGCTGAGACGCACTCACGACTCGATCCGATTGAATCTGATACGATTGCTGACTCACTATGTTTCATTATCAAGCAATGAAGTGGCCTTCCCAGTCCTGCCGCTCCCAGGTGGCAGGCACTAAATGTGATGAGCTGCCATGGGCAGTCCCCATGCCCCACGTGTGGCACAGCTGCTGGCTGCAACCCAGGCATTGGGCAGCTTTAGGTGGTAGCTGGCAGGCTTGACTCCGGCCCTTTGCGCCGTGAGATAGTCGAGCTTGTCTTGTGTGTTGCACAGGATGGCCAGACTGGGGGCTGCATGGCGGGCCTGCGCTGCCGCCTGCCAGGCGCCGGCGGCGGGAGTGATCACGCCGCTTGCAGGCCGGCCCAGCAGACCCGATCACTGGTAGAAACCATCAACTTGGACCCCTAAGAGCGCCACGGCCAGCGGCAAGGAGAGGAGCGCGAAGCGCGTGGTGAGAGGAGCTTGCGGGTGCTGCGGCAGACTGCGTCGCGATATGCAAGTGGGCCCAGGCTGCTGACCAGGCAACCGCTCGCGCGCAACACCCTCTGGGCTGCCTGCGCTGCCTCGAACAGCCTGCCGGGTCCCGAGATGCCCCTTGACCGCGCAGCCTGCCTGGATCGCACATTGGGCGCAGCTCAGCGAGGCGCCCGAGCCCCTGGCTCAACCCTGCCGCCGCCGCCTGCTGACCAGCCGCCGCCGCTCCCACGTTTCGCAGGTCTGGCGGTCGTGCTAGTCATTCAGTAAGAGTTGGTCCTCAGGCGTACCAGTCGGCAAGGGCAGCATGAGCTACGCATACCTGTTCAAGTGAGTGCTGGCCCGGCTGATATAGCGTGGCTTGCAGTCGCAGCAGCTTGCCACTTGCCCCCCTCCTCTCCGTCATGCAAACAGCTCTGGCTGCATCCCCCCTCTGCAGGTACATCATCATAGGTGAGGCATGGAGTCCACTGAGCGCAGACCTTTTCACGAACCACAAGATGCAGCAGCGCCAGCGGCGGGGTTGCCTGATGGCAGTGCTCGGCATGTCGCGGCAACCTGAATATCCTGGGCGGCTGCGGATTGATTGGCTTTCGGGCTGTAGCACTTGCGATGCCTCTATGCCCCCGCCCCTCCTTGCTGCAGGGGACACGGGTGTGGGCAAGTCGTGCCTGCTGCTGCAGTTCACAGACAAGCGCTTCCAGCCGGTGCATGACTTGACCATCGGGTGCGCCGCTGCTTGCCGCTGGTTCACCCGCCGACCCTGAACTGCTTGTTATGGCTGGGGCCGACCCTGCACAAGCTGCCATTCAGAGAGCTGCACGCAATGGTTGTCCACCCTTCCCCTCACACTGCCTCCATGTGCCGCAGGGTGGAGTTTGGCGCCCGCATGATCTCCATCGATGGCAAGCAGATCAAGCTGCAGATCTGGGACACGGTGCGTGGGGGCAGAGAGAGGGGCGCAGGGCTGTGCAGGGCTGTGCATGGCTGGCTCAGGTGTGCACACCCCCTGGGCATGACACCCGATGGCATGCTGCCCTGCCTTCCCCCTCTCTGTCCAACACTGCAGGCGGGCCAGGAGAGCTTCCGGTCCATCACACGCAGCTACTACCGCGGCGCGGCGGGGGCGCTGCTGGTGTATGACATCACGCGGCGCGAGGCAAGCAGCTGCCATGTCATTTGTGTGGNGCCGCCCTGCCGCCCACCTGGAGGCCTAACAGCCCGTGGTGCCGCTCTGGCTGCCCCCGCTTGCAGACATTTGAGCACCTGGCCAGCTGGCTGGAGGATGCGCGGCAGCACGCCAACCCCAACATGACCATCATGCTCATCGGCAACAAGGTGAGTGCCGGCAGCTCTGCCGTGGCTGGGGGCATGTGATGTGTGTGATGTGTGGGTGGGTGGGTGGGTGGCGCAAGGTGCTCCTTGCTGCGCATACTTCTGGCCAGGCTACGGCGGCCGTGGAATGTGCCCAACCCTGGCCGCACGCTCTCCCTGCAGGCCGACTTGAGCCACCGCCGGGCGGTGACCACCGAGGAGGGCGAGCAGTTTGCCAAGGTGGGGCCGGGGCTGTTGCACTGGCTCTGTGAGTGGGATGACCACAGCGCAGGGTGGTGTCTGACTCCAACCTTGGAGTCCCTTGCTTGCACCCGGCTCGGACAGCGGATGTGGGCAGAGGTCCAGCCGCAACATGAAGCATGCACCCTGCTTTGCGCATCCTGCCCACTTCCTCCCGCAGGAGCACGGCCTGGTGTTCCTGGAGACCAGCGCCAAGACGGCGCTGAACGTGGAGGAGGCGTTCATCAACACGGGTGGGCAGGACAGGGAACTGGCGTGTGGGATGTGCTTGGAAGCGGCACAGTGTGCTGTGTGCTTGTCGTCGAGGGGTGGTGGCAAGTCAGGCAGGCTTGCCGCACGCTGCAGGCAGCTCACCCTATCTTGCTCTGCCTGCCCGCAGCGCGAGCCATCCACGCCAAGATTGCCAGCGGCGCCTTTGACGTGTCCAACGAGTCGTACGGCATCAAGGCAAGTGCAGGGAGGGGCTGGACCAGCCGCCTGCCATGCAAGGCCTGCATGCTGCTCTTCATGAAGAGCGGCTGCATGCGGGCTTCTCCTGGCGCAGTGCATGCAACATTTCACGCTGCACCTCTGCCCACGTTGCTGCCAGGTTGGGTACGGCGCGGGCGGCGCGGGCGCGGCGCCCGGCACTGTGCGGCCAGGCGAGCCGGCACCGCAGCAGTCGAGCTCCTGCTGCTCGTGAAGCAGGCAGCTCCTTTCGTCTTGATGATTGACACACTCTGGTGGCCTGCGGCCAAACATTACTGGCGGCATGCTCCGGACAAGCACCCGGCTCGCTTCTCTGCTCCTTTGCTCGCCTCCACTTTGATGTGCACCTCACCTCACTCTCTGCTTCTGTCCACCATGCACCTCTTGCTAAACAGCCATGCAGCCAACTCTCCCCGTCTCTGTTACTTTACTGTAGTTCCCCATGCATTCCTGTACATTACATGGCAGAAGGAGATCCTTGTGAAGCAGGAGGCGACACAGCGGGACAGAACAGCGGCAGCAAGTCAGCAGAATGGGGGGAGGCCGATTAAGTGCGCACTCAAACAAATAACATGGGCGGCGGAAACAAAAGGCAGCCGGCCGGTGGCGCATGGAATGGCATGCGCCTGCCGGCACGGGGTGCGGCAGTCTGAAGTGCGGTGGTATGCGTTCTGCATTCGTTGCAACAAACGAGCTGTGGGCCGCGCGTGCCTGCACAGGCAGCGTGTGACCAGGCTAGCCCAGCGGCTGTGAGGCCGCGGCTGCGGCAGCGGGGCCAGGGGCGGGCTCACGCCTACTCCTGCTTGTCCTGCAGGCCCTCGGCGCCGTCGGCTGCGCGCAGCGTGCCCAGCTCCTTGGGCGCCTGCGTGGTCACCACCATGGACTTGGCGTACTCGCTGCAGGGGGGTGGGGTGGGAGGGCAGGCGGCTGGTGAGTGCCAGGTTGGCGGTGCAGCAGGCGTTGCACCAATCGGCTGTTCACACACCACACCCCGCTAGGCCAGCCCTCCTTGCGAGCTTCCCGCCCGAGACGCCTGGCAGCCCCTGGGCCCACCTCAGGTCCTTGCCCTGCTCCTTGGCCTCCCGCTCCAGCTGCTCCTTGATCCAGAAGTAGGTCACGCGCAGGCCGTCCTGCGGGGGCGAGCGGGAGGCGGAGGGTGGTTGGGAACGCTGGCGGGTGGATGGGAACGCTGGCGGGTGGGCTTCGCGAGCCCCCTCCAAAGTGCGGGCAAGCAGCTGAGCAACGCAGGCCATGTCCCGCATCGGTCAGCAATGCTGTCTCACAGTCAGCCGTGCCCAGACCCACCCGGCCAGGGGCAGCCCGGTGCGCCGCCCCCTCCCCCGCACCTCCAGCTTGATGGTGGGCTCCCAGCCCAGCTTCTCCAGGATCAGCTTGTTGTCGCTGTTGCGCCCGCGAACACCCTGCGCAGTGTGGCAGCGGCAAGCCGGGCCAGGTCGTGAGCACAGCAACAAGCATGCTGTGCTGGCGGGGCTGGGCGGCAGCGCCACCGCTCACAACCGCAGCAGCCAGCAGCCGGTGCCCCACCTCCCTGTTGCAGCACACCTCGGGGCCGGGGATGTGCTTGATGCCCTTCTTCATGCCATCAAAGCCCATCACCATGTCCATCATGCCGTTCATCGACACCTGGGCGGCGGGGGCGGGGCAGGGGCGGGCCCTGTGGAGCACGGCCAGGCTGGGCAGCGTCCCCGCGGCACCAGCAGCTGCATGCGTCTCGATCACGGCCCTGCCCCACCGGGCCACGCACATAAGTGCAGGCCGCCCCTCCTTCCCCGCACCGCCCCCGCCCCGCCCCGCACCATCTCGCAGGAGCCCAGGTTGAGGGGCTGGCGGAAGTCGGACTTGGTGATGCGCAGGATGCCCTCCACGCAGTCGTCAATAAAGGTGAAGGAGCGCGTCTGCTTGCCGTCGCCCCACATCTCCACCTCCCCCACAGCCGTCAGCGCCTTGCGGCAGAAGGCAGCCGGCGCCTTCTCGCGCCCGCCCTTCCAGGTGCCGTAGGGGCCTGCGGGGAGGGGCGGGCGGGCAGGCAGGGCCGTGGGCGATGGTCATCTGCTGCTTCTTACGTGATGCTCGCCTGCTGCTGTTAACGCGCTGCAGGCAGGGCACGCTCGCTCGGCATGCAGGCCCCACACCTCCACCGCCCTGCCCTGCGCATGCCCTTGCCACACCTCCACCCCCCTGTGCTGAAGGGCATGCCCTTGCGCCACCCCACCCCGCCCACACCGTAGATGTTGTGGAAGCGCGCGATGCGGCAGTCGATGCCAAAGTCCTTGTCGTAGTGCATGCACAGCTCCTCGGTGGCCAGCTTCTCCAGGCCATACGCGTCCTGCAGCCAGGAGCGGGGCGGGAGCGGGGCGGGAGCTGAGGACGTGCTGCGCCGCATGTGCTGGGCAGCCAGGTCTGCCAGACTCCAGCAAGCGACACAATACCACAGTAACTGTGTGGGCATGAATGCAGCACACAGCAGGGTTGCTGACCTGCGGCTGCGCGGGCCAGGCGTCCGCCTCCTTGAGGCCGCCGCCCTCCACCTCCACGTCCAGCTGCTTGTACTCTGGGGGCGAGGAAGTGGGTGGGTGGGCAACCGGCTGAGCAGGCGGCGAGTTGAAGGAAGGCGTAAGTGAGCTGCCAGTGCCTGGGTGCAACAGGTAGCCCTGTGCATGGGTGCCCCAGCGGCGCACCGGGGTAGATGCAGGCGGAGGAGGCGTAGAAGAAGCGCTTGATGCCCGCCACGCGCGCCGCCTCCATCATGTTGAAGCTGCAAGGGGAGGGGGTGGTGGGTGGCGGTGTTCATTCCCAGGGAGCGGAGGCATGTGCTGTGCATGCTGCGAGTTGAGCTGGTCATGAGACGCAGGGCGCAAAAAATAGCAACACCATGGTTGTTCCCAAGACTGTCCCCAAAACAAACAACTAAAACAAACAACTGAAACAACCCGGGCGTGCCTGATCATAGTATTATTATACATGATGACCGAGTGGTTGGACTGGATGAAGCCCATGCCGCCCATGTCCGCCGCCAGGTTGAACACGTGCTCGCAGCCCTCAACCACCTGCAGGGGGCGGGGGCGGGCGGGCCGGCATGTCATCAAGTTGAGAGCGAATTCCAGAAGCAAGCGTTCATCCCAACAGAGAGGGCCAGGCGCGCGCTCAAAATGAAGTGACAGCGCCACCCGCGCGGCGCCAGCCAGCAGCGTGCCTTGCGGCAGTTGTCAAACAGGCGCAGATCCACCAGGTGGAACTCGTCGCAGAACACCTCCTCCGGCATGTGCTCGTTGCGCTTCCAGTCTGCAGCAGGGGCGGCAGGGAGAGGGTCGGGCCCAGAGAGCCAGCAAGCGGGGTGGACAGGTGGACGGTAGTGCGGCCAATGCCGCTGGGCAGTACCCATCGTGCCTGGCTGGATTCCAAACATCAGACAGCCTCTGCAGGCAACAGCACCCCTCACCGCAGCCCACGATGTAGTGCCCCTCCGACTTGAGGCGCTTGGCCAGGTGGCTGTGGGTAGGCGATAGGGGCCGGGGCAAGCACGCGGGTGTGAAACCGCAGGCAGGCTGGCTGGCATGCAGGCCACGACACAGACTCTGTGATCCCCGCCCGGTCAATGGTCATGCGGCGGCGGTATCAGCAGCCCAATGCAACTCGCCGGCCAGCGGGGCAGCACCAGCCGTGCTGTGGGCGCCCACCTGGCGATGAAGCCGCCGGCGCCGGTGATGCAGATGCGCAGCTTCTTCTCCGGCCAGTACGGCTCAAAGGGGAACTTGGCCAGCTTGCTGCTGGCCTGGTAGATGTCGGCCACGCGCTGGTGTGCCTCCGCCATGGCTGCTGGTGCTCTGTGGTGCGGGGTGCGGCACGGCGGGGCAAGTGGGCGGCGGCAGCGGCAACGGCAGCGGCGGCGTCCCTGCCACTCTCAACCACGGGCGCCGCGCCCATGCACGCTCTGGACGCATCCACAATGCATGCATGTGCGTGCCGGGGCGTGTGGGCGGCTGGGCGTGGTGGGCAGCCTCTGGAGGCGGCTCCCACCGTGCGGCCCGCCCCACGCTGCTGCAAGCTCGAGCCAATTGTGTCGTGCGACTCACAACAAGCGCGATGCGCGTTTCGGCCGGATCCGGGGAGTTGCGGCTGGGAGCGCGCTGGTGCAAACGGGCAGTAGCGGGGCGTGGGGCTGCTGCAAACGGACGGGGTCTGCGGCAGGGACGAATGAGGGCGCGTGTCGTCCACCGCTGCCGGTTGTCCTTGCTGGGCGGGGCCGGCCCCGCATGCAGCGCTGCCGTTGCATGTGAGGATGCTGCGCCGGTGCGTCTCCACCGCTCTGATGTGCGTTACAGGGGTGGTCCGTGCTGCAGATGTGTTCATGACACACAGTTGATGGTCCTCTGTGCTGTGCTCCAGGCAAGGCCGCCGCCTCGCCTCACTTCTTGAGCGCGGCGGCACGCTGCTCCAGCGCCGCCACGCGCGCCTGCTTGGCGGCCCGGCTCTTCTGCAGGCCTTGGTACATCTTGCGCGCCTTGCGCGTCATCATGATGTCCTTCATCTGCGGGCGGAAGGGGGGAGGGGAGGGGAGGAAGGGGGATTGCTGAGCTGGAGCAGGGGGGTCTTAACATGCGTGGCACCCACAGTTCCACAAACAAGCAGACATGTTCGGTGCACGCCTCCCCACGCCGGGCAAGCCTGCCATGGAGGCCTCCACTCCGGCCCATCGCGCCGACCCGCCACCCTGCCCTGCACCACCACAGTGCCGCACCTGCTGCTCATCCATCTGCAGCTCCTCATCGCCCGACACCCGGCGCTTCTTGGGCGCGGGCGCCGCCTCCTGCTCCTCGTCCGGCTGCGCCTCGGCGGCCGCCCCCGACTTCTGCGTCGGTCGGTCACAGGGTGCCGGTGGCGGAGAGCAGACGTCAGCAGGAGGCCATGCAGCCATGCCAGCGGCGACACCAATCAACGCCATATGCGCATGCATCTTCGATTGCCGGCTGCCTCTGCTGCCTCGTCCCGCAGAGCAGGCACAGAGCCCACCACCCTTGCCCTCTCTGCACCTCGCTGCAGTTCCCCACCAGCCAGCCTCGCCACGCCCTGCCCCACCCCACCCCTGCACCCACCCACCTTGAGCTCCTTGGCCAGCTCGGCGGCGTAGCGCGCCTCGGCCGCCTCCGCCTCCTCCTCAGCCGTCAGCGGGCCGGCCCCCGCGCCGCCCTCTTCCTCCTCCCCCACAAACACGTCGCCGCCGCG
>RRZL01000039.1:83904-111968 GCA_006782975.1 Chlorella sp. Dachan
ACGGGGCCGTCGCCGCCGCCGTCGGTCGCTGCTGCCGCCGCTGCGCCCTGCTGCAGCGCCAGGCTGCGCAGCACCTCCTGCACCTGCTCCCTGATGCGGCTGTACAGGCTGATGGCCTGCAGCTGCTGCCCCTCCCGCAGCGGCTGCATGTACAGCGGGAACAGGTGGTCCACCGCCGCCTGGGGTGCGGGAGTAAGGAGGAGATGGGGCACTGCTTGTGACCACTGGCTTGAGGCACGCATGCCAACAGGTGTGAAGCTGCTACCGCATCCCGCCCTGCCGCTCGCGTGGTCTCACTCCCTGCACCTCCCTGGCTCCCCACCCACCCCACCCCCCGCAAACACGCACCCTCAGGTCCAGCAGGTTGTTGGATGCGCGGCAGAAGGCCGGCACAAAAGCGCCCAGGAACTGCCGGAAGGCGGGCAGGTCGCCGTCCTCGCCCTCGGCCAGCCGCCGCTGATGCTCCAGGATCTGCGGCACGGGTGGTGGGAGGTGGCCGTGAAGCAAGGCGCGAAACATCCTTCAACCGCCCCCGAACAATTAATTGGGCATGCTGCCACCACGACCGACCTGCTGCCACCACGACCGACCTGCTGCTCGGCTTGCAAAGCGTTGAGACTGCTACCCGGAATGCCCCACCAGGCGCTGCCCCGGCCCGCCCCTGGCACCCACCCGCTGCAGCTGGTCGGGCCGGTAGGCGGCAAAGGGCACCTCCTTGGGCGGCAGCTCCGCCGTGGTGCCGTGCAGGTAGCGCCCGCTGGCCCAGGGCGCGTTGCCTATCAGCAGCAGCGCAAGCTCCGCCCCTGTGTCCTCCCGCGCCCGCATCAGCCCCGCCAGCAGATCACCGCCGGCCAGCCGGTGCACGTTGTCCAGCACCAGCCAGGCGCGGCTGCCGCGCCGCCCCGTCAGCGCGTCTGGTGGGAGGACAGCGGGCGCAGGGAGGCATGGGATGCCGGCATAGCGCGGGGTAGTGCGAGGCAGACTGCACAGCATTGTACCCGCGCAGCGCCCTGGCAGCAGGCCAGTTGTGCCGCCATAGGTCTCTCACATGCAGGCCAGTTGTGGCGCCAAAAGGTCCCTCACACACCTGCTGCAGTGCACCAGCAGCCCCAGCAGCGCCACCCACCCCATCTCACCCGGCAGCTGCAGGCGGAAGTCGGCCATGCTGTCGCTCTTGGTGCCGCACTCGTAGACGCCGTCCCGCATGCGCTTGCCGCCCCTGAGCTGCTGCAACACCGAGGCCAGCAGGGCGCGCGGCCGCGCGTTGTCGGTGCAGTTGACGTACACGTGGCGCACCCCCAGCGCCCGCAGCAGCGACCTGGCGGGGAGTGTGAGAAGGCGGAGGAGTGGGGTGTGCCGGCTGCAGAGTGCCAGTGCCAGGAGTGGAGCGGGCGCGGCAAGCGGCACAACATGCCTGCGCACCTGACGATGGCCGTCTTGCCGGTGGCGGGGGGCCCATACACCAGGCAGCCGGTGCCCAGGCTTCCGCTCTGCAGTAGCTCAGCCGCAAGCAGGTCGATCTGCTGGTCGCGGAAGCCCACAAACTGCTGCTTGACGCGCGCCACGGCAGCGGCGCCGTCGGCGCGAGGGGCGGCGGGCGGGCGGTGCGCCCTGGCTGCCGTGACGGACATCTGCACTGGCCCGTCGCGATGCTGGCGGTCGATGGAGAGCGGCAGGGGTGGCGGCGTGAGCTGCAGACCGAGCTTGGCGTGCGAGCGGGCAGACGGGCAGGAGGTGGCGTGCGCGCTGTTGCTCGATCTGTTGTGCAAGTACTGCTGGTGCCTCCTGAAGAGCCGGCTTTTAAAAAACAAGTCCCTGCGGTCATGCGGCCTGCATGGAGGGCAGCAGGGCAGCCTTTGGAGGGATGGCGGGGCGCAATCCGACATGCGGCTTGCATCCAACAATTGATCACGCTGGCTGCAGGGCGGCGGGAGGGCCCTTCGCTGCGTGAGACCACCTGCTCCGCAGCCCTAGCCCGCCATGAAGCTCAAAGTATGGCTCCTGGCCATTGCGATGCTGATCACAGGCGAGTGCAAGTTCCGAGGCCTTGCCCTGGGCGAGTTGCAAAGCGCCGGCGCCCCTGGCCTGCCTCTGCCAGGCTCTGGGCACAGCGGAGGGGGGCTCACAGTGCCTTCACAATGTGACCAATGCCAGTCCTGCCCCGCAGCAGCAGCCGCCGCCGTCGCCGCTGCTGCCGCCGCTCTGAGCGACTCGAGTCGCTCTTGCCACTGCCCCCCATGCACACAGGCTCGCTCAACACCATTGCCACCAAGCTGCAGGACAACCGGGGCTTCAAGCACCCAACCTTCCAGGTGCGGTGGCCTGCCTGCAGCCCAACACGAGGCCCGCAGCCCAGCTGACGGCATGCCCGCTCAGCTCTCGGCACCTCGCGCCCCCCCGCCGCGCGTGCCCCTGCCCTGCAGACGGCGGCCATGTTTCTGGGCGAGGCCCTGTGCCTGCTGCCCTTTGCGGCACGGCGGTGGTACAAGGCTCGGTACGCAGCGCCGCTGGGTGCCGAGGAGGCGGCGGCCCGCTCCCACCGCCTGCGCAGCGCCTTTTGGGTGTTTGGCCTGCCCGCCATGTGCGACGCGGGGGCCACCACCCTGCTCAACCTGGGCCTCTTTTACACGTGAGGGCAGGGGCTGGGGGAGCTGGTGGTTTGCAGGTTGTGACGTGCATTGAGGACCCTCGCTGATGGCTTGCAGGTTGCCTGCGTTGTGCACCATTGCGCTCCTGCAGCCTCTGCTGCAACGCCGTGACCACTTCTATGCAACATGTCTCGTGAACGCCTCTCTGCATGCGCCCCCACCCTCCGCCTAGCTATGCGAGCGTGTTTCAGATGCTGCGTGGCACGCTGGTCATCTTTGCGGGGCTGCTCACCATCCTGCTGCTCAAGCGCCGCCTGCACTCGCACCATTGGCTGGGCATGGTGCGTGGGCTGCACTGTGGGCTGTGGGCTGTGGGCTGGGCGCTTGCCTCCCAGCAGACAGGCTGGACTGTGCTGCTGCTTGCAGGCAGGCACCAGCTTTGCTGTCGTAGGAGCTCACAACAGCACTGCCCTGCTGCCCTGCTGCGGCAGGTGCTGATCTGCGCGGGCGCGGCCCTGGTGGGCGCCTCCAGCGTCATCCACGACCGGTCAGGCACTCATGCGCCGCAGCAGCTGGGACTGGATGATGGCCAGGGCAGCAGCAGCAGCAGTTCAATGACGGCCGGGGTGCGGCGCCTGCTGATGCTGGAACCGGGTCCGGGGCGCTGGCGCGGCGACAGCGGCAGCGGCACAGCGGCAGGCACAGCACCCGACCCTCTGCTGGGCAATGTGCTGGTGGTGCTGGCGCAGGTAGGCAGCCGGCGGTGGTGGGGTATGTGCTGGGGTATGTACGCCGAATGGTGATGCAGCGGCGCATGCACGCAAGCGCAGCAGCAAAGCGAGTTGGCCAGCACGGCGCACTGCTGGCCTGCTGCACATGATCTGCAACGTGTGGTGGGTCCATTGTTGTAACAGTTTGGCCCCTTCCACCCTGTTCCCACTGCAGCTGCTGGCGGCCTCGCAGTTCATTGGTGAGTGAGCACTGGCTGCTGTGTGCAAGCAAGGTGTACAGGTCAACCACCCCGCCAAGCAGCCAGCGTGCCCTGTTGGTCTGTTTAAGCTTGGGCTGGTCGGCGTGTTCCAGCCACCAGGCACACAACACATACAGTGCATCCCCTCTCCCCCTGCACCGGTGCCGCAGTGGAGGAGAAGTACTTGGTCAAGTTCCGGGCCCCCGTGCTGCTGGCGGTGGGCGTGGAGGGCGTCTGGGGGCTCGCGCTCTGCGTCTTGGCGCTGCCGGCACTGGAGCACCTGCGGGGCGCGGATGGCCGCCCGCTGGACAGCTTCACTGCGGCCATTGCGGTGAGGGCAGGGTGCTGTCAAAGGGACATTATGAGAGGTGGGCGGGGTGCGGTAGGCTCCTCGTGGCCCGGCTCCCGGCATTTGCGACAGGCTGTGAGATTCATCTTTGTCTTCCACCGCCCACCTTGCTGCGGCCTGCCCTGCCCACCTGCAGGAGGTGCGTGCAGACTTTGTGCTGCAGTGGACCACTGCGCTTTCGGTGGTCACAATCGCACTCTTTAACTTCTGTGGTGTGAGGTGAGCGGCTGAGGGGCAAGCGTGCATGGTGGTGTGATCAGCTTGCCTGTGCTAGCCGTGCCTCAGTGCGAGTGGGGCGCCATTTGGCGCGCTCTCAGCTGTCCAGACCTGCCTCAACGCCTCCACCCAACCCAGCGCAGCGTGACCAAGAACCTGAGCGGCGCGGCGCGGGCCACCATCGACGCGTGCCGCACCCTGCTCATCTGGCTCTTTGCGCTGCGCATGGGGTGGGAGCAGTTCCACATGCTGCAGGTGCGGGGCAGCCGGCGCTGCGCTGAAATGCTGCTGCCCCCGCTGCAGCAGCTTGTGGCGGGACGCCGCATTCGGTTCCACTGCACCGCTGCGTGGTCACAGGACGCCCCGTCATGCTGGCTCCGCACCCTGCTGCAGGTGGTGGGCTTTGCCATCCTGCTGAGTGGCACTTCGATTTACAACGAGCTGCTGCGCAGCTGCCTGCCCTCGGCCGAGCCTCGCAGCAGGCCGCGCCGCCGCAGCGGCGATGCCGAGGCTGGCCTACAGCAGCCGCTGCTGCCGGGGCTGGCAGCTGAGGACCAGGAGCAGCAGGAGCAGGAGGCGGGGCGGCCAGGCGTGCGGTTTGCGGAGCCGCTGCCAGCCAGCCGGCCCATTGCGGCAGGGAGGCAGGGGTCCCATGCCCACTACACAATGGCGCGGTCGGTGACCATCCTGCCTGCGGCGCTGGACCCGCACTCCCTGGCCTCGGTGCCTTCTGCGGGCTTTGGGTCGGCCAGCTTCACATTCAGGTGAGGCCAGGGCAAGGGGGACTGCTCGTCCGGTCAGTACGGGCCCCATCTTCCGGTGATTCAACCGTGCACCACCCCGCAACCGCGCGCACTTGCCCCCGCAGCGTGCCGCCCGACGTCAGCATTGGCAGCAGGCGGCTGCTGGCATCTGGGCCTGCCGGCGAGCTTGAAGAGGAGGAGGAGGGGTTGGGAGGCCCTTATGCAAGCGAGAGCGAGGATGCTTCTGAGCCTGGGTCACGGGACGCCAGCCAACATGGCGGCAGCGCCTGGCCAGCCGGGCGGGGGCGGCGCTAGCACGCACTCAGCGCCGCTAGCGCCTGGCAACCGTGCTTTCATTTCCTTGCAGCAACGAATGAAACGAAATCGTTCAACATGCCAATGTGGCAAATGCACAGCAATGCAACGAATGACAGACAGGTTGGAATGGCATGGGACTTGGGAGCCAGGGCAGGCAACTCAGATGAACAACAACTCAGAAGAACGACTGTACAAGAGGGATAGAACTACATGCTTCATCGGAGCCAGCCTGTCGATATCGGTCCCTGCTGGCTGGATCACAGCGCATTGTCGCCACCGCCACTGCCGGGCACTGCCGCATCATCGTCGTCTGCGCCGCCTGCAGGCCCGCCACCCCCATCCTCCGCCCCATCGTCGCCTGCTGGCTGCTGCTCCCACGCCGCCTCGCTCGCCGTCTCCCCAGCGGCATGCTGCCCCTGCTGCTGCTCCCAGCCCTCAAACTCCTCCCCCCAGCCGCCCACGCCCGCATCCTCGTGCGCCGCTGCCTGCGCCGCTGCCTGCTGCTGCTCCCAGGCTTCAAATTCGTCCGGCCAGGCCTCTGGCCCGTCGAGCGCTGCCTCCCCCTCCGCCGCCTCCCCCAGCTGCACGCCGCCCAACATCTCCGGCAGCAGGCCATCAAAGGGGCCGACCTCCTCCTCCGGGTGGGCGCCATTAAAGAAGTGGGCGGGCAGGCCGTCATCCCACTCGCCCTCATCATCATCCGCCTCAGCCTCGTCCCACCCCTCATCCCAGTCCTCCGCCGCCTGCTGCTGCTGCGCCTCAAACAGTGCGTCCAGGCCCCCAGCCTGCTGCGCCGCCTCCGCCGCCTCTGCTGCCGCCTCTGCTGCCGCCGCAGCTGCAGCATGCTGGCACAGGCTGCCAGCACCGCCCCAGCGCTCATACGCGGCAGGCGAAGGTGGGGCTACTGTCGCCGCAGCCAGGCCATCCAGCAGCATGACCGCAGTGTTGGGTGGCAGCGCTGCAAAGTCCAGCTTCTGCGCAACGAATGTATCGGGCGCAGCAGAGGGCGTGTGAGGCACTACGCACACAGCGGCAGGAAGCTCACGCGCCAGGTGTGGTGGCAGGCACCAAGCCAGCAATAACCGGTGCATAGCAAAACCCGCCTGCCTGCCATTCACATGCACACACCTGCAGCAGTGCGGCGGCCGCCTCGGGGCCCTCCCTCAGGCGCGCCACGGCCCAGGCCGCCAGCCGCCCCCACAGCCCATCCAGCTGCAGCGCATCCGCGGTGCTGAGCCACAGGGTGGGGTCCTGGCAGTACACCTCGTCCCGCCGCTGCTGTGCCCAGTCCAGTGCCGCATGCAGCAGACGGCTGGCGTCCAGCCGGTGTGCCAGCGCCAACATGCCGGTGACAGCGGGCAGGCCGCCGTCGCTGTCCAGTGCCGCCTGCAGGCGGGTGGGCGCTGCGTCGGGGCTGTAGGCGCATGCCAGGAACAGCAGGGCGGCCTGGCGGCTGCTCCCCGCAAAGAAGGTGCTGATGTCCAGCGGGTGGGCGGGGCTGCACGCCGCCCCGCTGCACTCGTCCGCCAGGCTGGCCAGCATCTGCGCTACCGCAGCGCAGCTGGTGGAGGGGGATGGGACAGAAGCAGGAGTAATGAGGTACGAGGGGTGAATGAGTGTGAGGGATGGATGAGATCAAGGGATGTGTCGAAAACAGCGGCAGCATCAAGGCAACTTGGGAAGTGAAGCAACGGCACTCCAACAGATGTTGCCTCACGCCATGGCTGGGCGGCCCAGCCCTCGTGCACACCCCCCATGACCACCGTGCCCTGCGTACCTGCGGGACAGAACTTGGGAGTGCAGCGGCAGCCGCTGCTGCAAGCCCTGGTTTTCATCTGGAGGCAGAATGATGAACACTGCGGGCAATGCGGGCCGGGGGCAGGGTTGGGTGTGAGGTGGACGGCACACCAGTGTCTGCAAGAATTGCATGCAGCACCACAAAAACCAACCGCCTCAACACAAGGTCTAATGTGTCGCTCACAATCTGCCATCTGCACAAACTCCTGGCTATCGTCCGGTGCCAAGTAGGGCAGCGGCTCGGCGTCGAACTGGCCACCGCCACTGCCGCTGGCGCCGCCGCAAGCGGGCTCCTCGGTCATCCCGTGTCGCCAGCGCCGGTCCTCCGCTACTGCTCGACAGAGCAATGCTACGTGGAGCTGTCTGGGCGTTTGTGGGAGATGGAAGCAGGGCAGGGCGCGGCGCACAGGTCCGCCGAAAGCTCTGGGCTGCCTTTCCTGGTGCCGAGGCGACTCTACAACACACGTGGTTGCAGCAGGAGCAGCCAGGGAGTGCGATCGCAAGTCCTGCTGCCCAGCAGCATGCCGCCGCCACGGCAGAGCGTGACCAGCGGCACGGCGCTCGGCGCTCGGACAGTTCACAGGTCTGTCTGAATAGCCGCCCTCTCCTCAACTTCTGCAGCCATATTGTCAGTCCAGTGCTGCAGCTGGTGCCAACGGCGTCGCGCCCCACGCGTCTGAAGGCGCAGTGCACGCCTCGCCTCGCGCTGCTGCTCAAACAGCCGAATGGGCAAAGGCCTTTAAGCCGGCTTCTGGTGGATGCTTAGACACTGGTGGTATCTGGGTGCGGGCCGAGCAGGACGGTTGTGCAGGGCAGGGCCGCGGTAGGCCACGCCGCGCCGTGCCGTGCGCTGCCCGCTGCCAGCGGGGCGGCGGTGACCGCTGACCCAGTAGCACACCGCGTCTGCGCCGTCCATTGATCGCCAGCTTGCACCTGCCTCTGCTAGATCAACCAGCAGCCATGCCCTTCACGCTGCCGCCCCTCCCCTGGGCCATCGTGAGCGCCCCCGGCCTCCAAGGGCTGCCCCGCGCTTTGGATGGACGTTCATTGTCTCGTGAACCCGCCCCCGCCGCCTGATCAGGGGGAAGCCTACTGTGGGTCTTCCCGGCCACTCACCCGCGCCTTGCCCCGCTGCCCCGCTTGCGCAGGACGCCCTGGAGCCCAAGGGCATGAGCAAGGTGCGCCGCGATCGGCGCTGCAGCAGTGGCAGCGGCACCGTCGGGGCGGCGCTGAGTCGCCGCTTCCGGGCCTCGGACCGCTTTGCTGGGTTGGGGCTGAACGCGCATCCCGGCTCTGCCCACCGTCCTCACGGCTGCAGCGGACGATGGAGTTCCACTACGGCAAGCACCACACCGCGTACCTGAACAACCTGAACGGCCAGATCGCGGGCAAGCCGCTGGAGCAGCTGCCGTCGGTGCACGACGTGCGTGGGGGCTTGTTTAGGCAGAGCAGGCAGCACTGGTTGGACAAGAGTGCGCTTGTGAACCTAGAACGCAAGGGCCCCTCGTGTTGCAGTGAGCGGCGGCGGCTGCAGGCACGCGGCGGCAGAGCAAGCGGCTGGTGTGGTACTTTGGTCAGAGGCCCCTTCGACCGCGTGTGACAGCAGCTGGTGCACCCAGTGAGCGTTGCTCCGCGGTCCCTCCTTTGCTGTGCAGGTGATGATGCAGAGCTGGAACAATGGCAGCCCCACGCCCGAGTTCAACAACGCGGCACAGGTGCGGGATGGGGAGGGAGTGTCTATGAGTGAGAGAGGCTCGACGAGTGAGGGAGGCTTGCAGTTCCCTTGCTCCGGAGCTTGCCCGTCCCCAAACCTGGCTCCCAACCCTGTGCCCTGCCTCTGCCCAACACCAGGTGATCAACCACACCTTCTTCTGGGAGTCGATGAGCCCCAACGGCGGCGGTGAGCTCCCGCCTGCGCTTCTACCTCTACGCCTGCTGCCAATCGGCGGCGAACAGTGATGCCCTCAGCTGAGCCGAGCAGCCCAGTGATGCCCTCAGCTGAGCCGAGCAGCCCAGTGATGCCCCACTCCTCGCCGTCTCCTTGTCCCCCCCACAGGCAAGCCCAACGGCAAGGTGGCGGAGGCCATTGACCGCGACCTGGGCGGCTACGACAAGTTTGTGGAGGCCTTCAAGACCGCAGGTGCGCCGGGGAGGGAGGGGTGTGTCTGGCTGACCACGCGCGCGTTTACGCAGCAGGTTCGTGGAGGCGTTCCAGACCGGGGGTGCGCTGGTTGCGGGGGAGGGGCGGGCTCCATTAAACGTGCGGCTGAGGCTGGGGAGCAGTCAGGCAGTGCAGTGCGGTTCAGGCTGGGTGGTGGGAGGCGTGCTGCAGTTGCAGCGCCTTCCACCTAACTGCGCTGCCGTGTTGGCCGCCTCGTGCACTGCAGGCGCCACGCAGTTTGGCAGCGGCTGGGCGTGGCTGAGCGTGAACAAGGGCGGCAAGCTGGAGGTGCGGAGCGCAGCCGGTGCCTGCTGTCGGCGTGCTTGTGGGGACACTCCGACTCTCTCCACACCTTCTGGTTGGCACGCTTGTAGAGCTTCAATCCAGTCGGCCTGCGGTCCACCTCAGCTGCCTGCCCCCGTGCCCTCCCTCCCTGGCTGCCGCCCCTCCCCAGGTGAGCAAGACCCCCAACGCCGAGAACCCGTGGGTGCACGGCGCCACCCCCATCCTCACCATGGACGTGTGGTGAGCTGGGGTGGGGTGGTCAGGACGTCTGCGGCTGCCTGGGGCTGACTGGCGAGGTTTGCTGACAGGGCTGATGTGGTGTCAGCCTCCTCGCGTCACTGATTGCCAGTGTCCATCCTGCCCCCTCACACACACCCCTGCCTGCCCGCCCTGGCCACCCACCCGTCCAGGGAGCACGCCTACTACCTCGATGTGCAGAACCGCCGCCCCGACTTCATCGCCAAGTGAGGCCGCCCTGCCTGCGCCGCGCATGTGCCACGCTGCAGCAAAGCCCAGCCAAGCCCAGCCAATCCTGCTGTGACTGTCAACACCACGTGGCTTGGCTCCCACCCTGCCCCGCCCCTCTGCACCCACCTCTGCCCCCAGCTTCATCGACAACCTGATCGACTGGAAGCGCGTGGAGGAGCGCTACGTGGCCGCCGCCAGCCAGTGAAGCCAGGGGGAGGGGCGCGGTGCAAGTCGCTCCCCTCCCGCCCGCATGTGACGGCCTCCCGGCTGCGGCGGCTGCGGCAGAGTCTCAAACCGTGGATGCATATATGCGGCACGCCGTTGATGGTATATACCTGCCCGTAGCGTCTGTATGCACATGCCTATCTGTGGTTGCATCATGGAGAGTGCATCTGAGCTGGGACATCAGTCATGTGAGATTGGTAGAGGACGGGTAGCAGGAGCAGGGAGCAGCAGGCAGCAGCGGGGAGCGTCGAGCGTAAACAAACAGTTCAGAAGCATCACTGCGCGGGCGGCACTGCCGATGCCGCAAAGGATGGGGCACCCAGGCCGCCGCTGCTGCCGCCGGCGTGGTGTGCCGCCGCGTCTGCCGCCGCCGCCTTGGCCGCGCTGTCGGCGTCAAACACGCGGGCGCGGTGCAGCACCTGGGTCACCACCCACGACTTGCGCTTGCTGAGCGGCCGGCTGATGTGCACGCGCACGGTGTCGCCCACGTTGCATTCGTTGGCCTCGTCGTGCGCCTGGTGGATCAGAGCCGAGGGCGGCAGGTGGCGTCACGCGTCAGGCGGGTGGGGGGTCAGCACACATGCAGGCGGGCGGCGGGCTGCAGCGCTGCGCATGCTGCCTGGCCGGAGAAACCGCTACACCAGAAGCATGCGCCCCCCTTGGGAAACCTGCAGCTGGCCAGCCAGGTCGCCGGGTGCAGCCCCGCTGCTACCCCTCCTGCCTCTTCACCGCACCATGAGCTTGGTGGTGCGGCGCAGCAGGCGGTCGTACTTCTTGTGCTTCACCAGCCGGTCCACCGCCACCAGCACCGACTTCTGCATGCGGTTGGAGATGACCTGCAGGGCAGGAAACACGCAGCAGGGCCGCTGCTCGAGCGGCGGCAGTGGCGGCGGCAGTGGCGGCGGCGGCAGAGTGTGCCCCGCCGCAGGCTCTATAAGGGCGGCGCTTCCATGCCCAGAGATCTGGCGCCGCCGCCAGCAGCAGCAAAGGGGTCTGCAGCCGCCGCCCGCACCTTGCCGACAAACTCGGTAGCCATCGCGTCTGCTGCTGCTGTGAGAAACACCGCTAAATCCCGGTGACTCCAATGCGAAGCGAGCCAAGCCGCCAGAGGGCTTGCAGCAAGAGTTGGGCAGCGGCTTTCCCTTGACCGAAAGCGCAGCGGGGTGACGGTGCTGCTGGGAGTCGGCGACGGGATTGGCTGCGTATGCGTGCACACAATAGAGGGGCAGAGCACTCCCGCGGCCCCATTGGGGACCTCTCATGCACCCGCCAGGCGTGCGATGGCAGCTCAGACCGCTCCTGTCGCGCCCCGATGCAGAGGCACTTCGGATCGAATACGCACGGGCTCGCGCTTGGACAGGCCCTTCAACTTTGCGAGCGCGCTCTCGCCCTGCCGCCCCTGCGCTGGCTAGCTGCAGCCCATTAGAGTGCCAGACTGCCCAGAAGCAAGCCCCCTAGCTCCCAGTGTCTGAGACACCAGCAGGCCTCCACGGCGGCACCCGCCGCTCACCCGCAGCCCGCTCGGCTGCCAGCCCGAATATCATGTCACGGCCGCCCGGCCACGGGCTGCGGGCCACCCTCAACAGCCTACGCAGCGCACTGTCGCAGGATGGGCCCTCGGCTGGCCGCCTGCAGCTGACTGTGTCCACCAGCCCGCCGCCTGCACCGCCGCCGCTGGTAGCAGGCCACCCGGCCGAGGCGGAGGCGCTGCTCAGCCCCAGCACAAGTGGCCAGGCCGCGGCGGCGGCAGCATTGCCCTCCCCCAGCTTAGAAGCAAATGCCGGTTCTGCGCCACCAGGGCTTGCTGCAGCCGGCAGCGGCCCGCCGACGGGCTTTGCTGCAGTGGGCGGCGAGGGGCCAGCGGCAGGCGCCCAAGCCAACAACGAGGCGGCTGATGTGGCGGCAGCAGCGGAACGGCACCGCCTGACCAATGCGGCAGCTTCCGTGGACTTGAGGAGCCTGGCCATTGCGCTGGAGCGCGGCCTCCCTTGTGAGTCGCATGCGCTTGCAACAGCAGAAGCTGTTGCTCCACCTGCAATTGGTGCCTGATCCAAGGATGGGGCCACGCACTTACTGCCTGCTCTCCCGGTGCGCCTGTCTACGCAGATGCCGCACTGCTCTTGCTGCTGTTCATCTCGACGCACATGGTGGTGAGTGGGTGGGCTGCAACAGGCATGGGTGCGCTGCAGGGCGCTGATTTGCAGCGCACGACCCTCGTGCCTGTCCCGTTATGCGGGTGCCCCTGTCGAGCGGCGCAGCACACCCTCACGCTCCCTCCTGCTCCTGGCTCCCTGCACCCCCCGCAGGGCATCGCCGTGTTTGCCTACCTGTCCTGGGTGCTGCACCGCGTCAACCGGCTGGTGCGGGCGCAGGTGGCGCTCAAGGCGGAGCGCAGCGCCCGCACGCTGCTGGCTGTGGCGGCCGTCATGGCGGCCCATGTGCCCCTGGTGCTGCTGGCGCTGCGGGGCCAGGACATTGCGGGCAACCTGGTGCTGAGCGGCAGCGCTCGGCCCACGCAGGTGCGGCCAGCGCACAGGCGGGCGACGCCTTGGTGCAGCCATGGGTCACACGGCAGCCAGTGCGTCTCGTTGCCTCACCCCGTCCACGCTCCCCCGTGTGTTCCCCCTGCAGTTTTCGGCCACCGTGTTTGCGGTGGTGGTTGGGGACGCCACCCTGCGCTTTGTGGCCGTCCTTGCCAAGGTGGCCATCCTGCTGGTGGTGCCCGCGGACAGCACGGCGCGCGTGCGGCAGCGCGGCCACCTGCTCACCGCAGCTGAGTTTGTGTCGCAGCTGTACCGCATGCTGCCGCCGGCGCCGCTCTGGTACTCATTCTATGCCGCACAAGCAGAGGTGCCCGCCCTGCTGCGCACCGGCCTGTCTGGCGCGTACCTGCTGGTGAGGGGGAGGGTGGCACCCGGCACTTGGCACCTGGCATTGGGGAGCGGTGCTGGCCCCTGGCTTGGGCCCTGGCTGCGATGCCGCATCCTGCCTGGCACTGCGCAACTTTGCAGCATCCCTTTGCACACGCGACGCGCACATGTCCTCAGTGCCCATGCTGCTGCCTGCACCCTGCTCCCCAGGTCAAGGCGCAGCACTTTTTCGAGCGCGCCACGCTGGTGGCGCTGGCGGTGCAGCAGGTGCAGTTCGGGCAGCGCTCGTACGGCAGCGTCCCCAGCGCCGAGGAGCGGCAGGAGGCGGGCAACTGCTGCCCCATCTGTCAGGTGCGCTGGCCTGCTCAGAGCCGCCGGCAGCAGAGCAGAATATCAACTAGTAAGCTTTGGATGGGCATGGCTCGACCCTGATGCATGTGCCCACCCGGGCAATCTAGGGTGCGGTCAGTGGCTGATACCTGGCTGACATGTTTGGCTGCTGCCCCGTCCTGCATGCGGCCAGGACGCGTACCGGGACCCCACCAAGCTGGCCTGCAACCACATCTTTTGCTCAGAGTGCCTGTCCGAGTGGTTTGAGCGCGAGCGCACCTGCCCCATGTGAGTAGCAGGGCCAGGGTGGGGCACTGCATTGCGAGCCACGGAGCGTTGCTGCGTTGCAGTGGCAGCATGCTGCTCCTTCGCATTGCACCGCAGAGCACCCACGGCAAGGCAGCCTCAACCCCGACATTCCTTCGCGGCTGGCATGCAGGTGCCGAGCAGCGGTGGGCCCCGCCAGCAAAAAGTTCAGGAGCTTCAGTGACGGCCGCACACCCGTCTTCCCATTCCTGTTCTGAACGGCCTGCACTGCCTTTGCTAGAGTCTGTGCCATGTACCATGTTTCAGCACTTTGCGACCATGCCACCAGTCAAGTGTGTGTGTGCGAGTGCAAAATAGGCGTCAGGTAGTGGGGGCAGCTCAGGCTGCCAACCAAGCAAGCGCAGTACCACATCAGTGAGGAGGGCTCAGAAGAACTCACTGGCCCGCGGCCGCGAGAAGCTGCCGGGCGCCGGGAGGCTGTTGCGCCGCTGCCGCTGCTTCTGCTTCTTCTTGCTGCTGCCCAAGCCGTTGGTTGCTGCGCCCGCCGGCGGCGCGCTGTTGGGCGCCGCGTCGCCCTGCCGCTGCTGCTGCCACGAGTTGAAATGGGCGAGCCGCTCCACGCCTGCAGCGAGTGGCGTGGATGGGTGGCGGAGGCGTGGGCACAGACGGGGACGTGCAGCAGGTGAGCCCATGCTGTGGCAGCCAGCAGAACAGACTTAGGCGGCCACAGCCTCAGCCCTCTCCCCCCCAGCCCCCACCTGCACGCGTGAGCAGGCGCTCTGGCGCCGACGCCGGGCCGCCAAACGCGCTGTGCTTCTTGAGCGCGGGCCCCTTGGGCTTGGAGGTGGGCGGCGTGCGCACGTCCTCGGGCTTGGGAGGCTGCCCAATCACGTTGACCAGGTTGCGCTTCAGGCTGAACCGCACCGCCTTCTTGTGCTGGGAGGGGCTGGCGCCGGGGGTCGCGCTGCCGCCACCCGTCACCGCCGCCACCGCTGCCGCCAGCAGCTGCTGCTCCTGCTCGGTGATGTCGTGCCGCAGACCCTGCCGCCGCTGCCCCTCCTCCTCCTCAGCCGCCGACTCGTGCCGCTGCCGCCGCGCCGCTGCCTGCAGCTGCGCAGCAGCAGCAGGGGACGGCCCTAGCCGCGCGGCCTTGCGCTGCTTCTTGCTGCTGCTGGCCGGCACTTGCTGCCCCGCCTCGTCGGCTGCAGGCGCCTGCTGCTGCACTTGCTGCTGCGCACGTTCCTGCTGCGGAGTAGCAGCTGCCGCCGCCGCCTCTGCTGCCTCCTGCTGCCGCCGCTTCTTGGCCTTCTTGCCGCTGGCGGGCACCTGCTGCTGCTGCTGCTGCTGCTGCTGCTGCTGCTGCTGCTGCTCCGGGGCCTCATCCGCCGCGTGGTGCTGCTTGCGGGGCGGCCGCCGCTCCTGCTCCGGCTGCTGCCCCTGCTGCCGCTGGCGCTTGGCCGCCGCCCGCTCCAGCGCGTCACTGGTGGCGTACAGCACCTCGCGGCTGCGGGCCCGCGTCTCCGGCTTGGCGCCTGGGCAGGGCAGCAAGGCAGCGCAGGGTGGCGGGGGTGAGGCGGCGGCACAGCGGTGGGGGAGGGATCCAGACATCGCTGGAGAGGATTTGGCAGTGCAGTTGGGGGGATGTGGCAGAGGTATTTAACCCGCCGGCCCTGGCACGGGGCACGGCGAGCTGATAAGCCTTGCGGGTTGGTGTGAGGAGGGCGTCAGCTGCACGCGCGGCCTGGGGTAGCGCGCGCAGATAGTTGCCTCCTGGGGGCCGGCTGTGGTGCAGGCACGGTGCGGCGTGATGCGCAAAGCAATGTGAAGCAAGCACGGCTGCGATGGCTGCCGTGGTGGGCAAGTATGTGCCTGAGAGGGCGGCAAGCAGCAACACACCAGCAGCGGCAGGGCACTCACCCAGCTCAAACAGGTGCGCCGCAAGGGCGGGCGCGTCAAGGTTGTGCAGCGGTGCCGCCTCGCTTGGTTGCCGCACCTCGGCCACCAGCGGCTCCAGCAGGCCCTGCCTGCAAAGCCAGAAGAAGCCAGGGGACTGGTGTGAGGCTGCAGTCGGCTGCATCAGTGCCCGTCACCCACCATTGCAGGGGTGCTGAGCAGCCAAGCCAGAGGACCAGCCTCCACACAGGGTCACCCCACCCCACCCCAGCGCCCACGCACTTGAGGCGGTGCACCATGGCTGGGTTGGAGGTGGCGGCCAGCGCCGCCGCAAACGGGTCCAGCAGGCGGCGCAGCGTGGCATCGTCGGGGGCGGCCGCCCGCGGCCCGCCCTCTGCTACACACTTGCCCAGCTCCGGCAGCAGCAGGTCGGCCAGGTGGTAGGCCACGCCTGCAGCTGCCAGCGTGTCGCTGGGCAGCAGCACCTCGTCCAGCCAGAAGGCAGCGGCACGCGACACCCGCCGCTCTTGCCTGCAGGGGCCAGGGGCAGTGGGGCTGCCGGTTGAGCACTGCAACGGAGGTGCAGGCCGTGCCGGCTACTGCTGCCCACCGCACCCCACTGCCCCCACTTCCCTGCATCACGCGCGTCCCCGGCTCACCAGGCGTGCGCCTGCAGCTGGCGCAGCAGCGCTGCAAAGAACTTGCGGACGAGCATAAGGAACTTGTCGAGGCGCAGGTGGTCGATGCCCGCCCACTCGCGCCGCATCGTGCGCACAAAGGTGCGGTAGTACAGCCAGCCCACCTGCACCCAAGGTGGGGCGTCGTGACGCAGCAGCATTATGCCCTGCGTGCTGCAGGCGGCGGAGCGAAGCACGCAGGGCGGCGGCAGTGGCGGCGGCGGCGGCGGCGGCAGGGGCGCACCTCCTCGGGCAGCTTGGTCATGATTTCGCTGAGCCGCTCCGCCAGGGCGGTCTGCGAGGGGGGAAAGGGGAGTGGCTGATGGGCCAGCCGGCCAACCAACCCTGCATGGCATGGTGCGGCAGCGCAGGGTGGCTGAGGCGCGCCCTGCTGCCTCCCCTCACCTGCACCGGCAGCTTGTCAGAGTGCCAGTAGCAGTAGAAGACCGCCTTCCACAGCTTGAGCGCCTCCTGCTCCTGCAGGCTGCCGTCCTTGCTGGCCAGCCATCCCTGCAGCGCCGACAGGCCCGCCTCCCGCGTGTGGTAGTCGGAGCTGCCCAGCTGCCGCGCGAACAGGGTGTTGCCGGCGCTGGCCTCGTCCAGCAGCTTACGCTGCTTGGCCGGCCGGCCCTCCTGCTGCTTGGACATGCTCGCAAGTGTGTGGACAGGCGACGGGCGGTCGCAAGGCATGCATGCAGGCCAGCAGCGCGCAACGCATGCCCATGCGTGGCGGGCAGCGTGGCAGCGTGCGTCCGCAAACTCATGCTACTCCATCCCATCCGCAACAGCAGACGAGCTGAATATGATTTACAAGACCGAGAAACAGGTACTGATGCAGGGCGACGTAGCTGTGCAAGGGTACAAACCAACCGCAGTGCTGCACTTCAATCATGCAGCGGGCTGGGGATGGATGGGGACGGAGGGTGGCTCACTCGCTAGCTTGGCGCTCAGTTTATTTGGGGCCACAGACGCAGACACGGGGGCAAAAATTCTGTGGGATCTCAGAGGGATGGTTGGTTGCTGTGCTCGCTGTGCGGACGGGTACATTCAAAACTGTGGGGCCGGCCCACCCTCAGCTGCCCGGCTCCCCAGGCGCCTGGTGCAGCAGGGCCGCCGCCTCGGCATGCCGCCGCTCGCACTCCGCCTTGATGACGCCTTCAGTCACCGCCAGGCCCAGGCCGGAGGCCACGTAACACGTGGGGATGAGCAGCATGGCCAATTGCAAGCCGACCTGTAGGCAGGGGTGGTGCGACTGCTGGTGGGTACATGCGGTGCCATGGGGGCAGGCAGCCGCCACAGCACAGACAAGCACAGCCACCTGCCCGCCTTGCTGGGCAAATGCTGCACCAGTAGCACGGCCTCACAGCCCCCCGAGCCTGCTGCCCCCTCCCCTCCCGCCGGAGCCCACCTTGCTGGACAGCAGCGCCACGCCAATGGGGCCCAGCCCTCCCACCAGGTTGCGGATGCACAGGTGCATGGCGGAGGCGGTGGAGCCCAGCCCTGGAGGCGACACCTCACGCACCATCACCGCGGCGGGAGCGCGCCAGCACTCGCTGCGGAGGAGGAGGTTGGTGGGGTGGGCTGGGTGGGTTTGGCTCGCCTGGGACTGAACGGTGTGCACTTCATTGCAACCCAAAGCCGCCGCCCAGCGGCCACCATCCCATCCACTCATCAGCAGTCCAAGCCCCGCCGAGGCCCCGGTGCAGCGTACCTCAGGGCAAAGCCCACCAGCAGCGCCGCAAACGACTGCTTGTAGTCGGGCACCAGCAGCGACACGGCGATGAGCGGCGCGGCCACGATACAGGAGCCGGCGGTCAGCCATCCGCGCATGCCCAGCCGGTTCAGCCAGTCGCCAAACACGCCTGGGTGAGGGTGGGTTGAGGGTGGGAGTGGTTGGCGGGCTCATGTGGTGAGGTCGCATGCCACCGGAGTCAAGGTAGGCATGCTGCCGCCAGGCCCTGCCTGCCCTGTCCAGCCTCCTTACCACCCAGGCTGGGCCTCACACGCAGATGCCACTCCTGCATCACACCACCCATCAACCAGCACAGCAGCAGCAGGCGCCCCCCTGTAACCCCGCACCCGCGCCCACGCCGCCGATGATGCCTCCCACTGGGATGACCACCGCCAGCAGCGGCGCGTACGTGGACGGCTCCAGCTCGTACACCCTTTGGTAAAAGGTGGCCTGCCAGCTGACCAGCGCCCAGGAGCCCACATCGTTGAGGGCGGCCGACAGCGTGAGGGCCAGGAAGGCGGGGTTGGCAACCAGGCCCCGCAGCCGCACCAGGCTCTCCCCCACTGAGCCCGGCGCCGCCTGCTCAGGCACAGACACCAGCGTGCCGGGGGGCGGCACTGCCGCTGCTGCCGCTGGTGCCGCTGGTGCTGCCGCAGGTGCAGGTGCTGGCGGCGGGGGTGCGGCCAGGCCCACCGCTGCCGCCGCTGCACGGGCGCCCATGAGCGGCTTGGCCTCGCGGGGCTCCGCCGCCGGTGCTGCGGCTGCATCGGGGCCGCCCGCAGGCTGGCCCAGCTGGCCGATGGGCGTGTTCAAGTCCTCCTCGTCAATGCTGTCCTTGCTGAGCGTCATGAGGGGCATGAAGCGGCCGGAGCGGCCGCGCTGCCGCGGCTCCTCAACCGTCAGCAGCGCCAGCGCCGCCATGGCCAGGCCGGGGGGGCCCAGCCAGAAGAGCAGCGGGCGCCAGGCGGAGAAGGCCGACTCAATTGGGACGCCCGCATCGTCGTCCATGGCATACGTGTAGACCGGCGTCACCGCGGCGTAGTCGCCCTGATGCAGGGGGGTGAATTGTGGAAGCAGGGTCAGGGGGCCAGCGGGGCTGGTTCTGAGGCCCAGGCGGCGCGGGCCACCACAATTCCTCCACAACACCTCAGGGCGCCCGCCTGTCTGCCGTGTTGCTGTGCCGGCCTACCCACACCTGCTCGCCTGCCTGCACCACCCCATGCGCATCCTCGCCCCATCCTGCCATGCACCACCATGCACCCCACACCCTGCCGCCTGCCGCCCCGGGCGTGCCTGTGTGTAGAGCACCGACACGAGGGAGAGGTCCACCTTGTCCAGCGGCACCAGCGTGTAGGTGGAGATGCCCAGCTCGCCCAGCGCGCTGGGGCCCACCTGCGGCAGGAGGGGCAGGGGCAGGGGCAGGGGCACATGCTCAGCTGCATTGGCAGGCTGGAGGTCGTGGGGCTGGGATGAAAGGATTGACACCGCTTGCAGGCGATTTGAGCCTCGAGGCTGAAGTTGGGGGGCTTGTTTCTGCAGTACGGCTTGAGCCGCGGGTTGCCCAGTCACAGCCGGCCTAACACCCGCCCTCCCAAACCATCCACCCAGCCCGCACCTGGGGCACGCCCAGCTGCCCCGCCAGGATGAGGGCGGCGAAGGAGAGGGCGCGGCCCGCGTAGATGGCTGTGTTGTACACTGCCATGGCAGTGGTGCGGTTCTTGGGGAACAGCTCGGGGATGAGTGAGAAGCAGATGGGGTTCTGGGTGGCCTGCGCCGCCGCAAAGCCCACGCGCATGGCCAGCAGCTGCGGGGGGAAGTTGGGGAGGGAAAGGGCAGGGGTGGGAACACGAGCCAGCCGCATCTGTGCGCGGCGCACCCTTCCAAGTCGTCGAAATGAGCACCTCATAGGTCCACCATCACGGGCAGGCGGGCGCCACCCCGCCCATGCCCACCTGGCCGAAGGAGCGCGTTTCCGAGGCGGCCATGGTCAGCACGCTCCACAGCGCAATGCCGCCCGCCAGCAGCCGCGGCCGGTCGGTGCGGTCGGCCAGCAGCCCCACCGGCACCAGTGCCAGGGCATACAGCACCTGATGGCATCAGGCAGGGGAACAGGGACGGAAGAGGCTGCTGGATTGAAGTCGATGCAGGCAGCCATGCCGGTAGGCAGGCTCGGTGGCAGAATGATGATGGCGGGCAGTGTCTTGGGCCTGTTGGAGTGCACAACAGCATGCACGCCCCCACCTCTCACAGCTGCCTACGCCTGCCCCAACGCGCCAAGCCCCGTGGTGCTGCCCCCCAAGCCACGCATGCCCAGCCTCAGCCAGCGTTGCCCCGGCCCCCTGGCCACCCACCGTGTAGCCGGCGGTGAGCAGCGCGCCCTGCGTGTCGCTCAGCTTCATGTCCTCCGAAATGATGGGCAGCAGCGCGGGCAGCGCAAAGCCGCTGGTGGAGTGGTGCAGGTACGCCAGGCTCAACACCAGCAGGCCCCACAGCGTGCCAATGTGCGCCGCCCTAGGCAGGCCCGCCGCCGGCTGGAGCGCTGCCACCGCCGCATCCCCTTGCGTCTGCGGCTGCGGCTGCGGCTGCGGCTGCGGCTGGGCCTTGGGGGGCTGCAGGCTGCGCACCGCCTGCCAGTCCAGGCCGCCGCCCTGGAACAGCGTGCTGGCTGTGAAGCCTCCCTCGCTGCTGCTGCTGCTGCTGCTGCTGCTGCTGCTGCTGCTTGCGGCACCGCCTACTGGCGCGGCCTCGTCTGCTGCTCCGCTGGCCGCTGTGCCGCTGGTGAGTGCTGCGCTGCCGTCTGCTTCTGCACTGAAGCCAGCCTTGCCTGCTGCTAGACTTGCTGATGATGCATCTGCAGTGCTGCTGCTGCTGCTGCTGCCGCCGCCGGGAGGGGCGCTGGCTGGGGTCACCATCCCATCACCACTGCTGCTGGCCTCGCTGGTACCAAGGCCATCGCTGCCGCTGGGTCGCGGCGGGTCAGGCGCCGCCTGACGAAGCTCGCCCGCTGCGGCCGCTGGGCTGCTGCTGCTATCATGCCCACTGGTAGCCTTGGCCACGCCTGGCTGTTCTGGCCGGCCAAGCTCCGCCTGGGGGCGGGCTGCAAGGGCGGGCCGGCGGCGGCGCGGCGGCGGCAGCGGCGGCGTGAGCAGTGGCGGCACTCCGAGTCGCCACCTGCTGCTCAATCTGGAGGTGCCGAGGAGCGCCGCTGGGGTGCAGCAGGACCCCATTCGAAGCCAGGCAGCGCGCTCGGCCCCCAGCAGCGCACAAGCTAGCGTGCTGCCCGGCGAACGCTGTGTCGGAACACAATTGACACTGCAGATGTCGATCCAGTCGCGGGGTGCCTGAAACGCCGCTGGCTCGTGAACCAGCATGAGGAGATGGCCTTGAGCTCATGGGCGCCATTGAGACACCCAGATCGGGCTGTGCACAGTGTCGGCGATGCGAGTGGCGCCTGCAAGCGGGGCCCTGATGGCGCCAGGGCCTGTAGCCGCCGCCGGCGGCGCCGCCGCCAGAGGCAGGGCTTGGAGCCAGCCAGCCCGCCCAGGGCCGGCCACATCCTGCCAGGCGGCTGCAGAACGCGAAGGGAGGGGAGGGAGAGGCGCAGCCGGGCGTGGCGGTGGTGGCGGCCGGGGCACTGGCCAGCGCAGGTGTGCCGTCATGCCATGATCGCCAGCCCTTGCAGCCGAGCATGCTGCGCAAAGCCAGCCTCGCCAGGTTGTCTCAGAGTATGCACGCATCAAGGAGCGTACGCAGCACCCTGCTGACTCAAACTTCCCTAGCCATGCTCCGCAGCGGCGGGCGGCGGCGGTTTGGCGAGTGCGAGCCGGGCGCGGCGGAGCAGCGGCAGGTGTCCTTCAACTCCCCCTTCCCTGCCGACCCCGTCACCGCCATCATCGGCGGCGGCCTGGCCGGCCTGGCCTGTGCACACGAGCTGGCGCAGTCGTTTGGCCTGCGCTCCGTGGTGTTTGACACCGGTGCGCCCACAGGCTGGAGGGCTGCTGTGACGCCCCATGCCCGGCAGCACAGGGATCTGCAGCTTGCACACGAATTGTTTCTTAGATAAGGTAGAACCTGCAAGCACCTCATCCCTCCCACCTGCTGCCCCTCCCTGCCTCCAGGTGAGCACGGTGTGGGCGGCCGCCTGGCCACCCGCTCCTCGGCAGACGGCAGCCTGACGGGGGCGCCGCCAGGGCTGACATTTGACCACGCAGCGCAGGCAAGCCGGGGGCCAGGGGGCGCAGCTTGTGCAGGTGGATCATGGCTTCCTACCTCCACCTGCTGTGTGCCAAGCCACCCGTGGAAACGATGACATATCCTTCTGCCCTTTTTTGTGCCCCTGGTCTCCCCGCAGTACTTCACAGCCAGCGACCCCGCTTTCCAAGCCATGGTGGAGCGCTGGGCGGCCGATGGCGCAGTGGCGCGCTGGCGCGGGCCGGTGGGCCGCCTGCGGGACGGCACCTTCACACCCGATGACAGCCAGGAGCGATGGATCGCGCCGGGCGGCATGCGGGCGCTGGCACAGTACCTGGCTGGCACGGCAAGGCGGGGCGGCGACCTGGAACGTGAGCGGCCATGCAGCGGGATTGAGTGGCAAACCGGAGTTCCCACCGGGGGCGAGGCTCAGCTGGCGAGTGCAAGCTGCACAAACCCGAGCACCCACACGTTGAGATGCCGGGTGCAAAGGGTGTGTGTGCCTCTTGTAGGCCCTATAACGCTGGCCGCCACGCCGAGGCCCCTAAGCCTACACCGCCGACTGTGACTGCTTGTTGGACTCCCCCTTGACTGGACGGCTACCTGCTCCCACTCCACGCAGGGCTAGTTGAGGTGCGACGCCCCCAGTGGGTGTCCACTGCCCGCCACACTGCCGACGGCTGGCAGCTGTTTGGGCGGGGGCAGGACCAAGGCACATTCGACGCGGTCGTCATCGCGCACAACGGTGCGCTGCACCGTGGCTCTGCCCATCTGTTGTGTTTGACCGTCACAGCTGCAGAGCAGCCCTGCTCCGCAGCCAGGCCTTTCCTGCCAGGCACCCTCATCCGTGCCTGCGCACCCCGCCTCCCCGCCGCAGGCAAGTGCGCCAACCGGCTGTCGGCGCCCATGGGCACCCCCGACGTGCACGCCCAGCTCAAGCGCCTGCGCCTCTCCGCCAACTGGGTGCTCATGGCCGCGTTTGCCTCGCCGGTGCCTGTGCCCGGCGGCCTTGAGGGCGCCTTCATTGAGGGCTGCGACACGCTGTCCTGGGCGGGCAACAACAGCGCCAAGCTGGGGCTGCCGGCCGGCCCGCAGTGCTGGACGCTGGTGTCCACGCAGGCCTTTGGCAAGGCCAACAAGGTGCCGCAGGTGCGCTGTGGGTGGCGTGGGCAGGTTGTTATGTGAATGGCTGTTATGTGCACGGCTAGGGGATGGTGCATGCATGTCGGGCAGCATCCGACCACCTGGAAGCCGCTGAAGCATGCGCACCACCTCTGTGTAACGACACAGAGGAGCAGCAATCGGCGCTGCCTGACTGGTCTGCCTGCAGGAGAGCGTGCCGCCCGAGGTTGCAGAGCGCGTCACTCGTGACATGCTGGCTGCATTTGAGCGCAGCCTGGGCCTGCCACGCGGGGCGCTGCCGCCCGTGTTATTCACGCAGACGCAGGTGGGCAGAGAAGGGAAGGAGCAGATGAGCCGGGCTGGTATGACTCTTGCGGAGGCGTGTGTGCCTACCAGCGCATTCCGTACCCCCCAGGCCCCGCCACTGAACCAGTGCGCCGCTGCCACACCTAGACATGTGTCACCCACCACTTTCCTGCTACAGCTGTGGGGCGCGGCGCTGCCGCTCAACTCGCCACGGGTGCCGTGCATCTGGGACCCAGTGGGGCGCGCCGGCGTCTGCGGGTAGGCCCGGGATGTGCACACTGCTGCAGTGTGGTTGGCGCTGGGAGTGTGGGATGCCATGCTGCCATACAAGGAGGGCACTGTCTGCTGCCGGCTGCGCCTCTTGCTGCTGCCTGCACCTCATGTGCCCCTCCATCCTGACTTGGCCCTGTGCGCAGCGACTGGGTGGCGGAGGGCGGCAGCATGCAGGCAGCCGCGCTCAGCGGCAAGGCCATGGCGGAGTGGATTGCGGCCAGCAGGGGCAGGCAGCCGAGTGACGTGGCAGACCTGGCCCTTGGGCTCACCACGCCGCTGAAGCCGGCGGCAGGGGAAGACATCGGACAGTTCCCTGGCAGCGGCGGCTCCAGCCAGGGCGCTGCCGCGCCACAGCGGCAGGAGTGCCGGCAGCCCAGCAGGCCGCAGCAGCAGCGAGAGGGCAGGCAGCAAGGAGACAAGCAGCAGCAGCAGCAGCAGCAGCAGCAGCAGCAGCAGCGGCAGCCACTGTCTAGGCCAGCGCCAGCGGGGGCAGCGGCCAAGCAGCGCAGCACGGAAGCCGCTGCTCCCCAGCTGCTGTCCCGCCCCGTCCGCCGCGGCGCCTGACGCCCTTTGCATGCGTCTGTGTGCCACCGCCCCTCTCTCTCTGCCTGTCGTGCAGATTTAACTATTCAGATTACAGCCAGGCGTGGCAACTTCAACACATGCAGCCTCAAGGAGCAGTCGTGAATGCAACGCGGCGGCAGCGGCGGGGGGGCATCTGCGCCGCAGCCCACGCGCTCTCCCTCCCGGTCCACGCTGGCTCTGCATCATGAGTCGGTGGGCTTCTTGGCAAAGGTGGCATCCCATGGCTGCGTGGCGTTGGCGTTGTCGTCATACCTGTGCCAGGAACCGTGGCACTCTGTCACAGCGGGCATGGCAAGCGCAGGAGGGTGGACTGCACAACGTGCAGCTCGGGCATGCCAGCACATGACCCTGGCACAAGGCTGCCCTCACTGAACCAAGCCAGCCAGCAGGTTGAGCCGCCCAGGCGCGTGGCATCGTGCTCACCCCTTGTCGCTGCGGGTCTGGTCAAACACGGCATCCGCAATGCCCTCGTCCTCGCTGAACCTGCGGAGGGGGCCAGCCGGCATTGCAGCCGCTACGGTCAGCCCCCACATCGGGCAGGGCAGCCATTCAGCGCAGGCTGCAGGCAGGGCGCCACGCCGGGAGGACCGTGTGGCATGGTGCTGGCCTCACCGCTCCGAGCCGCCGTGGCTGACCACATCCTGCCTGGCGCCCTGCGAGTAGTCCTGCTCCACCGCCCGGGGGTCCTTGGTCATCCTGGGGGCGGCAAGTCCATGGGGCAGGTACGGCAGTGGGGGGCGGGCAACCAACCAGGCGCAGGAGCAGCGCCAGGGGCTTGTGTGGACGCCCAGCAACCGCTGCGAATGCAGAAAAGGGGAGGAGGCTTACTTGCCCAGCGAGGTCTGCGCCTCGTCCACCACCCGCACGTCTTGGGCCGTGCCAGATCGCTCCTTGAGCACATCTTCGTACGACTCCCTGCAAAAAGGGGGTGAGGAAGGCACACAAGGTGGTGAAGCATGTGGCCTGGGCGCCAGCAGCACCACAGACCTGCGCTGCTTGGCGCCACAAGGCGCACTTGATGTTGCGCTTCTTTGCCAGGGCGTCGCCCTCGGCCAGCGGCTGCTGCACGCCCTCAGCCGTTGCCGTCTGTGTCTGCGTCTCCAACTGCACGGGGAGGGGGGCGCGGTGGCGGCTTTTACCGACGGCCACTCCAGCAGGAGGCAGCGGCGGTGGCGGCGGTCACAAGCTGAAGCCTGCAGCCATCCTCAGTCAACACCTGCAGCCACCCTCTGACTCGCCTTGAGTGCTGGCGTGGTGGTCAACAGCCCCCTGGCTTGGCCCAGTGCAGGCGCTCCTGCCCGCAGCAGCGTGGGGCACGCCTGGGCTACTCTGACCAGCTTCATGGTGGGCCAGAACTGCTTGAGCGAAACGTGCGACGTCCAAGGCTCCCCACTGTTGGACTGCTGGTGCCGCCGCCAGCAGGCAGGTGCGGACCGGCTTCCCTACTGTGGGGTGTGCTCTTTGCTGTTCTGGCTGCTTTACACACCAACCTTCACATGAAAATCAGATAAAAAGTCAAAGTCAAAACTTAACATGGAATCAGATAGAGGACGAGTCGAAGAGGGCTTGCATCACACCTGCACATGCCTTGTGGCCGTGGCGCCCTTTGCAACCCAGGGTGGCGCACGCCACTGCTGCAGCAGCCACGCCGCCAGGCCAATGCTTGCCAGCAGCAGCGTCGCTCTCGCTGCCATGCTCTCGAGCCCAGCTGCCGCCACCTGCCGAACCGCCTTCAGCGTGGCACGCTGCAACGACCGATGGGCCACGGCCCTGCCCAGCGGCACGCGGTGCCACTCCTTGGTGGCCCTGCAGTGGGCAGCAGGCAGAGCGGCGAGCAGTTAGTCATATTGGGTCAGGTATGGGGCCTGACGGTTAACACCAAGAAGACAAAAATTGTTGTGTACACGCACAACAAGGCATCGCCACTCGAGTCCTTCTCATATGGCGCGAGCCAGGTAGAGGCCGTCCCTACCTTCAAATACTTGGGCATGCACCTGCATTGCACCCACGCCTTTGCCTCCGCTGCTGCATACCGGGCCGAAGCTGGGCGGCGCGCGATGCATGTGCTCCGGCGCCGACTGGCCGAGCATGGGCTGCACTCCCCCACCCTGAGCATGCGCATGTTCAGGACGTTTGTGCTCCCTGTCTTGGCATATGCGGCTGAGGTGTGGGCCCCCCAGCTGGTGCTGCAGGGGGGGTCTGCCTGTGAGAAGGTGCACTCTGAGTTTCTGCGCAACCTGCTGGGCGTGCGTGACAGCACCCCCAAGCTTGTTTTGCTTGCCGAAACCGGCCAGCTGCCGCTGGCAGTGCACTGGACCAAGCAGATTGCGCGTTTTGTTAACCGCCTCCACAGAATGGGCGACGACCGCATTGCCAAGCAGGCCTTTTTGGACAACTGGAACCTGGCATCTGGTATGCACGGAGTGCCGCTAGCTAAACTGCCGTGGGCAGCGCAGGCTGCGCAGGTCCTGGGTGCTGCTGGTGGCCCGACCAACCTGCTCACATGTGACGAAATTGAAGTTGACGAAATTGAGGGGTTCATGCTGCGGCGGCATGTTGCCTCCCTTAACAGTGCTGAGGCATCGGCCAAGGTGCAGCACTACATGGCTGAGGTGCGGGGTGGCCACATTGACCCAGGTACATACACCCTGCCCCAGCCCTTCCTGATGGCGGTGCCCAGGCGCTGCCAGTTCAGGCGACTGGCCCAAATTCGCACTGGCTCTGACTGGCTGGCTGTGGAAACGGGTAGGTGGCAGCGCCTGCCGCGTGAGCAGCGCGTATGCCCCCACTGCCCCTCGGGCGCAGTAGAGGATGCCCCGCACGTCACCTTCTGCTGCCCACACTATGCACAGCTGCGCGAGCAGTTCGCCGATCTGTTCCAGACCGCCCCTGGGACAGCCCACAGCCTGCCCAGCTTCCTCGGCCAGCAGGATCAGAAGCAGGTGGCAAAGTTCTATCACTCTTGCCATGCTTTACACACCAGCGTTGCTCAGTAGCTGTGAGGCACGCTGGAAGGCCCCAGGGTTTATAGGCACTTACCTGACCTCGGCTCCCGACCCCCACCAAACCCCCGGAATTGACGGATCCCCCCGGAGGCCCCCACCCCCACCCCTCTCTCCCCCGTCCAGTTGTGTATGTAACATTGCATGCCCCTCAGTTGTCTTGTAATCTCTCTTGCCTGCCCCTGCCCCTGCTTGCCAGGTTGTACTGCACCGTGCATGCACTGCCTCACTCCCTGCCCTGCCCCTCGCAGTCGTCAGCAGCCAGTTAACCAGCCAGCAGCCTCAGCCATGTCAGCAGCGGCGGCAGCATTGTGTGTGTGGTGCAGGCCGCCTGACACCGTCCCAGGGATGCTTCGGCCTAGCGGAGCTTGGCGCCGGCGGCGCACAGGGCGCCTGTCACCGTCCCAGGGATGCTTCGGCCTGACGCCGTTGGCGCCAACGCTGGGCAGGCCGCCTGACGCCGTCCCAGGGATGCTTCGGCCTGACTCGACCGAGCGGCGTGCATGCTATTCTCTGCCACTTGCACTGCCGGGATACGGGGATTGCCCCCACCCACTGGCGGGGCCGCTGCCCTCCGGCAGCGGCAGCTGCCAACGGGCAACGCACAAGGGTGCTAGCCCAAGTAGCGCCCGCCGGCGGACTGTTGTATTGAACGCATTACGCTTGTGTCGCGTGCGCGCGGCTGCATGACCCAGC
>RRZL01000039.1:122683-147072 GCA_006782975.1 Chlorella sp. Dachan
GGGGGAGTGGTGGGGGGGAGTGGTGAGGGGTGCTGGGGGAGGGGTCCGGGATGGCGTTGGGTGGTGCCTGCGGCAGTGCCTCTGTTGGTGCTGTGGAAGAAGCATCAGTCACTCGCTCCTGCCCACACGGCTGCATCTCTCCCCCGCCCCTCCCCCCAGGTGGGCGCGGACGGCAAGGAGATCCTGCTGCAGCCCCCCAGCGGCGACGAGCTGCCGTCCCGCGGCTTCGACCCCGGCATGGAGACCTACCAGGTGGGGCTGCTGCGAAGTGTGCCGCTCTGTGCACTTTCAGTGCGCACTGGGGTGCGCTGCAGGCTGCTGCAATGCGCCTCCAGTTGGCTGGTTGCCTGCTCCCTGCGTGCTTCAGCGGCTGACCCTGCTGCACCGCCCTGCCCCCTGCCGCAGGCCCCCGCCGGCGCCAACGTGGACGTCAAGGTTGACCCCAACAGCCAGCGCCTGCAGCTGCTGACGCCCTTCAAGCCTTGGGATGGCAAGGATGTGGAGGTGCGGGGCGGGGCGGGGCGGGGTGAGCAGCATGCGGTGGCAGGGCCGGGGCCACCAGCAGGCGGCGTGTCGGTTGCACCTGCCCGCCTGCCCGCCTTCTTGCTTGCTGCCGTGTAGACTTGCTTCATGCGCACATTCCCACCTCACGTGCCGCACTCCACTGCACCCCCTGCTGCCCGCAGGACACGCTGGTGCTGATCAAGGCCAAGGGCAAGTGCACCACGGACCACATCTCCATGGCGGGCCCCTGGCTCAAGTACCGCGGCCACCTGGACAACATCTCCAACAACATGCTCATCGGCGCCACCAACGCCGAGAACGGCAAGGTGCGGGGGGCTGAGGGGCCCGGCCGCAAGCTAGTGGGGGCAAGGCTGGCGGTGGATGCAGGCGTTTTCCTTTTCTGGGTGGGCTGCTGCGTACGGCAGGCAGGAGTGTGGTCGGCAGGTGGTGTGGCTGCAAAGGAGCGGCTGATGCCCACCTTACACCCGCCTCCTGCCGCCCGCAGGTGAACAGCGTGAAGAACCAGCTGACGGGCGAGTACGGCGCTGTGCCCGACGTGGCGCGGGCCTACAAGGCGGCCGGCCAGGACTGGATCGTCATCGGTGACGAGAACTACGGTGCGTGGGCGGGGGAGGCGGGGGATGTGGCTGTCGCTGGCTGCCTGTAATGCCAACTGACATGCTGCATGAGCTGTGATTGGCTTGCCGACTTGACTTCACCCACGCAACGACGCCTCCCTCACTCCCCATCCCCAACCCCCCTTCTCCACCGTAGGCGAGGGCTCGTCCCGCGAGCACGCCGCGCTGGAGCCGCGCCACCTGGGCGCGCGCGCGGTGATTGTCAAGTCGTTTGCCCGCATCCACGAGACCAACCTGAAGAAGCAGGGCCTGCTGCCCCTCACCTTTGCCGACCCCGCCGACTACGACAAGGCGAGTTTGGGGGAAGACTGGAATGGGTTTCTGGCACCGGCGGCTCCGTTTTGTGTGCGGTCACAGGGAGCGGTTTGGCCTCCCAGTGCGCTGCACAGGCCGCAGTCCACTGACACCTGCAGCTGCCTTTTCCCCTCCTCCTGCAGGTGGGTCCCTTTGACCGCGTCTCCATCAAGGGCCTGGACAAGTTCGCGCCCGGCACGCCGCTGAAGGTGAGCACCTGGCCCCGGCCCTGCAGCTATGGAGGGTGTGGGAAGTGTGGGGTCGCCCTTGCTGGCGTGCGTGCGTCCTGCAGTGTCTAGGCCCGACGTGCTTCACAGCCCACTGACTTTGCCTGCTGCCTTCCTTTCCCTTGCCGCAGCTGGTGGGCAAGCGGCCCGACGGCAGCACGTACGAGTTCCAGCTGAACCACACCTTCAACGCCAACCAGATCAACTGGTGAGGGGGGCGCTGCAATTTGCACTCGGCAGCACGCGTTGCCGTGTTTGTTGCACCACACGCTATTTCAGCCCATGCTCATTACTCTCTGCGTCCGCCCCTGCTCTCTTCCCCAGGTTCAAGCACGGCAGCGCGCTCAACGCCATGGGTGCGGCCCGCAAGTGAGCCAAGAGACCCCCGGAGCCCCCCGGCTGCCAGCCAGCCAGCGGCGCGGGCCAGCGGGCGGCTGGCCTTGGGACGCTGGGCAGCGTAGCATGACAGCGGGCCGGCACGCCTGGCGCCGCCGGCCGGCTGGGCCATTGCCAGCCGGTCTAGCGGCCCAGCCACGGCCAGCGTTGTGGCGGCGGGCTGGCAGCCTGACTTGAAACCCCCAAACCCACACCCTCCCTGAACACGGGCTGAGGCCCCTTATGTTCCTCTCCATGTTGGCGTTCTCCAATTTTGCTGGTACCAAGCGCATTGCTCTGCAAGCCGTTTTTTCCACTCCCTGCGCCTCGTCGATGTTGGGGGCAGCCCACGTTTAAATACCTTTCGGCGGTGCGACAAAACGACGGGGCAGGGGCCATTGTCAGAAGGCTGGGCAGCGGCAGCCAAACACAAGGCCAGGCAGGGAGGGAGGTGGAGGTGCGTCATGCCTCCAGCTTGTCAAAGGGCCAGCGGCGCAGCTGCAGCGGCAGCCAGATTGTGAGGAAGCGCAGCAGCATGAGCAGCGCCAGGCCAAGCCACACTGCTTGCAGCTGGGAATCTAGTGCAGTTGTGCTGCCCGACGCCAGCTGGCTGCCTATGATCATGACACTGCCCGCCGGAAGGCACGCCAGCACCATGGCCACTGCCGCGTAGCCAAAGCCGCCGACGCCGTACAGGATGCCGTCTGCCAAGAATGCCAGCGCATTGATTGGCTGCGTGAGCGCCTGCGCGCAGCAAGAGTGGTGGGTGGTGGACCCACTGTTGGACTGGCAATGAATCAGTGGGATGGCGATGCAACTGGAGCACGCAAGCAGCCCAGCCCAGCCACAGTGGGCGCCGGCCTCTGCCCCCACTCACCACCGCAGGCATGATCACCGCCACGCAGGCCAGCACAGCGGGGTCGGAGCTGAACAGCGCCGCCACGCCGTCGTGCCCCAGCGCCAGCCCTGCCGCCAACAGCGAGCCCAAAGCTACCGCCATGCGTAGTGTGGTGTTCACCACCACCCGGCTGGCCGCCTGCTGGCCCGCTGCAAGAGAGCGAGCCAGCAGCGTTTGGGCAGCCACTGCCAGGCTGTCCGCCAGCAACGAGCTGGCCAGCCAGACCTGGATGGAGCAGTGGCAAGCGGGGAGTGCCTGGTGGGAGGACATGCATTCCGCCCTGCTGCTGTGAAACCCTGCCGCCTCAGTGCCCAAACCTAGCCTCTGCGCCCAAACCAAGCATCACGTGCAGCCCGTGCCCAGCATGCGCACCTGGAAGGCAATCTGGTGCGCCGCTGCGTGCGCTGGGTCTGTGCGAGCTGCAAGCGACGTGGCGACAGCAAACACTCCCATGATGGCCAGCGTGCGCAGCGCCAGCAGCCCTGTGCTCCCTAGGTAGCCGAGGCTGCGCCGCAACGCATCTCCACCCGCTAGCTGCAGCGGGCAGCGGCGCTGCAGCAGCACCAACAGCACGACGCAGGCCGCCGCCTGCCACAGACATGACGTAGACTGAGGTGAGTGGGTCATGGCATGCACACGGACCCCTCCCAATCGCCACAGTCCATGTGCCATGCACCTCCCTGTGCACAACTCAGTCCCCAAGCACTCATGCGACCGCCACAGTCCAGCCCACCTGTGACAAGCCCACTGCCAGCGCCGCGCCGCGCACGCCCCAGGCCAGCACAAACAGGAAGAGGTACTCGAGCACAATGTTGAGCGCGTTGGCCAGCAGGGTGCCCACAAAGGGTGTGCGGGTGTCGCCCAGGCCCCTGCGAGCAGTTTCAGGCATGACAGGTGCAGCGACGTCCGGCACGCGCTCAAGGGTGGGCGGAAAGAGCAGGAGCTTGGGTGCGTGTTGAAACATCTCCGACCGCCCAGCCCAGCTCAGTTGCCTTGCCTGAAGCAGCCCATGAGCACCAGCATGAGCACAGTGGCGGGCGCCGCCATGGCTCGCGCGCCCAGATATGCGGCAGCATCGGAAAACAGTGGGGAGCCGGGGCCGGCTCCCCACCCCGCCAGCCCCTGGGGACCCAGCAGTCCCAGCACCAGCGCCTGCATGCAGCCAACCACCAGGGCCAGCTGCACGGCAGCAGAGACCGCCGCCGAGGTGCCGCCGGCCTCAAGCTTGCCTCCTGCAGTGCGGTGGGATGCCAGGCAGGCAGGTCTCGAGATCCGAACGAGGTTGCAAAGGAGTAGCATCTGACACACACATCTCTGTGCCATGCAGGCAGGTGCCGCGCCGTGCCGCGCCACTCACCCAGCTGCTCTGCTCCAAGCGCCTGTGCCACACTGCTGGTGGTGATGGCCAGCAGCGGGACGCTCAGCAGCTTGGACGCGGTGTTGAACACCGACAGCGCCAGTCCTGCATGGGGGTTCCAATCTCGCGCGCCACATCTCCTCGTCGATCTCAAACAGATCCAACCGCTGCTTCGGCATGCCGGGACTTGAGCCAGTGCGCCCACTCGATCAATGGGTGCTTTGTGCACTCAACCACGCAATCAGCCAATCAAGATCAGTTCCTCACTGGACGGATCTCACCTGCAGCAGCCAGCTCCGTTGCACCCAGGCGACCCACAAAAGCAGTTGAAACAAGGCTTGCCACCTGCAGGGAGGTGCAGCAGGCACGCCTCACAGGTGCTGGCAGTCACAAAGAGCAACAGCCCGTGCGGGCAGCGCTGCCATGCGGCAGCAGCGCTCACCGGGTCTGCCGCCAAGGTGCAGAGGGTTGGCAGGGCCAGTGACAGTATCTCCGCTTGGATGCCGCCCTGCTGCGGCTGGCGCTGCTGCTGCTGGTCCAGCTGCTGTGCATCCTCTCGGCTGCTGGCGGCCTGCACGCGACGGACTTTGGCTGCAGGCCGCCGCTGTTGCGGGCAGCTGCCGCCGCCGCCGCGCCTGCTGGCTGGTGCTGCTGTTGGCGCTGCGTGCGGTTTCCTGTGAGCCGCAGGCGGTTGGACATGCGTGAATGCCTTTCCAGTTCTGCCCAGGGGCTCAAAAGACAGTGTGCGCATCGTCTGGAGGGCGGCGTTCGCCCGATCGCTGCCCAATTTCTATTTGAGACCACAGGAAAGTGGGCAGGAGTTAATGCGGCGGGTTTGGCTCGTTTGGCACCTAGCTTTTTGCACCAAAGCACAGCATTCCCCATGCCGCAGCCTCATGCCGTGGCAGCCGCTCTTGCATTCCGCGCCACCATTTCGACGCTCCAGCCAACGCGCAGCCGCCCTCCCCAGCCCAGACAGCCGCCGCTTGCCGCCCCAGCACCTGCTGCCGCGCATCGAGGGCCGCCATCATGGTGAGGCGCGATCACCGTTGCGATCGCGACACCACCTATGCGGCTGGAGTGCCAGTCCAGCGTGCACGGATGGTGGCCTGCCGCCCTGCCCCTCCCGATGCCCATCGGACCTAGCGGCAAGCATTGTAGAGTGTCGGCGCATCGATCAGAGGGGCGGCAGCGACACCCGGCGCAGTTGAATCACCGCCGCCGCCACCCACTGCCGCTGCTCCGCCTGTCGCTGCCGCCATGCCACAGGGGGACAGTGACATGGAAGATTATGGATTCGAGTACTCCGGTGAGAGAGGCCGAGGTCGTTGAAAAGGCAGTTGCATCATTCTACTGAAGCGGATGGCACGGCCGTGCTGGCGGCTCCGGCATGCACGCCCACCGCCCGCCACACAACTGCGTTGCATGAGTATTGGCTTGCCCGGGCTCCCCGCAGACGAGGAGCTGGAGGAGCAGGACGTGGACATTGAGAACCAGTACTACAACAGCAAGGGCCTGCTGGAGAGCGAGGAGTACGGGGAGGCGCTGGCGGGCTTCAACCAGGTCCTCAAGATGGAGGGCGACGACAAGGGGGAGTGGTGAGGCGGGGAGGGGGGGCGTCGCCGTGTGGAGGTGCGACCACGTGAAGAAGCATCCAGCCTTAGCTAGTGCGGGTGCACTCTGGCCTGGTGGGGCGGACGCTGCCCGCCCCGATTGCATGCGTGCGTCGCTGCTGCGGCCGGATCCCAACCGCCCATCGCAACCGCCTGCCCTCCACGACCCCACCGCACCCGCACCCCCCACCCCTGCCAGGGGCTTCAAGGCGCTGAAGCAGATCATCAAGCTGCAGTCGCGGCTGGGGCACAGCGAGGAGATGGTGGCCGCGTACCGCCAGCTGCTGCAGTACGCGCCGGTGGTGACGCGCAACGCTGCGGAGAAGAAGATCAACTCGGTGCTCGACTTTGTGTCCAGCCAGGCCACCGACTCGCAGCTGCTGCAGGTGGGGCGGGGAGGTGGGCTTGGTGTGGGGCAGTGCTAGGCGTGGGTGGGGTGGCAGGGATTGCGCGCTGCCGCGAAAACACTGTGCCTGTCGGTGCGTGAAGCTGCACTGTGCCTGCTCCCACCCAGCCCACGTCCCTCCTGCCCACCCGTGCGCGCCCGCCGTCCCCGCCTCGTGCAGGAGTTTTACAGCCTGACGCTGGACAGCATGGCAGAGTCCAAGAATGAGCGGCTGTGGTTCAAGACCAACATGAAGCTGGCCAACCTGTGGGTCGGACTCAAGGAGGGCGGCAAGGCGGCCAAGGCAAGCCACCTGCAGTGGTGGTGCCGTGAGGGGCGGGGGTCATGTTGCCGTGGAAGGAAGCAGTGCCCCGTACTCCCAGAGCACAGAAACGACAGCACTGCTGGGAGCTGCTGATGCACCGCACAAAGGCGCTGTGTGGCTGCGCGCACACGCCAGATGCTCAAACTGCGATGTGCTCGTTGCACTTCTCCTGTGCCCGCTGGCCGCAGGTGCTGCGCGAGCTGCACCGTTCCTGCCAGACGGAGGATGGGCGGGACGACCTGAAGAAGGGCACGCAGGTGGGGCGGGTGGAGGGAGGGAGGGAGTAGTGTCGCAGAGGCCGCTGCTAGCATCACGGGGCTCCCAGGTAAGCTTTGCAAGCTTTTTCGCCCTGGCCCTCAGCCTAGCGTGCGCGGGCAGATGCTGCAGGTGCTGCAGCGTGGCAGCCTGCCGCCTCCTGCCCTGCGTTCCGTACCACGACCACAACTCCACTGGACCGCTGCCCCGCCCACCCGCCCCGCAGCTGCTGGAGATTTACGCGCTGGAGATCCAGATGCACACGGAGCAGAAGAACAACAAGAAGCTCAAGGAGCTGTACCAGGTGGGGCGGGGACGGGCGGGGCGGGGTGGTGCGCCAAGCCGGCTGTGCTGCAGCCTGCTGCCGGCCTCACCAGGGCTGCCTGCAGCTGGAGCGGCCCCCTGTTACAGACGGCTTCGGACACCTCTCCTCCCTTCCAATCCTTGCCCCACCCCCAGAAAGCGCTGGCCATCAAGTCGGCCATCCCGCACCCGCGCATCATGGGCGTCATCCGCGAGTGCGGCGGCAAGATGCACATGCACGAGCGCGTGTGGGCGGACGCCGCCACCGACTTTTTCGAGGCCTTCAAGTCGTACGACGAGGTGGGCGGGCGCCGTGCCATGGTGGAGGGGCTGTCGGGTGTGAGGTGCCGTGCCATGGTGGAGGGGCTGTCGGGTGTGAGGTGCCGTGCCATGGTGGAGGGGCTGTCGGGTGTGAGGTGCCGTGCCATGGTGGAGGGGCTGTCGGGTGTGAGGTGCCATGGTGGAGGGGCTGCCGCAAGCTGGCGTGTGGTGCGGCGGCAGGGAGGGCGCTGGGCGGGCGACCGAGTTACCGCAGCAGCCTCCATTCCGCCGCCTGCCCACCCCCCTTGCACCACTCTACCTCCTGCCTCCATCCCCGCCCCCGCCCCCTGCCCCACCCCTGGAGCAGGCGGGCAGCAGCCGGCGGGTGCAGTGCCTCAAGTACCTGGTGCTGGCCAACATGCTGATGGAGAGCAAGGTGGACCCCTTTGATTCCCAGGAGGCGCGCCCATACAAGGCGGACCCAGAGGTGGGGGCGGGGGCATGGGCAGGTGGGCAGGGGAGAGGCATAGGCACAGGTGGGACCCGACTGTTTGGTGGGGCACGGTCTCTCCCGTCTCGCCCACCCAGCCACTCGGCCCATCCCACACTTCACCTCCCCGCCCCGCCCCACCCCGCCCCCAGGTCAGCGCCATGGTGTCGCTGGTGGAGGCGTACCAGGGCGGCGCCATCCGCGATTTTGAGCGCATCCTGCGCACGCACCGGGCGGCCATCATGGGGGACCCCTTCATCTCGCAGTACATGCAGGACCTGCTGGCCAACATACGCACGCAGGCGGGTGCAGGGGGCGGCGGCACAGCCGTGTCTGGGGTGGTGGCCAAGGGAAGTTAAGGGGTTCTCAGGCACCCGCAAGCCCGGTAGCAGCTGGAGCTGTTCGGCCCGCCTGCTCGTTCTCGCCGCCTCCCCCCTGCCAGCCGAGTTCCCCAGCAACCCAGTGACCCCCTTGCGGTGCCCACATCGCAGGTGGTGCTGCGCGTGATCCAGCCCTACACGCGCGTGCGCATCGCCTTCATCGCGCAGCAGCTCAACGTGGCGGCGGGGGATGTGGAGCAGCTGCTCATCTCCCTCATCCTGGACGGCCGCATCCAGGGCCGCATCGACCAGGTCCAGCAGGTTGGCGGCGTCTGCAGGGTGCCGTGACCATGCACGTGGGCCGGTGAAGCACATGCACATGGTGTGGGAGGAGCGGGTGCTGCCCCTGCCCTACCTTGCTCTGGGACAGCACCAGGGCGGAGCCGCGGCGTGGCAGCCGCCCTACGCCGACGCCCAAGCTGCGCCCCATGCTCGTCATGGTGGCTAGGATTCGTGCGCTTGCGGATGCCCAGCCCCGGCCTGCCCCAGCCCCGGCCTGCCCCCAAGCTCAAGGGCGCCCCTGCCCCCCCGCCCCTCCCCAGCTGCTGGAGCTGGATATTGAGCTGGAGCAGGGGCCCAAGTACGCGGCCATCGACAAGTGGGCACAGCAGCTGCACTCGCTGCATGCCCAGGTGGCGGCCAAGCTGGCGGCATGAGGCAGCAGTCGGCTGTGCCTGCCCAGCGTGCATTCGGCTCTCTTCCCGCCATTTCCCCTGTCCCCTGTACTCGAGAATTGCCTGTACCCATCTGACTGCCTCCCCTGCTTGTCCTGTTGCTGCCTCTCTGCTCCCTGCTCAACCGTCCCTGCTCCCCGCACTGGCCCAGTGTCTAGCAAAGTTGCAACACATGTACAATGCATCAACGTGTGTGCAAGCGCAATGGCGCCGCAACAAAGGGCTGCCCGCTCCCCAGGCTTGCACTGGCAGCTAGGGGCGCTCGCTGGGGCCGCTGCCGGTGGGGCTAGCCCCCAGGCTGGAGGCGCCCTCGTCCCGCTCCGCTCTCGCCAGGTCGTACACCTGGGGCAGGGCAGGGGCCGGGCGGTTTGGGGTGAGCTGTGGTGGTGGACTGCGTGGTGCAGAATGCGCGCTGTGGGTTGCGTGGTGCACATTGCGCCGCGCCCAGTGCCGACTGCACCAAACACTGCTGATGCCCAAAGGGCAGGTTGGTCATCTCGCAGCGACATGGAAGAGCAGGCATGCGCCGCACCGCCCCATGGCCCCCACCCAGGCCTGCCCGCACCGCCCATGGCCCCACCCGGGCCTGCCCGCACCAACCTGGCGCATGGCGCCCGTGGCCTGCAGCCACTCCTTGAAGTGCGCCTGGATGGCGCCCATCAGCTCCTTCTTCTTCCCCTCCTCCAGCTCCGCCTGTGGGGAACACCAAACGCAGGGTGTGGGCACCACCAAGCCAAGGGTGTGGGCAGGTGGGCAAAGCGCAGGAACGGCTGCAAGGTTCTAGCAGCCCTCACGAGTCCAGCACAGGCAGGCAGGTGTTGGGCAGGTGAGGCACCCCCACTGCACTCACCGCCTTGACCGCTGCCCGCACTTGCGCCGCGCCCTGCATCTTGTGCTGCCACGCCGCCGCGTACGCGGGCGGCAGCGTGAAGGGCGAGGTGGGGAAGTTGCCGCTGGCGCCCTCGCCCACCGCCATGAAGTTGGACAGGCTGTCAGAGGAGGCCCTGCGGCATGGGGGGCGAAAGGTGGGCGGCCGGTCAGATGGTTGAGCGAGCAGGCATGGTGGGGCATATCACGTGAGACAAGCCAGTTGGGTCAGGGTGGGGACCTAAGAGCCCCGCAGGTGCTTCCCCCGCCAGCCGCCGCCACAACGCGCGGCCCCCTGCTCGCACCGTATGCCCAGGTTGAGGGGGGCGGGGCCGCCGCACATGGGGCCCGACCCGCCGCGGAAGGGCACCACAAATGGCTGCAGCTTGCCCGGCGGCAGTAGCGTGACGGCGGCGGGGGCTCCCACGACGGGAGAAGCAGTGAGCCCCTCCTCCCCAAGTGGCCCGCCCGCCCCGATGGGGCTGCGAGGGCTGCCGGGCTGCGCCCCCGCCGTGCGTGGCGACAGCGGGCTGCCCAGGGCCTGCAGCTGCCGCTGCTGGGGCGCTGCCTGCTGCCGCCGCTGCTCCTCCTGCTCCTGCTGCTGCTGCTGCGAGAGCTCCATCGGCTCGTCCACCCGCTGGTGCATGTGCGGCGACCGCGGCTGCGGCCCCTGCTCCCCATCTTGCTGCTGCTGCTGCTGCTGCTGCTGCTGGCCCGCCTGCTGCTCCCTCTGCCAGTGGCGTGCCGGGCTGCCGGGCGACGCGCCCTCGCTGCCGTGCAGGGGCGCGTGGTGGTGCTTGGAGTGGTCGGGCAGCAGGGCCAGCGGGGCGTCCCACTGGTTGGGCGCGGGGCGCACCCCCGCCATCGACATGTGCGCCGCCAGCCGCTCGTAGCCCGAGTTGTAGGGGGCCAGCTGCAGGAAGCGGTTGTCGCCCAGCAGCAGCGGCGCCTGGTTGGCGCCCAGGTAGAAGATGCAGTCGTGGCAGGTGTTGACCACCACGCAGCGCGAGGCGCAGATGACCTGCAGAGGGGGGGTGGGGTGTGAAGGCGGGGGTGGGCAGAGAGGTTAGGTGCAGGGACGGCGGCTGGCAGCACGCAGTCATCCTTGGCTACCGGTGTCTGGCACAAGCTTTGGTTTGGCATGCTGCAAAGCACGGGCCGCAGCCCAACCAACCATGGGCAGCCCTCACGCCGCACCTGCACGCGCTCGCAGCGCTCGACGCGCAGGCAGCGGCCCACAGCACCCAGCACGATGACGCAGTCGGAGCAGGCGGTGATGAGGGTGTACTGCAGCGGCGCCAGGGCGTACACCACAGCGTCGTGGCAGTCCAGGATCTGAGGAGGGAGGCTTGGGGCAGAGAGGCTAGGGTCAAAGCAAGCGTGGGGACCCATGCTGGGCTGCAGCCTAAACAAGGGGCCGGCAGCAAGCTCGTAACCAGCATGCTGCACCCCTCGCATCCCCAGCCAGCCAGGCATCCAGCCACAGCCCTGCAGGTGCGCACCCGCAGGCGGGCGGAGGGAAAGTCGTCCTCGCCGCGCGCCACCGTGGCCTTGTGCACGCCGTGGATGTCGCTGGGGGAGGCGGCGGGGCCTGGGCGGGGATGGGCAGCGGAGGGGGGTGTGGAACACGTCAGTGGTGCAGGTGAGCAACAGGCATCGAGTGAGGCACACAATTCGGGCAGGTGCCGCTGGGCTCAACCTTCTGCACAGCAACTCCTGCCCGGTGCTTGCCCAAAGCATGCTGCGAGCCACCCTCCCAGCCTCTGCGGCTCACCCAGCACCCCCATCTGCGTAGCCAGCTGGTTGAACACGCTCTGCCGCTGCGGGGAGGGCGCACGTGGCGAGCCCGGCCCTCCCGAGGACGACCCTGCGCCGCCGCTGGTGACCATCAGGTCTGCCAAGCAGGATGAGAGGCGAGGGGTGTGCGGGCAGGTGGGCTACAGAGGCGGGCGCCCAAGCAGGGACCAACAGCCGAGCACCTGGCCCGCTGCATCGCAAGTAGCCTGCTCAGGCCACCACAACGGTTGCGATCAAAGCGCTCTCTCACCCGCGCCGTCGTCAGTGGGGCGCAGTGCATCTGCCAGCCAGGCCACCACAGCGTCGATGGGCGCGTACGCGGTGGGGGAATCTGGCGGGAAGAAGGGCGTGTGCTCGCTGATGCGCGTGCCGTCCTCTGCGGGGTGAGGGAGCCACAGGAACAGCAGGGGGGATGGGAGCGCTGCAGCAGCCAGGCCGCTGACAGCAGCTGCAGGCGGGCCGTGCGTCAACAGCACGGGCAGGGAGCCGCGCCCTGGTCCTGTGCACAGGAGCCCACCTGTGAAGGGCGTGGGGCAGACGTCCATAGGACTGCCGCCCTCGGGCAGCCGCCGCTTGCGCCGCCCACTGCCGCCCACCGTGCTGCCGCCGCCGCCGCTGCTGGTGCTGGGGGCGGGCTGTGCCTCCGCGCCCTCAGCCGCCTCTTCAGGCGTCGGCGGCCTGCGGCCACGACAGGCGACAACATGATTGACCCCTCGCCAACCGACATCACCGCGCACAGGCACTCATTCCAGCCTTTGTTTGAGCTGCCCGCGGCACCGCTCTGCCGCACCCTCCTTGTGTGCGCCCCGGCCGCACCCTCACCGCAGCAGCAGCGCCAGCCGGTCCAGCTCCTGCGCCGAGATCATGCCCTGCGGCTGCGCCTTGCCAGGCGAGCCAGAAGGAGAGGTTGCCAGCGCCACCAGCACGTCGGCATGGCGGGCCAGGAAGGCAGAGAACCCCACCGCCAGCGCCTCCTGCAGTGCCAGGTGCTGCTGCAGGTGCTGCCGCATGGAGGGCAGGTACGCCTTGTGCGCGTGCCCGCCTGCACACACAGAGGCGTGGTGGGGGCAGCAGTGGTGGGTGTGCGCAGGGAGCGCACGGCGGCGGCTAGTGGGTTGCAAAGTGATGCAGCGGTTGCACACGTTGCAAGTGATGCAGCAGCTGCACACAGGCTGGCTCGACAGCAACCCACGACCAGCCGTAACCAGCCGTGACCAGCCGGCGATCGGCCAACACGTCATCCGGCTCAGCCGCAACCAGCAACACCACGGCCCACGCTGCGCCCGCCTCACCCTGCTGCTCGCGCGCCCAGCTGTGGCTGGTCATGCGCATGGGGCTGCTGGGCTCCATCTGGCCCAGGGAGTAGATCTCGCTGGGCCAGACATCTGAGGAGTCGGCCTTGTGCGCGTCCCGCAGGTAACAGTGGACCAGCAGGTAGAGCGCCAGGCTGTACACCTCCACCCCCAGCACCTCATCGCCGCCTGGTCGAAGGGCAGCAGCAGGGGTGGCGGGGGTGCCGTCAGGCAGGCGCGATGCGGATGCATTCTTGCTGGGTGGCGCCTGCAACCTGCCCTGCCGCATGTGCACACGCAGCAGGCTGGTGAGGTGCCGAGCCTCACCCTCGTTGCGCTGCACCAGGTCGGCAGGCTCCACAACAGCCGCCAGCAAATCCACCAGCACCTGCACAGAGGAGCAGCGCACGGCGCAATGTCAACTGTGTGGCGCAAGTGAAAAGCGCGGGTGGTCCACGAGCCAATGCCCACGTTCAGGATCCCACCGCCGATCGCTGCTGCGGCACCCTCCCGTACCTTGCACTGCACAGGCGTGATGTTCAGTGCCGAACAGATGACCTGCGGCGTGACGAAGCCTGCAGCCATGCAGCTGGCAGGGTTCAGATCAGAAGCAACGGCAAGCACAGGCGGCGCAGCAAGCGGCGGCGGCTTGGCTGCTGGCGGGCCCCCACCCGCGGCCTGCATGCTTCACCGAGACCATCGTTGCCCGGCATCGTCGTCCCAGCCGCCCCAGCGCTTCCACGAGCACCCGCGACACTCACTCCTGCCCTGCTCGTCGAACGTCGACAGCTGCAGCAGCTCCTGCAGCAGCGCCCGTAGCTGAGGCAGCTCCTCCAGCGCCGCCAGCCAGGGAAACAGCGGCGTGCTGCCCCACTCAATCACTTCTTGCCTTGCGACGAGCCCCATGGCTGGTCAGCTACGCATCGTATGCCGACACGCGTGATGACACACGATTGCTGGCCAGCGGCCGGCGAGGCCGCCTCTAGACCCGCGAGCATGGGGCTGTGAGAGGTGCATGCCGGCTGGAGAGCTCCGATCGCCCATCTACCGCACTGTATGCACCCCCAGGCAATCTATCCTCAAAACTACACTCGCCCGGAACCAGGGGGCCGCCTCCCGTGTGCACTGCCTTCTGCAAGTTCCTGTGTCAGCCCTGTAGTGCGGCCCTGCTTCTTGTTCGACACTTGATTGGCTGCGTTCAGGCCTCAGGCAAGTGGCAGGCCAACTTTGCTCCCCCGGCAAGTGACGAATCGGCCATGCAATGCCGCCGCCGCCGCCCCTGCCCCTCACGCCTCACTTGCCCTCGACTTCCTATGCTTGCCCGCTTTGTTGCTTGGGTTATGGATGTAGACAGCATTCCTTTGCTTTAATGCCAGGCACCATGGCCAGGCCCAAGGCCGTCCTCACTGGGGGCGCTGGCTACGTCGGCCAGAGGCGAGGAGGGGGAAGCAAAAGGAAGGAGAAGGGCTCACCGGAGCCAACTTGCAAGGCTGACATGCTCGCCTTGAATGCTGACTGAAGCCTTGACTGCACCGTCAACGGTCAGCCAACCTGTCCCTCCTCCTGCTCCTGGACTGCCTGACTGGGATTACAGAGGCCTTTGCTCCGCAGGCTGGGCCGTGCGCTGGCGGGAGCAGGGTTTGATGTCCTGCTGCTGGACCTCGCGCCGCCACCGACCCTGGCAGATGCCCCGCTGCCCAGCCTCGAGTTTGCGGCGGTGGATGTGCGGGACGAAGCAGGTGGGAACTCTGGCGCCCCTGTGCTGCCAGCACACTTGCTTGATGGTCAGGCGTACTCACCCACTCCGTTGCTTGCTCCTCTCCCATCAATTGCAGCCTTGACGGCACACTTCAAGGGCGCCTCGCTGGTCTTCCACCTCGCCTCCTACGGCATGTCGGGCGGCGCGCAGCTGCAGCGACGGCTGGTTGAGGCAGTGAATGTGGGCGGCACGCGCGCTGTGCTCGCTGCGGCGGTGGCGGCCGGCGTGGGCCGCCTTGTCTACCTCAGCACCTAGTGAGCCGAGCAGCGGCTGAGTGTGCAAGCCGGGGAGCAACGCATTGGCTATGCTGGGGAGTAGTGGGGCTGGGGCAAAGAGCTGGAGGGCCGATGGCTAGCTGAGCGTCGGCTTGGCTCTTTGAATGCAGGCATCCACTGCTTGGCCACACCCGTTGTCCGTGCCCGTGCAGCAATGTGGTGTACGGCGGGCAGGAGATTGCGGGGGGTGACGAGAGCCTGCCCTACTTCCCGTACCCAGAGGGGCTACGGGACTATGACACCTACTCTCGCACCAAGGCCCTGGCTGAGCGGGCGGTGCTGGCCGCCGACGGCACGCCGCTGCCCAGCGGCGGCACGGTGCGCACCTGCGCACTGCGCCCTGCTGGCATCTGGGGCCCTGGGGAGCAGCGCCACCTGCCACGCATGTGAGGAGGGCTCTGTGGGGTGGGGTGCCGTGCGCCGGCCCGCGTTTGTGCATTGAGCCTGCCCCTGATCAACAGCTATCGCCAGCTGGCTGCGGCTGCACATGTCTTCGATGCTTAGCAACAAACGCAGGGCTGAACACCCTCCTGCCCCTGCAGCGTGCGCTACTTGGAGATGGGCCTCTTCTGCTTTGTCATCGGAAGGCCGGACCAGGCCATCGTGGACTGGCTGCATGTGCGTACCAGCAGTAGTGTTGAGCGTCTTGCCATGCCAGCTGCCCGGGATGCTCAGGCAGATGGGAACGAGATGCGGCGCACGCAACAACGCTGCCTGGCTGCGCCCACATGCAGGTGGACAACCTGGTGCAGGGCTGCCTGCTTGCGGCGGAGGCGCTGACGGCGGAGAGAAAGCACGTTGCAGCTGGCCAGGTGTGGATGTCGGCATGCATGAGGTGAGTCAATTGCCCACAGCAGCCCACAGCAGCTCTGCTTGCGCTTCCTTCCACCACCACAGGTGTACTTCCTGCACGACGACCACCCCGGCATGACCAGCCGCGTCAACCAGTTTGCCTTTCTGCGGCCGCTGGTGGAGGGCCTGGGCTACCGCCACCCCACTGCTGTCATCCCGACCCGTGCCGCCTTTTGCGCCGCCTGGCTCCTGGAGTGGGTGCACTGGCTGCTGTATCCGCTGGTGGACATCTCGCGCTGGTTCATCCTCACGCGTACCGAAGTGCTGAAGAGCGGTCGCAGCCATTGGATGACGTGCGCCAGGGCCAAGCAGCAGCTGGGCTACCGGCCGGAGCAGCACTCATGGCAGCCAGTCGTGGCCTGGTTTGCGGAGCGTGGGCATGGCCGCAAGGCTGACAGCGGCGGCGGAGGCCTGCGGCTTGTGACGCTGCTGCTGGCGTTGGTCATGATATGCTTGGCAATTTCGCTGATGCCCAGCAACAGTGTCGCACAATGAAAATTGTTGCAAAGCCGATGCGGTGTTCTGGCAGCGTGCTCGGGCAGGAGGGAGCAACAAGTGGCATGTTGCCGGCGCGGGGCAGGGTGTCAGCGAGCCTGGGAATAAATGAAACATTGGCTGCCTATCAGCCACTTCAGCACCAGCGCCGGACAGCAGCTGCAGGGGACTGCCCTGAGCCGAACTGATTCGGGCGCAGCGGCACGCAACGGCAGCGGGCGGGAGTGAGATGCAGCACGCCACTTGCACATTGCACAGGCGCATTCCACATGCACACTGGTGCAACTTGCCACGCTCCAGCGACACCCTGGCCCAGTGCGACGCTCAGGGAACAGGTCGCCGCAGCTGCAGGCCAGCTGCAGCGTCTATTGCGTCTGCTGATGCTTTGCCGGCGCTGAGGTCGAACTTGCAGTCTCGACAAAGCCCCGTGGTGAGGCCAGGCCAGGGCAGCCAGGGCTTTGGGCTTGGGCTTTGCCGCAAACCACCTTCCGGGTCCAAGCTGATCAGCAGCGTCCCACGGCGGTCTTGCATGGGCAGCCTACGGGATAGGCGACTCCCCTGACACTGCCGCCGCTGCCGCAGGCCGGTGCCACGCCGCGATGCTGCAGCAGTGCGAGCCCGGGGCTATCGCATGGATTGAGCAAACGTTTGGTGACTGCATCTACAAGTGAGGGAGGCTGTGGGCAGTGTTTCCCTTGCCAGCAGCTACGTGAGCGGGCCGCATGACCCCTTGTGCCCGCGTCCCTCCCCCTCGGCGCAGTGGCCGTGACCTGCTGGGCTTCTGCTGCGGCATGGCCTCCATCTGCTGCTGGCTGGTAGCGCAGATGCCGCAGCTGTACAGGTGAGTTGAGAGCTGGGGACTGCATTACGCTGCAGGCGCACGACGTCTTCTTTCATGGGGCGCGGTTTGCACCGTGGCTGCCGGGTACCTCGGGCATGCGCGCGACGAGCACAATTGAATTGACCTGCACCCATTGCACATCTAGCTAGCCTGGGACAGCATGTGCAGGTGGGCGAGCACCTGCAGGCCAGCCACGCAGCAGCTGGCGTGGCCCGGCCTGTCTGTTGCAGGGCCTACACGTCCAGGTCGCCCCCTTCCTGTTGCTGCAGGAATTACAAGTCCAAGTCAGCCGAGGCGCTGAGCCCCTGGTTCCTGGCCGAGTGGCTTCTGGGGGACACCTTCAACCTGCTGGGCGGTGAGCGCGGGAGGGTTGCGTGGTGCAGCCGCCCGCACAAGTTGCACGGCGTGTGCCCCGCTGCCCCTCCGCCCGCGGGTCCTGCACTGTCAAGGTCAGCGTCGCGCACGCGTGCCTGCCGCAGCGCTGCTCAAGGGCGACCAGCTGCCAACGGTCGTGTTCACCGCCCAGTACTTCATCTGCGTGGACGCGGGTGAGAGGCAGGGCAGGCGCTGCTGCTGGGCACACGCCTGCCTACCCGCCTGCTTGTGGGGTCTCCTCAGCACCCCAACCACCCTCAACCTGACGGGCAGGTGGCGGGTACCTTCTGTGCCCTGCGCCTCGTGGCTCTGATATGCTGCACCACCCTGCTGCCGCCCCTCCTCCTCTGGCAGTGATGATGGTGCAGTTCCTGTGAGAGCTGAGGGTGGATGGGCTGCCCAGCTGCCAAGCCGCCGTGCATGCGGAGGAGACGGGCTGCCATGCAATGGCCAGCAGCCACCTGCAGGCCAGCCTGTTGTGCCGGCCTCCCAGCCCCTGTGGTGACCACCATGCCATGCAGCTTGTCACACCCCCAACCTCCCATCCCCTCAATGATGCAGCTATTACCACAGCCTGCACCGGCGGCGGGAGCGCTTGCTGGCGGCGCGGCGACAGCGGCACCACCGGCACCACCGGTCGCGGCACCAGCATGCGCACCAGCATGCACAGCAGCAGCAGCAGCATGGGCACAGCAGCGGCGATGAGCAGGAGGGGCAGGGAGGCAGCAGGGAGGGCTGGGGTGCCCTGGCTGCCTCGCCTGCACCGAGAGCAGCAGCGGGATCGGGGGTCGCAGACGCAGCGGCCAGCAGCAGCCTCGCAGCGGGCGGGGCAAGCAGCAGTGGGCGCACCGTGCCAGTTGTGGCGGCAGGTGGGCGTGACGTGGCCTTCCGCCCACAGCGTGTGCTGGCCTGCCTGGGCACGCTCCTTGTGCTGGCGGGCATGCAGCAGACGCAGCAGCAGCAACAATTGCCTGCAGCGCCGCCGCTGCACCGGCGGCTGCTGATGGCGGCAGGCGCGCTTGGCGGCAGCGGCCGGAGCCTGGCGGCGCACATGCCGCACTGGGCATAGTGAGTGTCCGAGTGTTGGGAGTCGTTGTCTTGGAGATCAAGGATGGCCGCGGCTGGCAGATTGTTTGCATGGCGCAGCTGCTGGCACCTGGCTGCTCGTGGGAGCAATGCATGCCTTTGCCGCACCGCCCTGTCTGCCCGCCCAAATGTCTTGAGTTACAACAATGTAATGCGTGCCCCTGTCCCCGCAGTGCGGCGGGCACCACGCTGGGCTACTGCTCCTCCCTCCTCTACCTGACCAGCCGGCTGAGCCAGATCTGGAAGAACTACAAGCGCGGCAGCGCCGAGGGCCTGGCCATCTCCATGTTCCTCACCGCCATCGCCGCCAACACCTGCTATGGTGGGCGGGGGTGGGTGGGCCGCTGGCGGTGCGGCGGTGCGGCCCTGCCAGGGCGGCATGGTGTGCGAGGTTTTGCTTGCAGGCACTGCACTTTGTGGCCAGTTTTGCGTGCTCACGACCCACCTCGCTGCATCACGCACTGCCCTCCCCGGCCCCCGCCCCAGGCTCCTCCATCCTCATCCGCTCCTACACCTGGGACGAGCTGCGCTCCTCCCTCCCTTGGCTGATCGGCAGCCTGGGCACCGTGGCCCTGGATGCAGCCATCTTTGTGCAGTGGCGCACGCTGGGCGGCGGCGGCGGAGGCGCAAAGGACCACCCCTCGGATGAGGAGAGCCCGCTGCTGGACCCCGATGTGTGATGAACGGCAGCCGCAGCATGCAGGCGCAGCACGACTGTGCTGCCCTGCCTGGCCACACCTGGCCCACACTGCTCAGCGCCACAGTTGCCCTCCTGCCTTGCCACGCCGGCACTATACTGTTCACTTGTAGCCTATCAATGCCACACTGCTGTACAAATTCATTGCAACTCATGAAAACGTAGCCGTCAAAAACCTTCGCTCGCGCCCGCTCGAGTATCTCACACACGCCCAGCAGCACTAGAGCCCCGGCGGGCGCAGCTGCGGCGGCAGCCACTGCGCCACCCCCTCCACATCCAGCGGCAGGTTGAGCAGCTGCTTGACGGGGCCAGCCATCTCCGCCTGCTGCCTCCAGGTGGAGAACCAGGGGCCGCCCCCCACCTCCACCGCCCCCGAGATGCCGGCGCTGGTGCAATCCAGCAGCGGCGGGCTGGACGTCTGCCCCGCCGGCCACACGCGTATCCGTACCTGCGAGGCGGCAATTTTCGGCTTGGCGCTGGGGCGGGAGTGCTGGGCACCAAGACAGCCAGTCCTTGCACAACTGTGACATGGTGCAGCATGGCAGCCCAGGGCACTTGCGCCGTGCACGCGCCCCTCATTCGACCCAGCTCTGCCGCTGCACGGCCTTGCCTCGTGCGGCCCCTCACCTTGCCGCAGAAGGAGTCGCGGCAGAAAGGGGTGAGCCCCTCGTCAATGGTGGGCGCGCGCAGCGGGGTGCCAGGGGCGGAACAGACCGCCTCCACCACCGCCTCATGCTCGGCGGTGCGGGCGGAGATGCGCCAGCGGCCCCACGTGTCCACATCCCACGCCAGGCTGCCGTTGTTGGGCAGGAACTCGTAAAACCTGCGGCGCGTGTGGGCATGTGGGTGTGCAGCAGTGGGAGGCAAGGTGGGTGGCGCAGGGGCGAGGTGGGGTGGTGGCAGCACGGAACAGCAACAAACTAGTTGCGAGCAAGCGGGCAGCAGCAGCTGCTGCTCCCAACCAACTCACAGCAGACAGCACCTGTCCACATCACGCTCGCACACCACACCCAGCCTTTTTGTCTGGTCCACAACCGGCCTCCTCTCCGCTCCTGGCGCCACCCGCACCTGCCGCGGTGGTGGATGCCAATCATGCCCACGTTCTCCTCCACGCCCGGCACGCCCAGCAGGCCGCGCAGCGCGCCCACCGCCGTCACGCTGGTGCCCGCCTCCCCCTCAAACGTGTTGCACTGGATCCAGCACCAGCGGCGCGGGAAGCCGCCGCCCCAGTTCTTCTCCTGCACGAGGGAAGGGGTGGTGGGAGGGGTGGCGGGAGAGGGGTGGTTGGAGAGGGGCGGTGGCGGAAGGAGGCGACAGAGTGAACACAGGGCGCAGGGGAGGCAGGCAGGCACTGTTGTTCCAGGGCGCCTGGGCACAGAATTCGATGTGCAAGGCCGCCTGTGCTCATCTGTGCACAACCGCCGGCCCCTCCACTCCAACTGACCAACCGCCCGCTGCGTGCCCAGCCACCCACCACGTAGTGCGGCGCGTCTGTGAACTCGTAGCGGCGGCCACCCCACTCAATCCAGCCGGTGGCCAGCCCATGCGCCATCACCACCTGCCAGTGCGGCTCAAACACGGGCAGTGCGGCCAGCCAGCCGGCGGTGGCCTTCTGGCGCGCGCCCACGTCGCCCCACCCCACCACCGGCCGCACGGAGAAGGCCCAGCGGCACGAGTCAACGGTGGAGGGAAGCACGCCGCCGGCACCCGCCTCCTGGCGCACAATGGAGCCCTGGTGCCACGTGGCGCTGGCCTGGAAGCCTTGCTCCACACCAGCATCAAATGCGGCGGGCTCCAGCGGGCGCTTCAGCGCCGACAGCGGCTGGCTGGGGCCGCGCTGCTTGAACACCGCGCCGAGCAAGAGGTCGCGCGGGTCGGCCCAAAACTGCTGCACCTGCAGGCACGGGGGTGAGGGCCGACCAGGCGCGGCAAACAGTGTGGCATGGCACCAGCTGTCCCAGCTTGCATCTGCTGTGCCCCAGCAACAAGCAGCCCAACCAACCGCAGGCAAGCCCAGGTGTGGCCCACCCACAGCCCACTCCATGGCCCGCTGCTCGGCTGCCCCACCTGGCCCTGCCCTCACTGCCCCCGCCCACACCCTCCCACCTGCGGGCTGAACTGCAGCAGGTAGCCGTCGTCGGGGCCCATGACCTGCGCGCCCACGCCGGCGCAGCGGTTGCCGCCCGCCGGGTCCTCGATGCTGTAGATCAGCGCAAAGCTCTGCCCATCCCCCGGCAGCGTGACCTTGAAGTACCAGCCCTGCCGGTTGGGGTGGGGGGTGGGCGGGGGTTGGCAGCTTGCGAGGCAGCGGAGCAGGCCTGCTTGTGCAGATGTGGGGCAGCAGCAGCTGAGGATGCAATGCTTGCGTCGTGAGCCTGCCCACAGCAAACGCTGCTACGCCATATATAACACCATCTGTTCCTCACAGACCGCCCAGCCACAAGTGCGCACCTCAAAGAAGCGGCGCGGCGTGCCATCCCAGTGGTAGCCAGAGTGAGGAGGCCGCACACGGCGCCAAGCCTCCGCCAGCGCACTGCTGCTGCCGGTGCTGCCAGCGCTGCTGCCGTAGCCCGAAGCTGCTGCCTGGGCTTTGCAGGGCCTGCCCCTGCGGAGGCTGCAGGACTGCAGCCTGGCAGGTGGCGTACAACGTGGCTCGCCCACCACGCAGGGCAGCGAGGTCATCCTCGCACATGCCATTCCGCCTGCCTCCTGCCGGAGCGGCGGAGCGGCGGAAGTCACACTGGGGGTCTGCTGTCGCCGCTCTGCGACGGTTGGTGGGGCACGTGTCTGTCGGTTGAGCCCGATCGACTCCACCTGGCCGCTGGGAGAGGCGCAGGCAGCGGGCGCGGGAGGGCTCTGGGCGCACAGCCAACGAGGAGCCCTGCAGCTTTGGAAATCAGGGTTAGGCGAAGCGTACAAGCAGACCAGAGGCGGACTCTACTGCGCAGCCCCTGCTTCGTTTGCTGTGTGCATGAACGCCCTCTGTTTCCTTTGTTCGTTCTCCATCAGTGATGCATTACACTTGCACACGCCGATGACAGAGAACTAGTGGTCGTGGCACCTCTGTGCGAAGCCCTCCAGGTTGCCCTCGTCCGGACCCAGCCTCCAGGCAACCCAGCTGTGCTTGGGTTGTCATGAGCGATTGCCTGGAAGCTGTCGGGATGCACAGAGCCTCCATCTCCTCACCTCACTTGCGCCGCCGCCGCCGCTTGCCGGTGCCACGATCAAACCCAGCGCAGCTCTGGCATCAACTCTGGCATCAGCTCTGGCATCAGCTCTGGCATCAGCTCCTCCTCCTGCTGTGGTGCAGGGCGGCCACCATGTCGGCGTTTGTCTACGGCACCCTGATGTATCCGCAGGTCCTGCAGGCGCTGATCAGCCGCGTGCCACGCATGGAGCCTGCCGTCATTCACGGCTACCGGCGGCACTGCATCCGCGGGCAGGTGAGGGGGGAGGCAGGCCCAAGTGGGTGCCCTGGTGCGAGGCGTTGCACAACTGGGCTAGACCTTGACCACACATCCCCTCGTCCGCTGCCCAGGTGTTTCCCGGCACTGTGCCCTCTGCGGCAGACTCGCGCGTCAGCGGCCTCGTGCTGTACGACCTGCAACCCGCAGAGATGGAGGTGCGGGGGGTGCGCCCTGAGAGCAGGGGAACGTTGTCCTACTGCTGCGCTCTGTTGAGACACCGTCTACCAACCCTCATTGTGGCAGGTGCTCGACGAGTTTGAGGGTGATGAGTATTACAAGCAAGACGTGACGGCACAGCTAGAGGGTGGCGGCACTGTCGACACCATTGTCTACCTGTGGCAGGACAGCTTGCGGCCGCTGCTGTACGGAGATTGGGACCCCGACGCTTTCAGGTGCGCCCGGTGGTGCAGTGAGCATCACCGCAAGAACCAGGACATCTCGTCCCTCCTCCACAGTGGCTGTTTGCTGGGTGGCACCCGTGCTGGGTGGTGGAGACAGGACCAAGCCCTCCAGGTGGTGGTGGAGACCAGGCCCTCCCTGGCAGCTGCACTGCGCACCGTCAAGGTGGGCTCACACCTGATGCAACCGCCCTCCCCCTGTCCGCACCGCCTGCCTGCCTGGCAGGGAGCGGGAGCTGGAGCGGTACGTGGTCATGTGCCGCCAGTTTGCGCAGGACATTGCGGCGCACCGCGGCTGGAAGGGCGACTTCCCCTCACCCTCCTCCTCTGAGCAAGCCGAGGCAGCGGCTGCGGCAGCAGCAGCGCTTGAGCAGCAGGAGCGCGAGCCTCGGTAGCTGTGACTGTGGCTGGTGGCAGCCTTAGCACCTGTGATTGTGATTCGCCACGTGTTACAGCCGTGACTGGGGCGTGTAGTATTAGGGAGCTGCCGCCGCGCTGGGTGTATGTCGCATAGTATCAGCCAAAAAGGCCAATGAAACATGAATCAAATGCAAGCTTTATGCTCTGAAAAGGGGGGACCTGAAAAGGGGTGGTGGGTGTCAAAACTGAAGAACCGTCAGGAAGACCAGAAAAGAATTGGGGCAGAGGAGAAGGGCGATCTGTGCCGGGGGGAGGCACGGGCATGGGCATCATGGGGCGGTAGTGCATGGGGTGGCAAAGGGGTGGTGGCAAAGGGGGCAGCTCGCAATGCAGGGTGGGGAGTGGCGCTGGTGCTCGTGCAAGACAGGTGCGGGGTTTGGCATGATTGTGTCTTGGCGAGGGGTGGGGTTGGCTTGGGTTAGTATGGGGAGAGGCGGATTGGCAGGAAGCAAAACTGGCCACGCGTATGCTCTGCCTGACCACAAAATTGGCAGGGCGGCGCTGCTACGAGGCAGGGCCGGCGGGGAGCGAGCTGACCTAAGTGAGCGGAGGAATGGGACCTGGTGCCTAGGCGCGGGATGGGGGGATCTAGAAGGGGGGTGCATCACGTGCTGCGGCGCACCACCACGGTGCGCGGCTCGTACCAGTTGGAGGCAAAGCCCGCCCACGCGGCCGGCGCACCCTGGTGCGGCGTGCTGGGCTTGCGCAGGCCCGCCCGCTCCAGGCTGCGGGACAGCAGCGAGGCACGGGGGGCGCCAGGGATGGCAGTGGGCGTGGTGGGAGCCGCGG
>RRZL01000039.1:147224-157893 GCA_006782975.1 Chlorella sp. Dachan
CGCCGGTGGGCGCATCGTGAACCAGCAGCGCGCGGCGGGGCCGCCACTTGGTCAGCATGGCGCCCGTCTCGCGCCAGGGCGGCAGCGGCTGGCCGCGCTGCTTGAACGAGTGCTCCATCTCCCTGGGGGTGGGCGGCAGGGCAGGAGGAGCGTGGGTGAGGAGCCAGCGCTGGCATCCGATTACATGCATGCAAGCAGTGCGGGTGAACTGTCAGAAGAATGCCAGCGGGTTGCAGCAAAGTGCCTGCTGCACCCGCCGCCGCCCGCACCCCCTCACCTGCAGACCCACTCCACCACGTGCTCCAGCTGCTCGGCGCTGCCCACAAAGGTCTGGGGCAGCAGGCTCAGCAGGGCCGCAAAGCGGGGCGTGGGGTTGGCCACCACAAACTGCAGAGTGGTTGGGGGCGGCGGAATGGCACGTGTTCCATCAGATACGTGGCCTCTGCAACAAACAGCATTGGCCAGCCAGGCAGAGCCACATGCCAGCCAAACAGCACATGTGGCAGTGCCTGCGTGTACCAGGCCCTGGACGCACCTGGCAGGCAAAGTGGCAGTCCACTAGCACCGGCACCTCGCCGCTGCCCGCCTCGTCCTCGCTGGCCGCATCTGCTGCGGGGTGCGCCCACCAGGCGTCTGCGCTGCCCGCCTCCACCCGCACAAAGGTGTGGCGCAGGTTGCGGAAGGCCGCGGTGCCGCTGCCGCCGCCCTCGCTCTTGCACAGCTGCGCCGCATAGCCGCGGCGCTGCAGGGCCGCCGCCAGCTCTGCCGCGCTGCACTGCTCGCCCGTCTCCAGGCTGTGGCGCAGGGTGCACAGCTCCACGGCGCGCGCCAGCTGCACGGCAGTGGTTGGGGATGCTGGGTGGGTGAGGGCTAGCAGGATTTGAAATGGGCGCGCCTGGCGGCAGCGTCACGCACGCCGGGTGGTAGTCCTGTGGCGGCGGCGGGGGGCACAGGCATGACCGGCCGCCGCGCTTGCCTGGGCAGCCATCGGTGACCGCCGGAGCAAGAAGCTCAAATGTGCATTGAGCAGGGCATCAGGGCCTGCTGTAGGTGCGGGGGCGGTGGTAGTGAACGGTTCGACGCCCTACAGCAAATGTGCGAGGACGGAAACACTCAGCATTGGTTGCGCATCACTGGAATGCGCGCAGAGCGGCACGAGCACGCCAACGACCGGCCAGCACCTCGGGGCCGCCAAACAGCAACTCCTCCTCCATGTTAGACTGGAGAGGTTGTTTGTGGACGGTTATGGAGTGAAAGAAATGGTGAAATAGCTGCTATGGGGCCTCCCCCAGCTAAGGCGGCATCTGCTGACTAGGCGGGTAAAGTCCCACCCGACTCGGCGCCAGTTCACTGCACCCATTCCCTTTCACCTGTCAACATGAGCTTGGCACACCCAGTCACTGTGTGTCCAGGCTTCAACTTGCTCAACTACCACCTCCCCAGGACTGCCCGACTTGTTGCAATCACGCGAGCGGCCCTAACACATCCAATACGGGCCGTGCCGCCCACATGCCGGCACGTCGCCGGCGCATGCCGCCTTCCCGCATGCAAGCAACAGCTGCAGCTGCCGCCAACGAGCACTGCACTGCCAGCCATGCTTTACAGCTCCAGAAAGTGATCCCCATATTCTGGTACGCCGTCTGGTGGCGCCAGCTCGCTGGCCGCCGGCACGGGTGCTGCCGCTGGTACAGGGGCAGGCGCACGGTAGCCCGCCAGCCGCGTGACCTTGATGAAGACGTACATTGCTGCAGGGCACAGGGCAAGAGGGCATGCATCAGACTCATGCAATCACACCACGCTGGTGGTGGCTTGGGCGCATCATGCATGCATACAAGGCAGCTGGCTGGGCCCCGATCGGTACGGCCACACCAACGCAGGCGGCACCAGCAGGGGCCCGGCAGCCCCAGCAAGCCAACACATGATGCGCACCTGCAAAGGCCAGGCCCATGATGAGCATGACCAGGAAGGTGAGGCAGAAGTTGGCGCGGCCCCGGCGGTGCACCCGTGTCGCCCGCTCCTTGCTCTCCCTGGTCCTCTGCGAGCATGGGGGATTGGGCAGTGGAGGGCAACTGCCATGGGTGCTCGCAGTGCCTTCTCAATGTCCAGTCGGCAGCCTCGGCAGTGTCTGGTGCGCTACAGCTGCCGCATCCTACCCCTCGCACAGCACCGTGGCCCGTCCATCTGCCCCTCCCACTGGCTCACCCACCCATCCACACCATCTGCACTCACCCACCCCTGCCCAGGAAACCACAACACAGGCCCCACCTGCACGCTGGTGTCCAGCGCCGCCTCGGTGCTGTCCAGCAGCTGGCCGCGCTCCTTGAGCCGCCCCTCAATGGCCTGCGTGTTGCTCTTCAGCTGCGCCGCCAGCCCCGCCAGCTCCTCAGTCAGGTCCTCCTACAAAGCATGGTAGGCAGGAGGGCGCAGCTTGGCAGTGGGTGGGGCCAGCAGCACAGAGAGGGCGCGCCACTTGAGCCAGCGCAGGTGTGAGCAGCTCATGCATGGTGGGATGGCAGGCAGAGAGAGGCCACCACAACAATCCAACCCAATCAAATTGCAAGCCGCCGGGAACAGCCCTCACATGCAGCTGCTGTTGCGTCTGCAGGCGGCCGCTGGTTGGCACCGCACTCGCCGGCGCGGTGCCTGCTGGCCTTGCTGGCTGACCTGCTGCTGTCGCTGCTCTGCTAGGCTGCTTCGCCTCTGCAGTGGCTACCACTGGCTTGACAGGCAGCTGCGGCGTCCGTGCCACCGCCACAGGAGGTGCCGGCACCGCCAAGCGCGGCGGTGCTGCAGCCGCTGCTGCCGTGGCCTGTGCTCCTCCGGCTGCTGGCTCAACCGCAGGGCCCTGCGCCTGCTGCTGCCCTTCCCATGCCTGCTGTGTGTCTTGATGCTGCTGTTGCGCCTGCTGGGTGGGCTGCACCTGCACCTGGTGCAGCGCCGCTGCCGCCCCCGGCTGTGGCGCCACGCCGGTGCAGAAGGCCGGCAAGTTGGCAGGCTGCAACTGTGCTGCAAGTGCCTCCACTCGTGCAGCATACATCTCTAATGTGCTGTGCGGCAGCCTGCAGATTGCAACATGTGGCATGGCAGCAGGGGTGTGGGCTACAGCTTGACACAGTGGGGGCGGCCGACAATGGCGACCAGCAGCGGGGTGGCCTCCCCCGTGCACGCATGAACAAGCAGCGCACCTGGCTCCAGCTGACGACTCCAGGTCTGCCAGCTGATCCTGCAGTGCCTCCACATACTGCATGGCAGGAGTACAGGAGGGCGTAGTGGGGCCTCAGCTGGCCTGTGGCAGGAGCAAGCAGAGTGCAGCCAGCCGTGAATTGCCTCGCCAGTCAGCCCACCCTCCGCGCTCTCCTCACATGGTGGAAGACGGGGCTGTGCTGCCAGCAGCCCACTACATCAGGTCGCGCGGTGGAGGTGCCGCCGGCAATGTCCTCGCAGGATGCCAGCAGGCGGCGGAAGCTGACCTCCAGGAACAGGCCCGACGCCGGCGGCGGCAGCTCGGGCGGCGGCGGCCGGCCCGCAGCTGCAGGCATCAGCGGGCGGTGCTGTGCGCAGTCCGCTCGGTAAGCTGGCCCTGCCGGCGGTGGAGCTCCTGTCGCTGTGAGCAGCCTTGGCAAGGCGGGAGACGGGGCGCCGAGCAGACAAGGACACGGATCGCGCTCAGCGCGTCAGAAATGTTGCCAGGTGGGCGATCCACGATGAACAGAATGGACGATGGCAGGTTGCTTTGCGTTCGAGCGTGCATTAGGGCTCCCAGCAATCGAGCACCGGTGGTCAGCGTTTAGCGGCATTCCAGGGCCATACATCGAATCAGGATGTGTGTTTGACCCCACTCAAGGCCTGCCGGTCCGTAACCAGCCCACGAGCCACTCGCTGCGGCTTTGAGGGCCACCTCGGGGGCCTAGCGCCCCTGTCGGCATTTCCTTTGGTGTCATAGGTGCGAACGCCGGTCTACGAAGGCCCCTCCGCGGCTGCTGTTGTTCACCGCCGCCCGCCGCCGCCGCCGCCGCCTCGTTAACACAGCACACTGCCGTGCCACTCCATCCACCGCCGCAGCCAATGGAGCCCGTGCTGCAGTGCCAGCAGTGCAGGTGCCGCCTTGCACTGCAGGATGACGCGCTGCGCTCCAGCAGCGGCTCCGGCAGCCGCCTGGATGAGTCGTGGCTGCTGGAGGAGGACGGGCCCACACGCAGCCAGCAAGGGGCTGGCAGCGCCAGTGCGAGCGGCAGCGGGAGCGCTGGGGTTGCGGGTGGCGATCTCGCAGCTGCAGGTGCGCTGGCCCGACGGTCTGTTGGCAGCCAACCAGAATGTGTGTGGGTGCAACAGGTCACATGCCGTTACTGGCCGCCCAACAACTAAGCTGCCCACCTCTCGCTGTCTGCAGCTGGCGCTGCACCCCGCCGGCTGGATGAGTCGTTCGTGGTGCTGCAGGGCGCGCGCAGCGGCGGCGGGGCTCAGTCAGCGCTGCTGGACGGCTCCGCCTCCCTGCTGGTGGGCGCAGCGCCTGGCGGCGTGCAGCGCATCCCGTTTGACGCCAAGCTGCGGGCCCTGGCGCGCGTGTATGGTGAGCTCTGCATGCCTGGCAGGCGGAGCCTGTCATGCGGGGCTGAGGGTGGTGCCCAGCCACGCCGGCCTACAATCCATGGTGACCACCAGCCCCCAGCTCAGCATCCCCACCCTCTCTCTCTCCACCCTGGCCGCAGAGGTGGCCAGCGAGGAGGGCAAGGTGGAGCTGCCGCTGTGCGCCGAGTGCGCGGCCGAGGTGCACAAGGAGCTGGAGGGGCAGCTGGCGGAGCTGCAGCAGGTGCGGCGGGGGCAGGGGTGCGGCGCACACCGCGCTGCCCGGCGCACCAGCGTGTTGCCAGTTGCTGGAAGGGCAGCGTGTGGGCGGCATGCAGGAGCGTGGTGTCAGGCAGGCTGTTGTGACCAGCGGGCCGCTTGCGGTCCCGTCACGCCCTTGTTTGCCGCTTGTCTCTCAGCCTGCCCATCTGCGCCTCCCCTCTGCTGCCGCCAGGAGGTGGCGGCCTACGAAGCGGCGCTGACGCGGTTGGAGGGGGAGGGCCTGAAGCCCCTGGATGAGCGCACCTTCCAGCAGCAGCTGGCCGCCGCGCAGGCGGAGGTGGCTGGCGAGCGGTGAGGTGCAGTCGTGATGGGTGCAAAGTGGGCTCCCCCTGGGTAGGGGCAGCCTAGTGCAGCGAGCATGGATTCGCATGTAGGAGGAGCCGGGGCGAGACGCTTGCTCGTCCTCAACCTGGCTGCCACTCCCAACAACCAACCAACCGATCCGGCCCGCAGCGAGCGGCTGGCACGTGCGGAGCGGGAGCTGGCTGCGGCCCAGGGCGAGCTGGCGGCGGTGGAGGCCCGGTCTGCGGACCTCAGCGGCCAGGAGGAGCGGTACTGGCACAGCCTGAACGAGTTCCAGCTGAGGCTTCAGGAGCACATGGATGAGCGGGACGCGCTGGCGCACAGGTGCGGCGCCTGCAGTGTGGCTGAGCCCAGAGGACTCCAGCTGGATGCCTGTGAGGGGCTACCTCATTCTCAACGTCGGCAGGTGCACCTCTTGGTGCCTCCTTGCCCCACTGCACACTGCCTGCCTGCCTGCCCGCCCCCGCTGCCAGGCTGGAGGCCAGCGGCGCGGCTCTGGATGCGCTCAAGCGCACTGCCGTCTACCATGACGTCTTTCGCATCTGGTACGACGGAGCGTGCGGAACCATCTCCGGGCTGCGCCTGGGCCGCACTTCGCAGCAGGTGGGCTGGGTGGGGGTCGCACAAGAGTGGGCGTGCGTGGGTTGGCTGGCAGGGCAGTGCCGTTGGCCTGTCACCTGGCTCAATGCCAACCGTCCTGCTGTTAGTCTGCTGCCCTCCCTGCAGGCGGTGGAGTGGGACGAGATCAACGCGGCCTGGGGCCAGGCCGTGCTGCTGCTGGCCACGCTGGCCAAGGTGCTCAGGGCCGGGGCAAGGGCAGCCAGGCGCGGTGGGTGTGCAGGCTCTGCTGTCCTCGTGGAGCCCACAGTCCAACCAAAGCAGCACAACACACTCGTTGGCTGGTGGTGCGCCAGCTGATGCAACCTGCATGTCACGCGTCTCCCCCGAGTTTGGGCACCCTCCCCACAGGCCTGCGGCGTGCGCTTCCGAGCCTACCGGCTGCTGCCGCAGGGCAGCTACCCGCAGGTTGTGGATGTGCGCGCCAACCAGGCGCACGACCTGTACGGCCCCGTCAACAAGTTTTTGTGCCAGTCTTACGACAAGGCGCAGGTCGGGTTCCTGGTGAGTGGGATGGGGGCGGGGAGGGCAGTAGGCGGCGGCGAGGTCCCACATGATGGTGGCTCTGCAGCACAGCTGATGGCTGGGCGCTTGCGTTTTACTTGCAGCAAAAAGGGGAAGCGCTGCTCCTCACAGTAGGTTCTGCAACGCAGCTGGTTGGCTGCCAGCCACCCCATCACCCCTCACGTGCAGACGTGCCTCAAGGAGTTTGCCGACTGGCTGGTGGCACGGGGGGCCAGCGACGGCCAGGGCAACCGCTTTGCGCTGCCCTGCCCCATCGAGGGCGACAAGGTGGGCTGCGAGGGGCGGGTGAGGAGTGACAGCGCGTGGTTGCTGTGTGCGTGCTGCTGTGGTGCATTGATCAGGGTAGAACCAGCATGATCAGTTGCTGACCGCTGGCCCCCCACCGCAACCCCAGCCGCCGTCCTTCCAGTGCTCCGTCCCGCTGCCCCTGCCAGCACAGGTGGGCGCGCTGACCATCCGCCTGATGTTCAACAAGGACAAGAACTGGACCAAGGCGCTGAAGCACATGCTGGTGGACCTCAAGTTTGTGCTCAAGGTGAGGGAGGGAGGGGGGCTGAGGGGGGCTGAGGGGGGCTGATCCGGGCAGAGCGGGTGCGGGCCAGGGTGGGTGCACGGCATCAGCCTTCATCACACAACCACGGGCCTGGCTGCGGATGCGAACGAACAAATGTGCCGGCTAGCGCAGCTGGGCGGGTTGCCACTCCAGGCAGTTTGAAGCAGGCCCTGCCCATGCGGCATGCACCCTGCAGTTTGCTCTGGTGCTGATGGAGCGGGGGGATGCACGCCCCAGCGGCGGCGGCGAGGGCCTGGGCCGACCACCCGTGGCGGCTCTCCAGCGGGAAGACTTTGCGGCAGCGAGTGCCAGCACGCCTGCCGTCACAGGCCGCCGACCGTAGAGTGGCAACATACTTGTGCCTGGCCGACATGCCAGCCTGTACCTGCTCTGCACACTGTTTGTATACAACCTCAAGCCGTCTTGCAGCACACATAACATCTGCCAGGTTCCAATGGGGCAAGTCAGTTGTTCAGAAGTCATTCGCTGCAGTCTGTCACAGTGGCACCCCAGCCAAGTCGGCATCGGCGGCCACATCGGCGGCCGATACGGTGCCCAGCGCCAGCAGTGGGCGTAGCGTATCGGCTGCTTCGGCTCCCCGCCCGCACCGCGCCAGGCAGCAGGCGTGGTTGTATCGCAGCGCACTGCGCGCCTCCAAATCAAACGACTCTGGCTGCTGCAGCGCCGCCGCATAGCTTGCTTCCGCCGCCGCCCAGGCCTGCGCCGCTGCGGCTGCATCGCCTGCTGTTGCCGCCAGCCGCGCCTGCTGCACCGCCACATCAGCCACGCCCACCGCCGCCTCAGGGCTGGAAGCTGAGATGCGATGCGCCTGGCGGTAGCCTTCATCCAGTGCGCGCTGCAGGGAGGCGGCAGCCCCCGCTGTGTCGCCGCCCGCCGCCAGGCGCTCTCCCCGCTCCAGCAGCACGTCTCCCAGGGCCAGCAGCGGCTCGTCGGAGCCTCGGAGGAAGTCGATGGACTGGCGCAGCCGCTGGGCAGCCTCGTCCAGCAGGCGCACCGCCAGCACCGGGTCCTGCACTTTTGGGGTGGGAGTAGGCGGGAGTGGGGAAGGGTCGGGGCAGGGTGGTGGGTGCGCAGCGCTGCCTGCTTCAGCAACAAAGCAGCACAACGACTACAGTAGGTTGGATGCACCACCGCATCACGCCCCCGGCAAACAGGCCCGCCATCCACCCCACCCACCTGCGCCTGCTGCGCCATGGTCAGCAGGCCGCGGCTCCAGTTGATGAGCAGGCCCGGCACATCATCGCCATCCGCTGCATCGCTCAGGCCGCAGGCCCGCTGGTAGGCCTGCATGGCCTCCCCAAACAGCACGGTGCCCTGTTCGCCCTGCCCCGCCTCGCAGCACAGTGCAGCATGCTGCGGTGCAGCAGGGGTGGGAGACGGAAGTGGGGGGAGGCGAGCGGCAGGGTGCGGCTTGCAGCAAGACAGCTTGCTGCGACAGGTGGCTGGCTTTGCTTGCTGTCCTATGCTGCCCTATGACATCCTGGCACAGCGTCGTGTTAGCAGCAACCGCTGGCACCCCCTGCCCACGCTCCCCACCTGCACCAGCGCGTCTGCCAGGTTGGACCACGTCAGCGCATCCTCCTCACGCTCCAGGGCCGCGCGGTAAGCCTCCCCCGCCTGCGACAGCAGCTGCACCGCGTGGGCGGGGCTGGAGCGTGCCGCCACCTCGGCCCAGGAGCTGGCATGGTGGAGGGGCAAGGAGGCCTACGGTTGGACCCAGAGCTTCAAGCACCTCCCGATGCTCCGAGCCTTCCTGCAACACCGGCGTCCCGTTGCCGGCACCCACCGCCTCCAAACCCTGCCCTGCTCCTGCCCCCACCTGAGCGCATTGCCGCAGCACACCAGGGCGTCCACCCGCGGCTGCCCATTCTCCAGCACCCGGCGGAAGGTGGACACCGACTCCTCCAGCAGCGCCGCCGCCTGGGCATCGGCCGCCTGCACTGCCGCTGGTGTCAGCTGCCCATCAGGCAAGGCCGCACAGGCCGCCACAGTGGCCTCCGCCCCCTCTTGCAGGCACTCGGCGCAGTTGAACAGCGCGACCGCAAAGTCGTCGGCCGGAGGGTGGCTGCTGGCTGCAAGCCTGAGAGCTTCTTTGTACTTGGCCTGTGATGCATGATGGGCAGGGAGGGTCAAGCCAGGACCAGCCAGTGGGCACATGCATTGGTACGCAGGCAGCCTCTGCAAGCAGGTCTGCACTGCTAGACTGTGATGTATCATTGGAAGGCCGCCGTACCGACAGAATTGCATGGGTGGTCGGCTGCATAGCGAGTGCTGACCCTGCTAAGCTTCAATGGAGTCAACCCGCCAACTCCAAACTCACCACCGCCTGGCTGTGCAGCTCTGCAGCCTGGGCGCCGCGCTTGCGCTCCGCCCGCTGCTGCAGCTGCTCCGCAGCTTTGACCAGGGCCTGCATGTATTCAGTTTGGGAGCAGTAGCTATATGACAGGCAATCACAGCAGGTGCCGGCTGCGGCTGGCGGCGGCAAGGCGGCGGCGGGCCAGCAGCGTGCATGCAGCGTGGCGCGGTGCTGGCACAACTATATGAGCGGTGCGCTATCTCGTGAAGTAAAGCGGGGTGCGCAGGGCGGCTCGCAGCTGGCGGCAACATTACGGCGCTCACCTGGAAGCTCGCTCTGCCCGCTGCGGACATGACAAACAACCCAGCAGTACGAGTCTTTGGCGGGTCAAGCTGCTAGAAGGTCGTTTACAGGAGCGGGCACAGATGGCGGCAGCGAGAAGTGTCGGCGTGTGCAGCGCCCGCGGGTTGAATCAATGCACGGCTATAGAGAGGTTGGAGAGTAGGGAACATCATTTGCAAGCAAGAAGGCATAAAAGGAGGGCACAGTGTACAGGCAGCAGAAAATTTGCGGGGCAGGGCGGTGTGCTGCGGCAGGGCATGCATCTACAGGCGCTGTGCCATCAGGCACGGGGTGCGTTCGTCATGGAGGGTCATTAGCTCGCAAGATTCTTGTTCATTGGCGCCTCACAAGGCTCCCGGGCTGTTGACGCCACCTTCAGTCCAGCCCCCAGTGCGCAGCAGCCGTATCTGCGCCAGCGCAAACACGGCCTTGGCCACGCGCACCTGAGGGGTGGGTGGGGAGCAGTCAGCGGGGGGTTGCAGGTAGACTCGCGTGGCCGGGCAAGCACAGCCCACAGTTCGCCTCTCAACCCCAACTGAACACCCTCGCTGTGCCCATCAGCATGCCTCACGCAGGGCCCCCCACCCCCCCCCACACACCCAGTCGGTGCCGATGGAGACGAGCAGGAGGTCCAGCGCGGTGGAGGCCCACATCAGGGGACCCACAATGCCCAGCAGCGAGCGGGCGGCGGCGTAGCGTGATGCAGCTGCGGTAATGCCCTCCTTGGCGGCCTGGGCAAGCAGGGGAGGAGGAGGCAGCACCGCTGCCTGACGACAGCCAGCTGGAGGCAGGGCGGCTGGCAAAGCCAGCAGCGGCTTGGCTGGCAAAGCGAGCAGCGCCTTGGCTGGCAACAGCCCCTTACGTCCCGCAGCATGCCGGATTGGATGGCGCTGGCAGCTGCTCTTCTGCCCCGGCTCACCTGCATGGCCGCGCGCCCCTGCATGCCCTTTGCGCCCGCCGACAGCGCCAGGTGCATGGCCGCCTCGTAGCGCAGGTGGCTGGACACCAGGCGCCCGCCCAGCTGCTGCAGCACCGAGGTGCCCAGGTTGCTGAGCGCCAGCGCCGAGCCCAGCTTGGCCAGCGCGGGGCCCACCTCCTCCCGCCCCAGGCGCAGAGGCGCCAGCAGGCGCTGCACCAGGCCGGGGTCGCCGCGTTGGCGCTGC
>RRZL01000039.1:171324-190545 GCA_006782975.1 Chlorella sp. Dachan
CCCAAGGCGGCGGCAGGCAAGGCGGACGACAGCGCCAAGAAGCCGGCGGCGCGCGGCCGGGCTGCTGCCAAGGCGGCCGAAGAGAAGAAGCCAGCAGCGGCGGCGGCCGGCCGCGGCAAGCGCAAGGCGGCCGAGGTGCGGGGGCAGGGAGTGAATGGGGCGGGTGGGTGGGTGATGTTAGCGAGTGGTGCTGGTTGGCACGGTACCACCCCTGATTCGGCGCTTTTGGCCCTGCCCGTTGTTGCATGCTCTGGTGCGTGGCCCTGGCCAGGAGGAGCGATGTTTGGCAGTTGGTGCATGCAGCACCTCTGGGCCCCAGCGCCCCCTGCCCTCCCAGCCTGCCGTGTGTGCTTCCTCCCACTGTGTGCAACCCTTCCCGCTGCCCTCCACAGGAGCCGGCAGAGGAGAAGCCGGCGCCCGCCAAGCGCGCCGCGCGCGGCAAGGCTGCAGCAGCCAAGAGCGAGGAGAAGAAGGCCCCTGCAAAGGCCAAGGCCCCGGCCAAGGCCAAGGCGCCTGCAAAGGCCAAGGCCCCTGCCAAGGGCAAGGCCCCCGCCAAGGGCAAGGCGGCGGCGAGCAAGAAGCAGGAGGAGGAGAAGAAGAAGGTGGGCGCCTGCTGTTTTCGAGGGCCCTGTGGGTTGGGGCGTGCATCAGTTGACGGGAGAGCTGGGGGCGGTGCTGGCAAACAGACCTGGGGACGGGCGCCTCTGGGTCGTCTGCAGCGTGTTTGTCTGGGTTGCGTTGCGTCAAGCAGCAGTCTTGACAAGCTGGGCAGTTGGGCACGTGGCAGTTTCTGCGTGCCGCACTCGCTTCCTGCCTGCTCGCCCATTGACACACACCCTCGCTATGAATCCCTCGCTAGGGATACCCCGTAGGGCGGCGGCGGACGGCAGCGCGCGGTTTGCTCCCTTTTTCACAGTGCCCTCCCCACCTGCCCCCACTGCAGCTGGCCCCCAAGAAGACCACCGCCACCAAGAAGGCGGCGCCCCCCAAGCCCAAGGCCGCCACCAGCAAGGCCAAGGCGGCGGCGGCGCCCAAGGCAGCAGCCAAGGCGGTGCGTGATGCGCTATCGGGGCGGATGCAGGGGCGCGTTGGACTGCTGCTGGCCTGGCGGTGTTCAGACGAGTTCGGTGCCTCACCAAACCCCCCAGCTCAACCGCTCACCCCCTGCTTACGCCCGTACCCGGTTCCTGCGCTCCCCTTGCGCAGGCCTCCCCCGCCAAGAAGCCGGCCGCCAAGAGCGCCGCCAAGCGCGCCGCCGCCAAGCCCGCCGCCAAGGGCAAGGCCGCCGGCAAGAAGAAGTGAGGAGGGCCGGCACAGGCAGCCCAGCTGCCACCTTGATGGCCCTGCCGCCCTGCTCCATTTAGCGGGGCGGCAGCAGGCTGCCGTCGCGCCAGCAGAGCGCCACACCGCCAGCTGCAATTTGCTGGCCAAACAAACGACCCCCACCCATCCCACCACTGCCTTACCGCTGCGATTGGCAGCGCAGCCAGGACCCCACCCATGCGCCTCGACCCCCCACCGTGCATGCCATCCCACTGCTCCCATGTGTCTTGCATCATACAACCCGACTCGGCCGTGCCCACCCTGCCCATTCCGGGGCGACGGCACTTTTTTGGGACCGCGCTTTTCCATCCGCCCTATAGCACTGTAGCCTGCCATGACCCAATTTGCCCCGACCTGTGCCACCAACTGAGGGACCATGCCCCACCTGTTTGTTACTGTGCAAGTAGCTGCCCTCCCTCCCATGCATCACCGCCTGCCACCTGTAAAGACCCACCACCGTTTTGCAAGTGCAGGTTACAGCAAAAGGCAATGATGTGGCGGGCAGACTTGCAGGCTGCTGTGCTGCGTGGGGCTCGCACAAAATCAAGTGCCCTAGGGTTCCAATGCAATCACAAAAGCGCATGCCTTATAAACCTGTCAGGCCCCGGGCGGCACCTCCAGCCCCGCACACCGCAGCGCCGCCTCCAGCTGCGCCACCCGCTCCTGCAGGCACTGCAGCGAGCCAGCCGCGGCCTGCCGCACCAGGGCCGCCAGGCGGTGGTCGGCGTTACCCTCTGGCGCTTCCAGGCTGCCCTGCTGCAGCCGCTGCTCGATGGCGGCATGCCGCTGCGACTCGGCAGCGCTGACCGAGGGCCGCATGCCAGACAGGGCAGCCAGCAGGTGGCGCTGCTGCAGGGGTGGCGCCTCTGCGGCCACATGCTGTGCACCTGCTGCGCCCGCTGGCTGCCCACTCCCCACCGCCGCCTCCTCCGCTGCCACCAGCTCCCGAATGGCTGCCATGCCGGCGCGGCGGCACAACTCAGCCAGGTCGGCGCCGCTCAGCCCCTGGGTGGGCTCACCAGCCAGGCTCGCCAGGTCCACATCTGCAGCCAGCGGGCAGCGCGCCAGCGAGGCGGCCAGGATGGCGGCGCGTGCCGGAGCATCCGGCAGCGGCACGCGCAGCAGGTGGTCCAGCCGGCTGGGGCGCGTCAGGGCGGGGTCGAGCGCTTCGGGGCGGTTGGTGGCCGCCAGCACAAACACGCCGCCACGGTCTGCACGGGGGTGGGAGGCCAGGGGGCGATCCGAGGGCTGGCGCAGGCAGGGCGGAGGCGGGGGAGCGGCAACGGCTCGCGCCTGCCAACAGCCCTGTGCACAAGCGCGCAGCAAAGGTGGGCCCCACCAAAGCCACGAGCACGGGCAGGGCAGCACCGCACCTGTGAGCCCATCCATCTCCACCAGCAGCTGGTTCAGGACTCGGGCCGCAGCGGCATCGCCACCAGTGCTGCTGCCGCCCGCGCCGCGCCGCCCGCCCACCGAGTCAAACTCGTCGAAGAACAGCAGGCAGGGCGCGGCTTGCCTGCCAGGCAGAAGCAGCAAAGCTGAAAGGTTGGAGGCAGCTGTGTCGACTGATTGCACCAGGCGCCAGGGAAGCCGCCGCGGCTTGCACGCAGCACAGACGGCATCTGGATGTTCCGTACATGAACCCCGCTTTGACCCGCATGCAAGCCCCCGCCCACGCACCGTGCGGCGTCAAACACGCGCCGCACCGCTGCCTCGCTCTCCCCCAGCCACTTGGACAGCAGCTCGGGCCCCCGGATGGACAAAAAGTTGGCGCCGCACTCGTTGGCGGCCGCCTTGGCCAGCAGCGTCTTGCCGCAGCCGGGCGGGCCGTAGAGCAGTGCGCCGCGGGGCGGCGGCAGGCCATACGCCTCCAGCAGGTGGCCGTGAGCCAGAGGCAGGTCCACCAGCTCGCGCAGCGCGGCCTTGGCCTCCTGCAGGAGGGGGGACAGGACAGGTGCCGACCAGTGAGGCGAAGTGCACAACTGAGGGAGCTGGGAGGGGACAGGGGACAGCGGCGGCAGGCGGTACAGCCAGCTGTGATGCGTGCGTGCTCATGTGGAGGGCTGGCTGGCACTGGGCGCCAACCCCTCCCATCCACCCATCCACCATGCAACTGTCCCCCCAGCCGCCCCACCTGCAGGCCGCCAATGTCATCCCAGCGCACAGCGGGCACCTCCGGGGCCAGGCCACGCAGCACTGCCGGCCCCAGCCGCTCCACCGCCGCCTCAAAGTGGGCAGAGCTGACCCGCAGCGACTCCAGAAAGCCTGGCTCCTCCACAGCAGACGGCACATGCCTGCCCGCTGCCTCAGCCGCCCGCACGGCTTCCACAGCACACAGCAGCGCGGCCTCAGCCGCCACTGCCGCCACGTCAGCGGCCACATAGCCACGCAGGCGGGCTGCCACCGCCTCCACCTGCACGCCCGGTGCCAGTGGCATGCGGGCGGTGCAGCAGCGCAGCACCTCTGCCCGCTCCTCGGGCCGCAGAGCGCCCAGTGCGACCTGCAAGCGGGGGGATGCAGGCTTGTTGAGCTGCACGCCTGCCGCAGCGGCTATGACTGTGCTCCACCTGCCATCACGCAGGCAGCACACTGCCCAGGAAACACTGCCAGCACACACACAGCCCCAACTCGGAGCAGCCACCCACTGCCCCACCCAAGCACCAGGCCTTGACACCCCCCCACCTCGCAGTCCAGGCGCCCCGCCCGCCGCAGCGCTGGCTCCACCGCCTCCCGCCGGTTGGTGGCGCCCACCAGTGCGACACGCGCCCGGCTGGCCCGCAGCTCATCCACCGCGGCCAGCAGGCGGGCCGTGGCCTGCCGCTCGTGCTCCGAGGTGGCGGCAGCGCGGGAGGGCGCTAGGCCATCCAGCTCATCCAGCAGCAGAATGCAGGGCGCCTGCGACTTGGCTGCACGGGGGCGCGTGGTGGGGTAGAAGAGCAGGGTGAGCAGCGCTGCTGGTGTGCCGCGGCCATGCCAGTTAGCATGCAGATCCCGCCTGGACTCACACTCACAATCTGCAGCCGCCCAGATTGCCACAAGTCCTGTCAGAAGTTAGCACGCCACCCCGCTGACCCTGGTTGAAGGCGCTCCTCAGCCGCTTCTCCGCCTCCTCCCCCACGCACTCGCCGCCGTTGAGCACCACGATGCCCAGCCGCGCCTCGGCCGCCAGGGCGCGCACCAGGTGCGTCTTGCCGCTGCCTGCAAGGGGGGAGGGCAGTACAGCAGGCGAGGCGGGTCGGGAGGCCTGCCTGGGGAACCAGCTGCATCACAACAAGCGCCTTTGGTACAGCACATGCAAGCACTGCACTTCAACCCACACCACCCCAGCCACTCACCGGGCGGACCGTGCAGCAGCACGCCCCTGGCGCCGCCCGCCCCCAGCCGGGCAAAGAGGCGGGGGTGGGCCAACGGATAGGCCACCGCCTCCATCAGCGCGTCCTTCTGCCTCTGCAGGCCGCCCACCGCCGCCCAGCCGGCATCACTGGTGTCCCCAGTCATGGCGCCCACATGCAGGCGCTGCCGCTTGGCGGGGGCTGCGCCCGGCCTGCTGCTTGCTGCCGCAGCCATGCTGGCCTCGCTGCTAGACGCCTGCTGCCGGCCCAGCACAGCAGCGCCCAGGGCATCCCGGCTGTCGCCCCACCTGCGTGCCGCCAGATGGTGCTTGTCGTTGGGGCCGCCGGCGGGGCCACAGGGGTGGCCGTCCCGCACCCGCCACTGCCAGGACGCGGTGTCAAACACCCAGCGGCTGACGTGCTCGCCGCAGGCGCTGCCGCTGCGGTCGGGCACGCTGCCATCGACGGTGTGCCCGACTGGCCGGCCGGCCCAGGCAGCGTGGCGTGTTGGGGCAGGCAGCGGAGCTGCCGCCAGCTGCCCCTGGATGCCGCTGTGCTCCCTGGCAGGGGGTGGCGCCGGCTGCCCAGCAGCTGCTGCTATGCGAGCTGGTGCTCGGGCTGCCGCTGCTGCCCTGCCGGCGCTGCTCAGAGGGGCACAGGTTGCGATGGGGATGGCCGTCTTGCCGCTGAACCGTGATTGCGCGCGAGCACCACCCACCGCGATGATGCCCGTGCCCTCCTGGTGCTGGGCAGTCTCTGCGCTAACAGGCGCAGCAGCCGGCGCAACGGCAGGCTGAGCTGCTGTGGCCGCTGCCTCCTGCAGGCCGCCGCCCGCAAACCACGAGCTGCTGCTCCACCTGCAGGCCATGGAACGGGGAAGCACTGTTGGTATGTATTCGGCATCGGTGGGCCAATGTGCGTTTGCCTTCGAAAAGCACATTTGAAGAGGTGGGCTGCAACCAAGTGCGGTGAGTGGGGGCGACGGCGGCGGTGGCACTACTTGCATTGCAACCAGTGGGCGGGCCTGCCGGGCGGCCAGTTCAACGTGAAGCGCATCACATCACCAGCAGCAACCGGGCGCGCCCGGCTCACCAGGACTGCTGTTGCGCGACTTGCACTTCCGTCATGGCGCCCTGCTTATTTGCACGCCTGCCCGGTGAATGGCTTCATTCAGCAATGTCAGAGGTGTTGCACGGAGTGAGGGGCAGTGCTACTGGCTTTTGAGGCGGCCGTGCTGTGTCCCATTTCGCCCATGTTGGGCAGAGGATCTGCCCCGGCGTTTGGCGGCTTCCATCTTGTGCATCCACCCCTCTATATTTGATCAGTGGCGCCCCCACGACTGACGGAAGGTTGTAGCGGTAATGCCCATCCCGCTCGCCCTGGCCAGCCAGCCGGCAGCCATGCAGCTCCTCCAGCAGCGGCCTGCAGTTGCATCCAAGCGCTGTAAATTGCGCAGCGTGACTTGCAGCAGCACAGACTCCCGCACAGGGCCCCTCCGCCCGGAGCGGCGGCAGGACTGCACTGCTGCCGCCCCCAGCCTCAGCCGCATGCAGCTGGTCAGAGGAGGGCTGCTTGCAGCCGGCGGCCTGGCGCTTGGGGCAGTTGCGCCAGCCCCGGCAGCGCAGGCAGCAGCCGCAGCCAGTGAACCGGCAGTGGCGGCAGCAGCGGCAGGCGTCGGTGGCGAGGTGGCCGCCGCCGCGTCGCAGCATTTCAGCAAGGTGAGGCGGATACCATTGAGGTGCAGTCTCGTGGTTCTGAACGTGATTCTTGCACGAGTCGTGACTGCTGCTGCTCAGGGTTGCGGTTCTGCGGCGGCGCGAGCGCCTGCCCGCCTTCCGTCCGTACTGGTTTGCTGTCCTTTCTTTTGCCACTCCCCCTCTGACCCTTCCCCCTCCCAGCAGCCCGCCTTCCGCACCACCCTCTGCCTGCCCTGCAGGTGCTGCTGCGCACGCTGGCCGACTGCGAGCTGGCGGTGTCGGTCTATCCCACCTTCAGCTACAACGCAGCAGGCGGCGGCGGCGCTGGCAGCGTGGCGCAGCGGGAGGACGGCCTGCTCGACATCCGCTTCGACCCCACCACCCTGTGAGCCCTGGGAGTGGGGTTGAGATGGTGGCTGTGACATGCAGTGGCTCGGCTGCTCCCTGACAGCTGCTCGCCATTTGTGGCTCACCAAAACCTTGATGCTCTGCAGGAACATCCCGCCCATCAACGCCCAGCATGCCAGCATCATTGGCATCCCCATCCCGCCGCCCCTCAACATCGCCATCGTGCCGCAGGCAGGTGGAGGGCCGGGGCGGGTGTGCCGGCTGGTGCTGGTGCTGGCTGTACATGACACTTTTCAGCGTTTGTGACATACATGTGTGTATGTCCAACCTCCGCGTGTCTTCCAGCGTCCCTCAGCAACCCCCACAACTCCACCCCACCCTCCCCCCCATGCAGCGGCTGGAGGGGACGCTGGACCCCGCCACCGGGCGCGTCGACCTCGACTTCCTGGCCTCCTTTGAGTTCACGGCGGGCCCCATCTACAAGGCCGCACCCCTCACAGTGGCCACCACGCTGACCACCGAAGCATCCGACGGCGTGCTGCGGCACGGTGTGGGCCAGCGGCTGCGGGCCGACGGGCGGGCGCGGCTGGTGGGCGTGGCACGCGTGCCCCGCACCACAGACGGCCTGCTCAACTCCTTCCTCATGCTGCCCACCGACGCGCTGGCGGTGCTGTCGGCGGAGCTCGCCTTCTCCTGACCCCGGGCAGAGGGAGTGTGATGGCTCGCTGGGATCTGGGCCATCCACCTTGGGGTAAGCTCAAGCTTTCGCGCTGGTGTTCCCCTGCTGATTTGTAATGCTTCTCCAACTGGCACTGGCACTCTCCATCTGCACTGCCTTCAGAAGCACTGCCAATTTTGTGTGACATGTACAGAGCTGTGATAGCGTACAACGAAATGCAGGATGCAGGCCGCAGAGGGGGCATCGGTTGGGCTGGGTAGTGTACAAGGCAAAGCCAGCACGCGCAGGTGTGGGTACGCCGCCGCTGGTTGCGCGGCTCAGTCCTCGCCCGCCTGTCGGCGCGTGGATGGCAGGTACCGGTGGTCCTTGGCCGCGTTCTTCTTGCGCCGCTTCTCCAGGAACTTGTCCAGCTTGCCGCTGGCCTGGGGGGTGAGCAGGGGGCAGGGGGGGTGGGAGAGGGAGCGCGGGTGGGCCACACGGTAGGAGCGGGAGTGCAAGGAGCGGAGAGCAAGGGGTGGAAAGCATGCTAGGGGCGGACCCAAGACCTGCCGAGGTGCCGCGATCTCACAAAGGCATGACTCTGTTCCAGCCCACCACCCACCCGCCCCCCTCTGCCGCCCACCTGCAGCTCCTCGTACTTGGCCAGCAGCTCCAGCCGCCGCTGCTCGCTCTTCTTGAGGTAAAAGGGCCGCTTGCCGCCCTCCACCGCCGACCGCTCCTTGGCCTGGCGGCAGGCAACAGAGCGGTGGGTGGGGCAGTGCAAGCTCCAGATGCATTTGCAACTCTGCTGTCGTTGCCACTGCACAGCCTGCTTCCTCACCTCGTCCTGACAGCAGCCGGACTGCCGGCTGCCGTTGTAACGACACAGCCGGCCCAGCTCAGCGGGCGTGCACCGCACCTGGCAGCAACACCCTCCACGCTGCGCCCAAACACGCCCCCACCCCCGGCTGCCCACCCCTCTTCTCGCACCTTGACCTGCTGCTTAAAGCTCTCCCGCTTGCGCCGCGCCTCCTCGCTGCGAAGCTGCTGGTCCACCCGCGTCAGCCGCGCCTGCATGCACAGGGGTTGCCGTGGCAGGCTGCTCACGCCTTGAACCCGCTTGCAACCTGGCAACAGAGCAGGCTTGCCCCTCTGCCTGCTGCTCCCTTCCCTTGGCTAGCCAATGCATGGCACTGCAACGGTGCACCAATGCCAGGTCAACAAGCATGCTTTGCACCACCCACCTGCAGCTTCTCCCGTGCCGCCTGCCCCTTGACCTTCTTCAGTGCCGCCTTCAGCTCCTCCCGCTCCGCCGGCATCTTGTCGTCGTACAGGAAGGCGTACCTGGCGGGAGGGGGTTTGTGGGGACAGGCAGGGAGGCGATGGGGCTGGGGACGACGGCGACGGCAGGTGGGTGTTGCTCCGCAAGGGCAGTGGGCGAGAAGTCGCTGCACAGTGCACGCCAACAAAGTGCATGCCGCTGCTCTCCTCACCGCTTCTTGAACTTGGACTCGTCGTACTGGCCAGCGCTCAGCGACTCAAAGCGAGGGTCGCGCACTTCCCTGCAGCACCGTGGGGCAGGGAGGAAGGCACCTGCAGGTGAGCTGGTGGGCTGGCCAAGGCTGTGGGGCTGCTCCTTGGCTTACCAGCGCGGCTGCGCCAAGCTCTGCACCAACAGCTGCATCCCCACAACATCTGCTCACCGCTTGCCGCCCTGCAGCGTGTCACGTAGCACCGGCACCGGCCGCTTGCTGCTCATCTCCACCGGCCGGTGCTTGCCCTCGCGCTTGAAGCGCTGCCGCCCCGCCGCCTTGTCCTGCTGCACAGCACGCGCCCGTGCCTTCATGGCGGCCGGTGTTGTGCTGCCGTCCTGGCGCAGCGCCACAAGCTGGCCCAGCGGCAGCCCCTCGTCCTCCTCGCCGCCCTCGCCCTGGTGGGGCAGGGAGGCAGGGAGGCAGCAACAGAGAGTCAGCCAGCAGCTGGGGCCTAACAGGAACCGCAGCGACAGCAGCATGGCCGCACCCTACCCAAACCGGGTCCCCTCACCTCGCTGCCGCTGCTGCTCTCCTCCTCGCTCTCAGAGGCGCTGCCGCTGCCGCTGTCGTCCGAGTGGTGCACCGGCACCATGCGGCCGCGCTTGCTGGGCGGCGCCTGCACCGGCGCCTGCTGCGTCTCCTCATCCGAGTCGGTGTCACCTGGCGGTGGGCCCGCCCGTTCCTCTATGGTGCGCCGCTGCCGCTTCATGCTGGCCTGCACAGGGTTCAGAGAGGGCAGGCAGCGGCGGTGGCGGCGGTGACGGCGGCGGCGGCGAGCAGACAGGCTGGGCACGTGCAGCGTGAAGCTCATAAGCGTTTGAGCGTACCAAACAACCCGCAGGCGAGCCACGGGGCCGCCTTGAGGCCGCAGCGCACCGGCCCCGCTGCCCCACCTTTGCGCCGTGCGATCTTTTCTAGTGTACTGCGCTAGTAAACACGCAGACTGAAACGCCGTTCACGGTCGGACGAGAGCCCTGGAGTCAGTGGGCACTGTCGCGGGCGTCGTGCGGCGGCTTTGCCGTTCGTCGCTTTGTCAGCCGCTGTAGCAGAGCGCCACACGGTGCAAGCAAGGTGCAGGCAAGCGCATGCATGCCCATGCAGCCGCCGCCGCTGCCGCCTCTGCCGACTGCCTGCTGCCGCCGGCGCCACCCCCACCAAGTCGATGGTTCAGGCTGCGTGCCAATACCACACTCACGACTGTGACAAAGGGAGCAACAATAGGCGGTGCTCCAAACGCTCCAACGACATTCTTGCTCCCTTCAATCGCACTTGGCGCGCTCGACGCGGTGGCGCCTGCGGGCGGGCGCAGCAATGCAAGTGCTTGTTTGTCTGCTGCATGCCAGGCACAGCTGCTTAGGCTTCTTGAGCACCGCATTACAAGAACAGTGCACAGGAGGCTCTACTGCTCAAGGTGACGCTCAGTTGCTGTTCCTAACGCTCCGCATGGGCGCATGCAGGGTTGTGCAGCAAGCACACCTCTTGCTGCTTTGCCAACATCACAACGCCTGTGCAGCCTGCGCGGACCCCTGTTGGAGCCTGTTCCAGCGGCAAGCAGAGCTGCAGACGCTGCCGTTGTGGCAGGTCCGAGACTTCGACGCCTCCCTCCTTCCTTCCTTACGCACAGCCCAGCTGCACTGAGCAGAGGCCAACAGCACGATGCTCGTGCCATGCCTGCAGCGCCTGCCTATCGCCGCCTGTGACCTCGCCGCTGGATGCCGCAACCCGTGGCGCCCTGTCATCCCATCGCTGTCACTGCAACCTCGCAGGTTTACCAGCGCCAAGGTCATGCCCAACTTGCAGGCGCAGGCCCACAACATGGCAGCCACCCTGCTGGACATGCCGCCTGGGGTGCTGCAGCATATCATGGCCCTGGCGCTGCAGATTGATGAGAGCAGCGAGTGGCCCCTTCCCAAGGACGGCAACTGCCGCGGATCCGCAGTGGCACGCAGGTGTGGCCTGGGGCAAACCTGTCGGCGGAAGGTCACTCATGAGGGCCCCGCCAAGTGTGCACTTGCCGCCCTTTGCCTGCAGGGTGCCTGCTCACATCCTGCCCGGCAGCCTGGCTGCCTGCACCCCCATCTGGCGTGCCGCTCTGGCAGTTATGCCTACAGCTGTGCGGGTGCAACAGCGCACCGGCACCACAGCTGCTGACTGCGAGCGGCAGTTTGGTGCATGCGCGGCCACCGTGCGAGCGCTGGAGCTGGGGCCCCTGCCTGCCTACTTTGACGCTGCACGCTGCCTGCAGCTGGCCTCGCCGCAGCTGCACAGCCTGAGCCTTGAGGGCGAGCACCCCTGGGCATGGGTGGGCCAGCTGCCCCGCTTCACCCGCCTGGAGCAGCTGTCTGTCGCCCGTGCCTCGTTTGATCTCAGTGGCGAGGAGGCAGCAATGCTGGGCAGCCTGCCCCTGCGCCAGCTGTTGCTGCACCTCGACTGGCCTGAGGACGACATGGAGCTGCCAGGAATGCCCCTGCTGGAGACGCTGAGCATCACTGTCACTCCTGACGTGGACGCCTGGAGGCCCACCCTGCCGGCTGGCGGGGAGTGGCTGGGCACCGGCAGGCTGTGCCGCCTGGTGCTGCACCAGGTGGTGCTGGCTCCCCCGCCTCCTGTGCTGACCGGCCTGGTTGAGCTGGAGCTGTGTGCGGTAAGCGCTTCATCACCAGAATGACATTCAGATGCGCGCAATCATGCACAGCTCCTCTCCTGATCAACCGCCGGCACTCCCTTGCCATGCAGTGCGATCACGGCTGGTGCACCAGCAACACCTTTGCTCAGATGAGCCGCATCACGCGCCTGGCGCTGCAGTGCAGCCGCTCACTAGCAGGGCAAGACGCGGCCGCTGCTGATTTCAGCGCCCTGCCGCTGCTGCGGGAGCTGAGCCTGGCTGGAGAGCAGCTGACTGAGCTGCCTGCGGGCGTGGCCGGCCTGCAGCACCTGTCTGTGCTGGACTTGACTGACAACCGCCTCAGCTCACTGCCCCCCGGCCCCTACCTGGGCAGCCTGCGCCAGCTGAGCCTTGCCGGCAACCCCGTTGTGTCCCTGCCCCTCGCACTGGAGGCAGCAACTGGTCTGGAGCTGCTGGACCTGACTGGCTGTGCGCCGCTGGCTGAGGCGGGCATGCTGGCCAAGGTGAGGGCTCGCCCGACATGCCTGCCCACGCTGCGGCAGCATGCGGGCACTTGATGTGCGTTCTTGCCCCCCTGACTACCTGCCCTGCAGCTGGCAAATTTGAGGGTTGTGTACTTTGCGCTCGAGCTGGGATGGACGACCCAGGGCTCCATTCACATGCCAATATTGGCATTAATCGGCGCACATGAAGCCATGCGGGCTGAGCTCGCCTCACTGGAGGTGCGGCACCTGCCACGCCCAATTTTTTTTTTACTGTTGACAATCTGCCAGGCTGCACAGCTGCTTGGGAATCCCTGTTCAGTTGTACAGAAAAGCTGGTTGCTGAACCAACATGTTTTGCAGATGCGCTGTGCGGTTGTGGCCGCCCTGAACTCGGCCCTGGAGCGCCGCCCTCAAGAGCTGCCCACGGCCGTCAACACCTCCCGCCGCCTCCCTGCATTTGGGCGCCACTACAACTTGCGCGCTCTGTGGGGCTGAGCAGAAGGGCTCCCATGGCTTCAGGGCCGCTACACTTTGCTATTGTACAGTTGAGCAGACCTGCCACTGCTCCCATGAGTCGCGGCACTGCACATGTGCACATGAGCAGCGACATGCATGCCTGGGCCCAGTGCCGTGTAAACTCGTCCAGTTGATGCTACTGCCTGCTCCATCGCTGGCATGATGACATCGTGGAACCACCGCTGCCACTCATGGCATGGCAAGTTAAAGGCAGGCGCATCAACAGCAGGCAGGGTTTGGCCACAAGCGGACGGGCTGCGCCTGGCTTGGATAGGGTGGCCATCTGAGTAACCCCCATGAATTGCAATTGATGAACCCTTCAGCTGAGGGGCCTGAGAGTCAGGCGCCCACACAGGCTGTTTGAGCCGGTGTACCAGCATGCATGTTCCATGCCACTGGCACTGAGTTGGCATGGAACACATGATGCGCGCCGTGTGCCGACAAGTGGCGCCGCTCCTGCCTGGTGGCGCTCTCTATGCCCGCCTGCCCCCATTTTTAGGCATCAGTAGTTGCGGCCTGACCCGTTTCAGGGACCCGACCGGTGCAGTGTCGCTTGACCCACCTTCACCCATCGCCCTGCACTGCTACACGCTCTTCGGGGCCTCCACACATAATACCGCCACAGCGGCAAGGTTTGCGCTGCATGACAGGCACGACCATGGAGCTGCGCCCCGCCCTCAGCGTGGACGATACATCCATCAACCCCAACGGCAAGACAGGTGCGTGTAACGGCAGGAGCGGCGCCCTGCCGCAGGAGGGACCTCGCGCTAGGTTAGCAACCTGCTACCCGCCATCTGGCAGCGACGCCATCTGGCGCCGCCGCCGCCGCCTGCGACGGGGCACTTGCGCACAACGAGCCAGCAACACAAGCCTTGATCCCGTCGACCTGCGTCATGCCTGCAGGAACGCTTCTGACAACTATTGGTGCGCTGCCAATGGGTCGGCAGTCATGTGGGCCCGCCGCTTGGGGTGTTTTGTGTGCTGCCCGCTTGCCGTGCACGGGTGTGGCATCAGCTGCCGCCAGCCACCCGGACGAGATCTGTGCACTCTCGGCTAGCTAACGAGCCCTGCACGCTCTCTCCACCTCCTTCCCTCCCCTGTATTTATTTGTCTAGGTACCATCTTTTGCGCAATTGTTGGTGCTGGTGTTCTGGGTAAGCCGGCGGCGACGGCCTGCGCTTGCATCGTATGCGCCACTGGCCACCTGTGCTGTAATGTTGAGCCGGTCCACTCAATGGCGTGCAACTCGTGCATATCCTGCAAACCAGCGGCAGGCTTGCTCCTCAATGCGCCGCCTCCCTGCCCTTGATGCTGCAGGCCTGCCGAATGCTGTGGCCTGGTGGGGCTGGGTGGCGGGGCCCCTCCTGATGATCCTCTTCTTCCTCACCTCCATCTGGACATCCCTGCTGCTGGCCAGCGTGTACCGGTGAGCGCGCGTCCAGGGGTGCGGCAGTGGCATCAACCAACTGCAGCCGACCGGCTGCCTGCCCACCTGCGTAGCATGGCCGGAGCTGCAGCCTACCTGGCAGTGCGCTAAGCATGCTGCCCTGCCGCTTGCAGGGTGGGCGACATTGAGCACAGCCGCTTTTACGAAGCTGTGTACCACATCCTGGTGAGTGCAGCGGGCGGCACCAGCTTTGTTATCCACCTGCAGTCAAATTGCTCTGCTCGGTGGAACTGCTGCGCCAGCCCTCGAGGGACTGCACCGCCCTTCAAACACGCTTGCCCTGCCCACTGCTCCTGCGCCAGGGCAACGCGTGGGGCCACTTTGCGTCCTCCTTCCAGTTCATCTACCTAGTCCTGATAACTCTGGCCTACACGTGAGTGCGCCTGCTGGCGCCATGTGTATCTGCTCGGTCCTTGCGCATGCTCTGGGCGCGCACTCGCCTGCATGCACTGCCGACCCACCTGTCCTCTCGACCTCGCCCTCACCGAGCATCTGCCCCGCCGCACCCTGTGACCCTGCAGCATCACCGGAGGCATGGCAATGAGCACCGCAGCCAAGAAGATGGGGTCTGGGTGAGCTGCGCCTATCTGCCCTGTCGCTCAGCCGTCCGTACCGCTGCCTGCCACACCTGCCGGTCATGCTGCTTTCTGCAATCCCCCCTGACCGCCTGTCTGTGTGTGTTTGACCGGCTGCCTACAGCTGGACCAAGACCTGGCAGCTCACGCTGGTGCTTGGAGGCCTGGAGGTGGCCCTGTCCCAGATCCCCAACCTGGAGGTGCGCACGACAACGGGCTGCGGCCAATCAGGCCGGGCCCTGGGAAGATGAGCAGGCAGCACGTAGGAGGTGCTGCATGCCAGCCTGTTATATGGCCCGTGGCCCCCTCCGCCGAACATGCTCGCACATTGCCCCCAACTCACGCCCGCAGGAGACGTGGTGGGTGTCCGCCATCGGCGCCCTGTGCAGCCTGACCTACTGCGGCATCGCCCTCATCATGGGCTGCATCTACGCTGGCAACCGGCTGGGCTCCGTGAGCGGCAGCCCCGGCAGCTCTCCCGCGGACAAGGCCTTCAGTGCGCGGATGGGCGGGGGCGGTGTGTGCACCGTGCATTCCAGAAGCTGGCGTGCATGTGGACCAAAGACGTGTGGCTGTGTGCCTTACGGCGGCCGCAATTGACCGCCTCTTCAATCGTGTGCCTCCCCCACATGCAGACATGCTGAGCTCCCTGGGCTCCCTGGCCTTTGCCTTCAGCTTCTCCATGGTGCGGGCAGCCCAGCGCCTGCAGCACGAAACTTGCGTGTGTTGCCACTGCGCAAGCTGGATGTACGCAATGATGCCCGGTTTTGCCTGCCTGCCTGCCTCCCTGAACCCTGCTCCCTGCCATCCTTCGAGTCTGTCCAGGTGCTGCTGGAAATCCAGCACTGCCTGCGCCAGCCGCCCAACCCCGTCAAAACCATGAAGAAGGTGCGTGGGTGGCGGTGTGCCTAAAAGGTTGTCCGTCCTCCCACCGGCATCTGTGCACCGCTGTGCACCCACCCGCCTGTGCTGTTGAGTGCACCATCTGTCTACCCGAGTCAGCAGCTGTGGTTTCCAAGTGGCTAAACGAGGCCACCGTCCCTCTGCTCAGGCCATCAAGATTGCGGTGACGGGCGCCTTTGCCTTCTACTTCACTGTCGCATGCACGGGGTGAGCAGGGTGGCCTGCCATCGATATCGGTAGCCCTGCCTGCACCGTGGTCCTGCCTGGCTGCTTGCAATGGGCAGTTTAGAGCATGTCCGGCCACGCATCCGTGGCTCGCCATCTGGCACCACCTGCCTCACGCTGCAACCCTTCCTGCTGCTCCATCCTGCTTGAAGCTATGCCGCACTGGGCGTGGGCGTGCCCGGCGATGTGCTGGAGGGCTTTGAGGATGCTCCTGCATGGCCCATGGCCATCGCAAACCTGGCAGTGAGTGGGTGCTCTGCCGCGCTGTGTGCTCATGGGTGCAACCTGGCTGTGTACGACGGCATACGGGCAGGTGCCTCATCTACCTACTGCACCATCTGTTGCGCCTGTTTCTGTAGTTTGTTGGCACCTCGGAATGCGCCTGCTCTGCACTGCCACCAGACCGTCAGATCAAAACCTGCCTGCACCACTGTCGTCATGCCTACAGGTTGCCTGCCATATGATCACTGCCATTCAGGTGCGCGGGGGCTGCCGGTGGCCAGTGACAGTTCAAACTGATCCCAGGGTTGCAAGCTTAATGGAGGGAGTCGCATGGCGGCACTGGACGATAGCACTGCAATCTTGCCTGTGTGAATCCATGCCCCTCCTCAGATCTTCACCCAGCCCATCTTCCACACCATAGAGGGCTTCTTCATGGTGAGGCGGGGGCGGGGTGGGAGGGGACAGGCACCCTGGTGAGGGAAGAGGGCACTCGCAAGTGCCGATCGGTGAGTCATCGCATTCCGCTCGCTCCCTGCTAGCACATAGCAACGATGCAGGGTGAGTCCCGAGACCTGGCTCTGCCCTAAAGCACCCGCTTCTTCTTGCCCTGGCCGGCAGAAGCGCAAGGCACGGCGCCAGCAGCTGCACAAGGCGGCCAGCAGCCGGTCTGTCTCCTCCGCCGACAAGCTGGACAAGTCTGTGGCCAGCTGGAACCGCTCCCAGGACTCGAGCGCCAGCCAGCTGTCCACCCCTTTTGACTGCGCATCTGCCGAAGCGGTGGAGGCTGGCAAGGGCCCTGCCGCTGAGCAGGCCATCTCCGACCAGGGGCAGCCTGAGGCGCTGCTGCCCTTCTGGCAGGTGAGGCAGCGCATGCAGCCCGGTGCAGCCCAGCTTGTGCTGACGGCGCTGCGGGTGTTCCTGTGGGTGTCTCATGCCTGCTGCACGCCTCTCATCACTTGTTCATTATTTTTGAACTGCGCCACTCGCAGCGCTTTGCCATCCGCACCAGCTACGTGTTGTTGATGGTGCTGGTATCCATCCTGATGGTGAGGGCTGGGGCACGTGGTGTTGCCAAGCAACTGTTGCACTGGGTCAGGGCGGCTGCGCTTGCTGCACACGTTGTGCCGCGTGCAGGTGTGCCCCGATGGACCAGTGGCACCCTGCCTGCCTCAGAGCCTGCCCCTGATGCTGAGCACTGGCATCTGTCTTCATCTACCCCCTTTTTGCAGCCTTTCTTCACCCCCGTGATTGGCCTAGTCGGCTCTGTAACTTTTTGGCCGGTGTGCGTGATGATGCCCAGCCTTATGTACGTGCGCGTGTTCAAGCCGCACGGCTCCCAGCGCAATCTGCTGGTGGCGATCAACGCACTGATGGTGAGCTGGGCAGCACGAGGTGCACTGTCCCCGTACAGGCATCAGAGGTGCATTGCCATGAAGCGGCTCCTCAGCCGCCTCGTGCTCCCACGCACACAGAACAGCCAGCATAACGTGTTGCCACCTGCTGACCCCACCTCCCCTGCAGGCCCTTGTGTCGCTGGGCGCCCTGGCCGGCAGCGCCCGCAGCCTGGTGCTGTCCTGGAGCTCCGGCTTCCATCTGTTCCAGTGAGGTGGCTGCTGATGCAGCAGCCACAGCGTGCCGCTCCGACAATGCTGCCACCAGCAGCTCCGCTGTTAGCGACAAGTACCCACTGGTGTCCTGGTCAGCCTCTGGTATGTACCCTCCGGATGATCTGACCGGTCGGCCCGCTGCTGTGTAGGCCAGGGCCAACGCCGAATCTCACTGCACCTGGTGATCCTTGCGATTCACTGGTACGATGCCTGCTTGCAAACTCAAACTCCTCCCTTCCCTCAAATTTCCCCCAAGTTTTTAGCTGCCCTCCGAATGATTCCCTTCCGCGAAGGTTGTGCTTGTGCTTGTCTGTGAGAACCCGATGCCGTGCAAGCCTGTTGTCCCAGTCCTGGCGGCCACAGGCTGAGCCACATTTTCCACTCGCCCCTGCATGACCACCAGGTTGCATTCATGGCATTTTGTCACGGTGTTTTCTCGAACAAAGTTTTGAGTCGTGGCAGTTTCTGCGCCGTGCGTTTCTCCTCCGCTCGTTTCACGCAATGCCGCACGCCTCTTGTGCGGCTTCCGTCCCTCCATGGTTCCCCCTTCCAGGACTTCTCCCCCAAGCGCTCTTAGCCCTCTCCCTTGCTTCTCATGGTCTTATGTGCTGAGGAGTGGAGGCAAGTGCAGCGCCATTCATTACATTACTCGGAGCGCTGTTCAACATGATGATGGCAGGTGGCGGCGGCGCCTGGCTGGCGGCGGCATCGCCCATCCAGGCCTGCTAGCACTTGAGCTTGTACAATGCAACCGGATCAGTCCGAGACACGAAGGCATGAGCTGAACGCTTGAAACGGGCAGGAGCGCAATGGCTCAGCAACAGAAGAGCAGCCGGCTGCAGAAGCTGCTGGGTCTGATCGATGGTGAGCAGGTGCTGGAACGTCGGGCAGTGGCCGCCGGAGCGCGCGACACCTCCAGCGCACACTCACCGCCGCCCTTGCGCCCTGTTGCCTCTGCAGGCGGCAGCTCGCTGGCCATACGCAAGCAGGCGGCGGCCCAGATCGCGGGCATTGCCGCCGCGCACCCCTCGCAGCTGCCGGCAGTGGTGGCGGCGGTGGCGGCGCACCTGCGGCACCGGGATTGGGACGCTCGCGTCGCGGCCGGCCACTGCTTGGGCCTGCTGGCCGAGCACTTTAGCCACCACACGGCTGCAGACCTGGCAGCAGCAGCCGCAGTTGGGGGCGCTGTAGATGAGCAGCATGCCGCTGTCAAGCAGGAGCCAGCAGCGGTGGCGGAGGGCGCCGCCAGCGAAGTCAAGTTGGAGGCGGGCTCGCAGCCGCACCTGCTGTCCTTTGCCTGCTTCGATGTGCAGCAAGTGCTGAGCCAGGGGACCCCCATGCTGGCCTCTGGCGGCGAGGTGCGAGCAGTGGGGTTGATGCTGACGCCTGTCCTCGTCTGCCCAACTCCCCGCGAAACTGCTTGCTGCCATGGCACGTTTGATGATGCTGTGCGGTCTTGCACTTCCCCATGTCCCAAGCTCGTCTCCACTTTCCTCCCTCCGCAGGAGTACGAGCTGCCGGCCAGCGAGGCGGGGCTGAGCCGCGCGGAGCAGCTGCGGCGGCAGCGGGGCGCGCTCAAGCAGCGGCTGGGCCTGGGCGGGCCCATGGATGGCCTGATGGACACCGAGGCCCTGTTTAAAGATGAGGACCTGCTGGAGGACAGCAAGTCAGAGGCCAGCGGCGGCAGCAGCAGGCGCGCCGGCGCCAGCACCGCCGCCAGCA
>RRZL01000039.1:191418-221185 GCA_006782975.1 Chlorella sp. Dachan
GCCTGCTGGGCCTCAAGTATGTGCTGGCAGCAAGGACGGCGGGTGGCGGCGGCGTGGGGGCGGCGCTGCTGGACGCGGTGCTGCCCGCGGCGGTGGTGGGCCTGCAGGTGGGTAGGGCGTGGGGCAGATGGGTGCGCGGGTCGCATCAGAGCTCCTGAGCGTATGTGTGCATGCTGGTGCAGAACCGCTAGGGTGGTGCTCTGTCCCCCAACCATGCCCCTTTCCTTGCATCCCCCCTTCCTCCCCCTCAGGATTCGGACGACGATGTGCAGGCGGTGGCTGCCGAGGCGCTGCTGCCGGCCGCCCCGCAGCTCACTGCCGGCGGCGGCGGTCCGCCTGCCGCAGCGCAGGTGCGGCAGCTGCTGTGGGACGCGCTGCTGGAGCTGGAGGATCTTTCCCCAGCCACCGCCAGCGTTATGACGCTGCTAGCAGAGGTGTACGCCTCCTCGCAAGCGGCGGCAGCAGGCGGTGCAGCAGCAGCAGCACAGCCACCAGCAGGCAGCGGCAGCGAGGGCGATGCCGGCTTGGGCCAGCTGGCGCCGCGGCTGTGGCCCTTCCTGCGGCACGGCCTCACCACGGTCCGCCACGCCAGCCTGCGATGTCTGGCGGCGCTGCTGCGCAGCTGTCCCGTGGCAGCGCTGCTGCCTGGAGAGGAGCTGCAGCGTGCGCTGCGCCTGCTCTTCCAGTGCCTGCTGCTGGAGCGCAATGCAGAGGTGCTGGCGGACGCCCAGGCGACGTGGCAGCTGCTGGTGCAGCGTGCCGAGCCTGCCGCCCTGGCGGCAGCACTGCCCCCACAGCCGACCCTGCTGGCGCTGTTCCTGCTGGCGGCCACCCCGGCGCACAGCTCCCTGGACGCCTCCATGATGCTGACTGTGCCGCTGCCACGCAAGCGGGCAACCGGCGGCAGCAGCAGCAAGGCGCAGCTGGCTGCGGCGGGGCGGGCGGCGTCTTCCCAGCAGCTGGGGGCAGCATCCGAGTCGCAGGTGGCGGCAGCGCAAGAGCGGCGGCGGGAGAGCCTGGTGGTTGAGGCAGACGGTGATGCTGGCAGCACCACTCGCATGCGGCTGGCGGCAGCGCAGGCGCTGGGCCAGCTGGCGTATGCGCTCTCAGCCGCTAGCGGGGCAGCCAACCCGGCACAGCCTCTGCTGGAGGGCTTGCTGCGCGGGCCCACAGCCAGCGGCCGGCTGCTGGCCGCGTTTGTCGTCACGCACTGGGCGCAGCTGCAGGCGGGCGGCGACGAGGGGGCAGCAGCGGCAGCGCCCGCCGACCCCTGCCTGCAGCACCTGCTGTGCGTGCTGCTGGAGCTGCTGGCCGCACCTGCCGCGGCCCAGCAGCCCTACGGCGAGCTGGCTCAGCTGTATGCGCAGCTGCGGGGGCAGGCCTCCGGCCTCATTGCCCGAGCGGTGCAGGCCGACGTGGCTTTGGCCATGCCGGGGCCGCTGGAGGGGCTGGGACACCAGGGGGCTCTGGTGCTGGCGGCGCAGGTGCCGCCTACTGCAGGTGAGCCGCTGAAGAGCAGAGGGTTGGTGATTGGGTTCTGCTTACCAACTGATGGTCTGCTGCAGCGGGTGCGGCGACTGATGACTTCACAAATGCCTGCTGGCTGCCCTTCCCATCCCCCTGCACTCCCCCTCCCGCGTCCCACAGGCGGCGACCTGCACCTGGCGACTGCGGCGCTGCGTGCTACCGCAGGCCTGCTGGCCACCAGCGAGGCGGTGCTGCAGACGAGCGTGGCCTCGGCCCAGGCGGTGGCTGCCGTGCACTTGGCCTCACTGCCGCCCAAGCTCAACACCATCATCCAGCCGCTGGTGGCGGCCATCCGGCGAGAGCCGCAGGCGGCGCTGCAGGACGCGGCGGCCGAGGCCCTGGCCCGCCTCACGCTGCTGTGCGCCGACCGCACGCCCTCGCCCAACGACAAGTAAGGGAGACAGGGGGTGGGCTGGCTGTTGTGAGCAGCAAGTCACTGGTGATGGGGCAGGCATGCGCTATGCAGCCGTGTCAGCTGTGCATCGGCTTTGCTTGAGCATTCAGTTGAAGCGTGGCTCTGCCACCCCACCGCCCATGCAGGATCATCAAGAACATGTGCAGCTTTGCATGCGGCGACCCACGGGCGGTGCCCAGTGCCACCACCCCACCAGACTTGCACACCGTGCTGGATGGGGAGGACAATGGGAGTGGCGGCGGTGGTGGCAGCGGCAGTGGCGGCAGGAGCAACAGCAAAGGGGGCAAGGCGGCAGCACCCACGCCACAGGAGCAGCAGGAGGAGCTGGCAGCACAGGCGCTTGCCTTGGCTCGCCGGGGCGGGGAGGCGGCGCTGCAGGGTATGGCGCGGCAGGCGGGCAGCCAGCAGCAGCAGCGCCTGCCAAAGCTATGGGAGCTTGTGTGGGCGCCGCTGGCGGCGGTGCAGCAGCAGGGAGCGGCGGCAGACCTGCAGGCAGCGGTGCAGGCACTGCATGTGCTGGCAGTGCTGGCGCCCGCGGTGCACGCAGACCTGGCTCCTCAGCTGGACGCTCTGCTGCCACTAGTGGCGCTGTGCCTGCAGCACGCCAACGCAGCGCTCCAGCTGGCGGCGGCCAGGGCTGTGGCAGCCCTTGCGGAGGCCCACACTCAGACCGTCATGCCGCCCATCCTGCGCCTGCTGGGTCCGCTGCTCGTGGGTGAGCTGCTTCCAAAGGGCAAGCAGGCCCAGCCCAGATTGTTTGGTGGTAGGGTGGCTCTGGGGTAAGATCCGTATGTCCACTGCCCTGTTGAGTGGCGACTGCAACAGCAGCAACCTTGTGCAGTGCTCGGGTAGACCGATTTGTGTCCTTGCCACCCACTTGCCACCCACTTGCAGGCGGCGCCCCCGACGCTGCCCGCCTCGGTGCACTGCTGGCCCTGCACCAGAGCGTGTCCCGCCTGGGCCTGTCCCTGGTGCCCTACTGCCTGCTGGTGGTGGTGCCGCTCATGGGCCGCATGAGCGACGCGCAGCCGCTGGCGCGGGAGCTGGCCGCCCGCACCTTTGCCGCCGTGGTGGCGCTCATGCCGCTGGCGCAGGTGGGGGCAGGCTTGGCCTAGGCTTGGCTGTGTGGACGATTTCCCATCTAGGGTTGAGCTACATGTGCAATTGCACTGCTTCAGCTGCCATCGCTGCTCAAGTCACGACCATCCGCTGCGTGTTGGGATGCCACCTGCTGCCTGCAGGGCGCCGTCGAGCCTCCCGGGCTGGACGAGGAGCAGCGGCGCGTGCTGGGCAGCGAGGGCCGCCTGCTGCTGCAGCTGCTGGACAACTCGGGCATGGACGACTTCCAGCTGCCCATCAAGTGGGTGCTGACGGTTTTGAGAGGGAGGCTGCCCTGCCTGCTGCTGTCCAGGGCTGGGTGGGTTGGAGCACGCTTGCCAGCTGTGGGCTCCCGCTCGCACGGCACAAGCTGGCTCTGTTGTATGCTTGTGACATTAGCAGTGCCGTTTCCCTTCCCCCCCGTGCTGCAGGATTGAGGGGACCTTGCGGCGCTACCAGCAGGAGGGCATCAACTGGCTCGCCTTCCTGCGCCGCTTTGGCCTGCATGGCGTGCTGGCGGACGACATGGGGCTGGGCAAGACGCTCCAGGTGGGCCAGGGGTGGGGCAGGCAGGCTGGAACAGATGCATGCGCAGTGTGTAAGCCGGCGGTAGTGGGGGATGGTGTGAACAGGCTTCAACAAGGCTTGCCATTGACATGGGGATGGCATGGCATGACATGGCATGGCATGGCATGGGGATGGGCGTGCGCCATGGTGGCGCACATGATGTTTCGGCATGTGGAAGAGGGAGCACTGGCATTCCCACACGATACTATGCATGCTGCCATGTCATGCCATGGAGCACGGCATGAACTTGGCGTAGGCTGGCATGGGCTGGCATGGCATGCGGTGGCAAAGCATGGGCATGACACGAGGCATAGCATGGCACGCCATGGGCAGGCCAGCATGACGCATGGCTTGGCATGGTGTTGCTGGTGGGTCTCATGGCTCCCCGTTGTGGCTCCTCTCTTCCAGCGTGTACTCCTCGCTCCGTCCGTGCCCCCCCCTGCAGTGCACCGCCATCATCGCGGCACACACCCATGAGCAGCGGCAGAAGTTTGCAGCAACAGGTGTGCATGCTCATGCAGCACGAGCCTGTGGCTGCAAACATGGTGGAGTGCACTAGCACGTCCTGGCCCGCTGGCCTCGCCACACCATCGATTCATGGCCCTGCTCATGCCCCGTGTGCCTCATGCCTCGTGTGGCCTCTGCCGCAGGCGCGCCCGCGGACCGGCCGCTACCCACCCTGGTGGTCTGCCCCTCCACCCTGGTTGCGCACTGGCCCTTTGAGATCTCAAAGTTTGTGGCCCCTGAGGTGCTGCGCCCGCTGGCCTACCACGGCACGCCCGCTGAGCGCGCCGCGCTGCGCCGCCAGCTGGCACAGCACGATGTGCTGGTCATGAGCTACGAGAGCCTGCGGGCCGGTGCGTGTCGGATGTGGTGCAAGCTGGGTGGGCTGTGCTTGAATGGGCTCCCATCTAGCATGGGCAACCTCTGTTGCCTGTGCATTGAAAAGCAGCATGATCACCCCTGCATACTTTCCATGCTGTGTACACAGCAGCTGCCTTTCATCCCGCCTCCCCCGCACCCACAGATGTGGACTGGGTGTGCTCCCAGGCCTGGGCCTACTGCGTGCTGGATGAGGGGCACGCGATCCGCAACCCCAGCAGCAAGGTGTCCCAGGCAGCCAAGCGCGCGGGGCTGGCGGCGCAGCACCGCCTGCTGCTGTCGGGCACGCCCGTCCAGAACAGTGAGGGGCGGGCAGGGGGCTGTGGTGTGACACACGCCCTGTGAATGCTGCAGGAGGCGCCCGCGTGGCAACCATTGGCTGCGTGTTTCCTGTGCTTCTGCTGCGGACCAACCTCCCTCTCCCTCACTTCACTCCTGCCCATCCCTCCCCCCACCCGGCCCCCACCCGCAGACGTGCAGGAGGTGTGGAGCCTGTTTGACTTCCTCATGCCCGGCCTGCTGGGCAGCGAGCGGCACTTCAACGCGCGCTACGGCCGCATGCTGCAGGTGGGACGAGTGCAAGGCGGGTGGGGGTTGGGCGGCCTGCGGCGATCTGGGCGCCGAGGCAGTGGCTACCTTGCAAGTGCGTGTGCCTGGTGTGTCTGCGCCACATCTCTCGGTGCGCGTTGACCACGAAGGTTCCGCCCTGACTGTGCCACCTGCAGGCAGCGCGCACGAGCAAGCGCGGCAGCGCCGAGGCGCAGGCAGGCCTGCTGGCTGTGGAGGGCCTGCACCGCCAGGTGGGCGGTGGTGCCATGCTGACCAGCTTGGTTGCTGGTTTGGATGTTTCTATTCCACTGCAGCCAGCTGGTGGCTGGGTGGCGCGCCAGGATTTCGCTCCCCTTGCCCCAGCACCCTGGCAACTGCCCACCCACCCGTGGCCCCCCTCCCTCGACAGATCATGCCCTTCGTCCTGCGGCGCACCAAGGACGCTGTGCTGGCCGACCTGCCGCCCAAGATCGTGCAGGCAAGGCTTGCTTGGGGGCAGTCGCCGCTGCTCGCGCAGGTCACGGGTTGCTGGGAGCGTGCATGGACTTGACATGTGCAGCCAAATTGGCTGTGAAGTGCCTCTGTGCCCACCTGCCCTAGCGTGCTGCGCCCTCCACCCGCAGGACATTGTGGTGGAGCCCTCCCAGCTGCAGCGCACCCTGTACCAGGAGTTCCAGGAGAGCCAGGTGAGGCGGGCACCCTGGGGCATGTGCTGTGAGCTTGGGTTGGGAGGGAGGCCGGGCTGGCCGGTAGTGGCACGGTGCAGTGGTTGCGTGCGTATGTTAAAAGGCATGCCTGGGCTGTGAACCCAGCAGTGCCCACCGCCAGCCGCCCACCAACCACATCTCTCCCTGCTCCACCCACCCCACACCCTGCCCACCAACAGGCGCTGGCCCAGATCACGGGCCTGGCGGCGGGCGGCGGGCTGGGCGGCGAGGGCGGCGCCCCGCCCCACGTCTTCCAGTCCCTGCTCTACCTGCGCAAGCTGTGCAGCCACCCGCTGCTGGTGCTGGACCCCGAGGTGCCCGCCCACATGCAGGTGGGGAGGGGCAGCTGGGGAGGGCGGGCCCGTGGTCAGGATTGCGTGCGCGGGTTTGGGTTGGGTTGGGTTGGGGGCAGCGCCATTGGTGCCTAGGGCTCCGTTCATCACAGCCAGGCTCACCCTGCTGATCCGCTGTCCCACCCCCAGGCGGTGCACAAGGTGCTGGGCTCTCGGCATGGCAGCGACTGGGATGCCGCACGGGCCGAGCTGCGGCGCAACCTGGTGCACGCGCCCAAGCTGGCGGCGCTGCAGGAGCTGCTGCTGGATGCGGGTGGGTGGTGGTTGAGGCGCGCTGCTTGGTGGCTCCCAGCTGGTTTGGGGGGCGGCATGGGTTTCAATGGTGCGAGAGTTGACGTGACCGCACCAGGCACGCAAGTCGTGCAGGGACGACCACATGCAGCAGCACGCGCACCACCTGCGACGGTGACCCACACTTCCCCTCCCCGGCGCTCAATGCAGGGATTGGCGTGGAGCCGGGGCTGAAGCGCGAGGCGGCAGAGGCGGAAGAGGCGGCAGGCGGCACCGACGCCGGCCACCGCGTGCTGGTGTTTGCCCAGCTCAAGGGGCTGTTGGACCTGGTGGAGAGCGAGGTAGGGGGCTGGGGCGGGGGTGGTGGCCGCGGGGCGGGGCAGGGTGAATGGAGAGGCACGATGGCCAGAGCTGGCGAGCAGGATGGCTGCCTGCCTCCACGCTGGGAAGGCGGCAGGGCAGGGCACGTGCAATCCCACCCTACCCCGCTCCCAACTTGCGCAGGTGCTGGCCCCGCTGCGCGTGTCCTCGCTGCGCATCGACGGCTCGGTGGACGCAGCGGAGCGCTTCCGCAGGTGGAGGGGGGCGTTTTGGAGATATGCTGCTGCCTGGGAGCCCCGTATCTGCCTGCGACTCGGGCTGGTCAGCTGGTGGTCACAGCCCCACCTGCTTGACTGAGCCTGCTCCTCGCACCTCCGTCCTCCCCAACCTGACACCCTCCTCCCTGTCGTTGTGGGTGCAGGGTGCAGCGCTTCAACGCCGACCCTACCATCGACGTCATGCTGCTGACCACGCAGGTGCGGGCAGCTGGGCTTGCAGGCGACGACGGACGCGCAACACCAACACCAACAGCAGAAGTTGCGTTGCCAAGCGTCACCAGCGCTTCTGCGACCGAGTGTGCTGCTCAGAGTGGCTGGGCCCTCCCCCTCTGCCCTTTCCCTCTGCCTCCGCCAGGTGGGCGGGCTGGGCCTCAACCTGACCGCCGCCGACACCGTCATCTTCTTGGAGCACGACTGGAACCCCATGAACGACCTGCAGGTGGGGCGAACCGGCCCCGCATGCCGCTGCCGGCGTGCCCACTGGCAAGGTTGTCTGCTGCTTGGTTTGACAGTCGCGGCAGTGGCATGATGTGCGTCCTGGCCTCTCAGCAGTCCTTCCGCCTGTCTGGCCTGCAGGCCATGGACCGCGCACACCGCCTGGGCCAGCGGCGCACCGTCAACGTGTACCGCCTGCTGGTGAGGCCTGGGGGCTGGTTGGGTGGGGCGGGCCAGGAGCAGGATGGTACCTGTTGGGAGGACTATCCTACCATCCTGTCTCCACCGCATGTTGGCGCAGCACATCACATGCCACCTTGCCTCATCTCATCCTACTCCCGCCCCCTCCCTTCCCTCCCAGGTGCGCGGCACGCTGGAGGAGCAGATCATGTCGCTGCAGCGCTTCAAGCTGGACGTGGCGGCCACCCTGGTGAACAGCGACAACATGAGCCTGGCCGCCATGGACACGGGCAACCTGCTGGACGTCTTCACGCTGAGGGAGGGGGCAGGGCCAAGCCAGCCCGCGGCGCAGCCAGCTGCAGCAGCCAGCGCCGAAGCGGCGGCAGCGGCGGCGGCGGCGGGCGGCAAGAAGGGCGGCGCTGGTCTGGCCTCCCTGCTGGCGGGGCTGGGCAACCTTGAGCAGTCGGAGGCGCAGTATGCCGGCGAGTTTGACCTGCGCCAGTTCCAGGCCAAGCTGGCGCAGCAGCCACAGCAGCAGCAGCAGCAGCAGGGCGGCAAGGGGTAGGGCTGCCATGCCAGTAGGCCTGCACTGTTTGATCACCCTGTTGCCTTCCTCAACGTTGCTGCTCTGCTCAACTCCGCTTTGCTCTGCCCTGCCGTCTGCGTTTGCTCGCGCTGTATCACCCTTATCTCGCTAGCTCTCCCTACCGCCCCTCAGCAATGTCAGTGTTACAGATAGCAGCCGAAAGGAGCGAGCAGTGGTCAAAGTCAGAGCAGTCACCAGTCACAAGTGGAAGGGGCATACAGCCCTGCCGAGCCGCCTCTGCGGCGGCAAAGCAGGCGCGAGGCAGCAGCCGGCGCCGCCCCGCCTCAAATCATGTATGCATCCTCCACCTTGGTGCGCTTCCAGCGGTCGGGCCCCCGCACCGCCGCCCACGCCAGCGACAGCGCCACAAAGGCCAGGAAGCAGTAGATGAAGATGTTCTCGGTGTAGATGAAGCGCAGGCCCTGTGGTGGAGCGGGTGTCAGGCATGCGTGAGGGCAATGCCGGTTGGCTGCGACACATCTTGCGCCACACCCGAAATGCCCCCTCACATCGTGGAAGCACCTCCCCGCCCACCCCAGCCACCATCCCCCCATCCACACCCAGCCCACCTGGATGGAGGTCAGCTGGTTGCCAAAGATGTCCAGCACCGCGGTGCCGTCGGCGTACAGCTGGAAGGCGGCGGCGCAGAACTGGATGGTGGCAGTGGTGGCCAGCAGGATGAGGCCCACGTTGAAGAGGAAGGAGGACATGAGTGTGCCGCCCGGCCGCATGGGGTGCACCCGGAACAGCAGCAGGTTGAGGCCAAACTTGAAGTTGCCCTTGACCACCGCCAGCTGGAGGTAGAAGGCAAACAGGCCGAAGAGCAGCGTGCCAAACAGCGGGAAGACGTCGTTGGCCCTGCGGGGGCGCATGGGCAGGGTGGCAAGTGGAGATACCGTCAGCCAGGGCGGCAGGATGTCTTGTGGGGTGACCGCTGCGGACCAAACAGCATGCCAGCAGCCGCAGCCGCAGCACTGCACACACCACCTGCCTGCCTTCCCCGCCCAGCTGCGCACTTGATGAAGAGGCTGTTGAGCAGCGGGGTGACGGGCGGGTCTATGAGGATGTACAGGATGATCTGCAGCACCCAGCAGACGGACAGCACCAGGCCCAGCAGGCCGCCGAAGAACTTGAGCCAGAAGCCCATGACCGTCAGCACCCACTTGTAGTCGGGGTCCTCGCTCTGCGGCAGGGCGGGGGAGGGGGGAGGCATGCAGAGCAGTCACGTGGCAGGGACGGCGGGAGTGCAGCGGCAGTTGCAGCTGACTAAGCTTTGCAAGTCAAACTGCTGGGGCAGCCGCAAGTCAAATGCGCCCAACACCACGGTCTCAACCATCCGCGCCTGTGGGTACACCATCTCCAGCTGCTTCTCATCCTCCTCCAGCACCAGCAGCTGCGCGTTGAGTGCCTTGGCATTGCGGCGCCAGCGCCAGCCGCGGCCCCGCTCCCGCTCCTCCCGCTTCAGCGCATCCGCCAGCGCCAGGATGTCCTGCGGGGCGGGCGGCCAGGGTTGCTGGATGTTGGATCGGCTGCCAGTGCAAGTGATGCAAACGTGCAGCAGGCTGATGCAGCTGTGCGCCGGCACCAGCAGCCGGCGGCCAGGCATGATTGGCGCCCCGCCACCCCTGCCCCGCACCTTGGCGCGGCGTGCCAGGTCACGCGCGCGGTCAATGTACTGGCTGCGCGTGATGGTGGCCTTGGGCCGCCCGATGAACTCGCGGATCCAGTCCATGGGCAGCATGACGATGCCGATGGCGCCAAACACCATAAACAGCACCCAGCCCACGGTGGCCACGATGACCATGGCATACACGATGATGGACACGCGCTGCTTCCACTGGTCGCTGACTTGGTTGATGAACACGTTGCACTGCGGGACGTGGGTGACGGATGGGCAAGTGGCATCAGCTGCACCGCTGATTGCCAGACTGAAATATCCCACTTGGCAGCTGCACCCAGGATGAGACGGCATGCAGCAGCAGTCACAGCATGCAACTGGCGAGGTCATCAACAGCTCAGCAGACAAGCAGGCAAGGCATGGCAACATGGCAAGGCAAGCAGCCAGTTGGGTCACAGGTGCTGCCCTCACCTGGTATCCCAGCGTGGCCAGCGACGTGTTCACAGCGGGCTTGGTGCCACCACCGTTGTAGTACGCAAAGAGGCCGATGCACTGGGAGAAGGGGTAGTCCTGGTCGGACAAGTAGCTCACGGGCAGCAGGCCCGACCGCGCGCCCTGCACATCGTACACCGCATACCCCGCAAACGCTGCAGGCAGGGCAGGAAGGTGGGGTGAGAGGGGGTGGTCAGCACACCACGCTCAGTGCAGGGCTGCCAGTTTTGCACAACACGCCGCGCAGCTGCCACGCAGCAGCAGAGGCGCACCGTAGGGGATGCAGATGAGCAGCACCATGACCACCACTGTGCCAAAGGCCCACAGGAAGCCGCTGAGCACGCGCCGCGGCAGGCTCCTGCGGCAGCGGGAGCAGCAGCGGCAGTGTAACGCATGCAGCATGCAGCCAAATTTCGAGGCTTCCCTTGCTCACAGCGGCGCAGCACCTGCTGCGCATGCGACGGCACAAGTGAGCGGAGCAAACCACCACTGCCACACCACCGCCCTGCCCACCAGTCGCTGTCCGCTTCGTAGTAGAAGATGGAGAAGGGGACGGCCACAAAGGTGATGGCCATGGCGGCGATGTACACAGCGTACCACAGCTGCGTCATGGGCAGCGTGGTCTCGCAGCTGGACAGCGGCACGTCCAGCGCGCACGCCTGCTGGTTGGCCACATCCAGCGGGAACAGGAGTATCGTCCAGAAGGCCACCGCAAAGCCCAGCAGCACCACGATCTTGGGGATCCACGCCTGATTGCGGTCCTCCGGGTGCTGGTAGTTGACCACCAGGTAGAGCGACACCAGCAGCACCAGGATCGCCACCACCACCGTCACGACTGCGGGTGGGCAGGGGAGGCGTGGGGTGAGGGAGGCCAATGCAGCGCAAGACGCAGCAGGCAGGCATGCATAGTAATGCACGGCCAAGTGCAGTGCACGCGAGCAGTTCAGGGCACAGTGCAGTGGCGGCAACGAGTGGCACTGCAGCAGGCTGAGAACACAGATAGGCCCACCGCAGCTGCCTGCATGCAATCGAGCGGCGCGCCGCAGCGGCGGTCAAACACACCGCCGGCAGCAGGCACTCACTAATCAGGAACCAGTTCATTTTGGCGGCCAAAGCTTCAGCGGGCTGACAGGTGCAGGCGCCTGCAGCAGGGGCAGCAGCATTGGTGGAGCGACGCGCAGGCGCGCCCCCAGCAGCGGGCAGCGGCAGTTCACTGGCGGTTGGGCCAGCGGCAGACTGGGCTGGCCGCGCGGCCTTCCCAACGGGCTCTGCACCATCCGGCTGCGGCGTGGGTGGCCCCCCGGGCTCACCAGGCCGTCAGGCGCTCGTAGCGGTCGCCGCCCGTGCGGCAGCGGAGGACGGAGCGCCTGGGGCTGCAACGTCTGCAGTCGACTAGTGTCCCCCGGCCAGGCTGTGCGGGCTGGGGCTGCTGCCTTTGTTGGTGAGGGGCGTTCAGGGCGGGCTCATTGCGCTCCGCCTCCCTGTGTGCAACTGGCTCTGTGGTGCTGTGTGCGACGATCAACAGCTTGAAAGCTGGGTGGAGATGACAGAGCACAACCCCAATGCCCATGCATCTGGCCGTGCCTGCTGGCCACGGGCTTCCATCATTCCAAGGCGCAGCAAACCATTCGGAAGAAGGCACACACACGCCAACCGAGGCGGCAGGCCCAGCGAGCGCCCTCCACAGCCGCCGGCGGCGCTTGGCGGCGGCGGCAGCCCCTCCCCCTCTGCCCTCTCCCCACCCTAGCATGCTGCGCCGGCGGAAGATGCACGACAGGCTGCTGTCTGCGGCCTGGCAGGCAGCGGCAGCGGCGCAGCAGCGCGGCGCACACCGCGCCGCCGGCAAGAGCGGCCCACGTGCCGCTCCGGCCAGCGGCGGCCGGCACAGTTGCAGCTCCCCGGGCTCAGACTCCGCAGACCAGGAAGACGCCAAGCGTGAGCGGCGGAGGCAACGGCGGGCACACAACCGCGAGCTGCGCGAGCGCCTGTGCCTCAACTCGGCGGGCGTTGACTTTGCGGCCTCCTGGGGGCAGGTGCGCCCCTGGTGCGGTGTGAAACAAAAACTGCGATGCAAGCGCCACAAAGTTCCTGCCTGTGCACGTCTGCATGCTGGCGCTTGAGTTGCGCACTCAGCCTGCACCCCGTAGGTACACAGCAGTTTGCACACCTGGCAGGCAGCCCATGTGACTCCTGTGCGCATTCCTCGCTTTCGCCTGCTGTGTGCAGGCGCAGCGCCACAACGACCGCCAGGGCCGGCGCAGCACCGATGCAGCTTGGTCCCACCAGCAGGACTCCAGCAGCAGCGAGTCGGAGAGCGAGTGGGAGGACTGGGAGGTGCTGGAGGCGGTGCTGGGCAGGCCGCGTACCAGGGCTGAGCGGCGCCGGTTTGACCGCGTGTGGCACGAGTGGCAGCGCGCGTCTGCAGCTGCACGGGGCGGCGCGGCAGACGGAACTAGCAGCGGGACAGGCAGCGGCGGCGGCAGCAGCGGTAGCAGCAGCAGCAGCAGCTGGGCGGGCATGTGGAGCGACGACGAGGAGGGGTGGCGAGGCGCCAGCAGCGGCGGCGGCTCCACCTGCTCTGCTGGCAACAGTGCGGGGCCCCGCTGGGGCAAGGCCAACTGGACGTGGGAGGACATGCACCCCGAGCATGGCAGCATGAACGGCTCTGCCAGCGGGGATTACGAGGCGTGGTACCAGCCACCACCGGGCAGCGGTGGTGCCGGCAGCAGGAGGGGTGCGCCTGGGAGCAGCCGCAGCGCTGGAGATGCCTGGGGCTGGCACACGTCCTGGCAGTGGTCAGCAGGGGGCGGCTGGCACAGCGGCTGGCGGGGCGGCGGCTGGCAGCACGACAGCTGGCGCCACGAAGGCTGGCAGCACACCAGTGATAGCAGCAGCAGCGGCAGTGGCAGCGCGGCCGCTCATCTGCGCCTGCTGGGCCTGGAGAGCAGCTGGCTGAGCAGCCGGTGTGGCAAGGCCCTGCGCTGCGCCTTCCTTGCCAAGGCCAAGGCTGAGCACCCCGACATGCATGTGGCGGCCGGCAGTGGTGCGACGGCGGCTGCCAAGGAGCGCTTCCAGAGAGTGACCGAGGCGTACGAAGTGTTGCTGGCCATGGTGCGGCCGTAGTGAGCCAGCCTATGGACGGCTGCCTGCTTGCTGCGCACGTAGAATAGTGTACTGCCTCAAACTGACCAGGACGCCTGACCAATTTCGTTCTACCCGTTTCTTCTGTCAGGGCCGGCCCTGATGCCTGATTTGATGCCCCACAATGTTGCTGAATGCTAGCGCTGTTCCAACCGCTTCGCCACCAATGCTCCTGCCTGGGTTCACGAACGGTCTGTTGCATACATTGCTTTCCAAATTGCTGGGCAACACATGAAACTCTGAACAGAAGTGCAGATTCTGAAGCGGTCAGATATAAATTTCAGTGCGTCACAAAAACGCCCGTCAGCCGCGTGTCAGGGTGAGCAGCTCCACCGCCGCCAGCCGGCCGCCCACCAGCCTGCGGGTGGCCACCGCCATCCTGCTGCCGCCCTCATCCAGCAGCACCCCCACGGCCAGGCTAATGTCACTGCCGCCCTCGCCGCCTGCCTGGCAGCAGCTCCAGGCACGCAGCGGGTGCAGGAGCAGTGGTGCCAGGCCCTCAGCTGACCGCTGCTCGCCTGCCACTGCCTCAGCCCGCAGGGCCAGTCCCCCGCCATTGCCACTGCTGCTGCTGGGGTCTGCTGTGTAGCGCACGCCGCTGGCCACCCAGGCGCCTGCAAGCGCATCTGCTGCCAGGCATTGGCTGGTGGCAAAGCCCTTCATGCCGCCGCCGCACCCCGACAACTCCAGCTTGCCGCGGTAAGGCGAGTCATACCTGCAGGGTGGTGGTGCACGCAGTGCAGTAGTCAAAGATTGGTATGCAGCAACAAGCGCAGCAAGACGGCAGGGCGCAGGAAGCCACCCAGTACGGCTCGATTCCGCAGGCAAGCACCCTGATAGCAGAGCAACCACTCATTGGCTGCCATGCGTCACGCAGACGTGCATGCAGCACTGCCATACGTCGCACAGACGTGCACGCAAGACAGCACCAGCGCAGCCGCCAAGGCGGCAGCGGCGCCTCACCGCTCCGAGTGCACCTCCACATCCTGCAGCTGCCAGCGCGACTCGGCCCCCATGCGCGCAAGGTTGTGCACCACCCGCAGCCGGTGCGGCTGCCCGCCCGGCTGGCAGGGCAGCATGAGGCAGGCCTCAAACACTGCCTTGTGGAGGTCGGCGGCTGACACGTCGCAGGGCCCAGTGCTGTAGCTGCCATCAGGGGCCACAGTGGGTGGCGGCCCGGCAGGGCTGAGGGAGAATACCTGCCGTGCATCCTGCGTGTATGCGATGGCATCTGCCTCACAGCCTGCAGTGGGCGAGTACAGATTTCGGCAGCTGTCAGCACAGTCGAAGGGCACCAAGCTCTGCCGACTCTTCCACATTTGCAAACAAAGGCAGCACGTTGCACGCACCGACGGTGGGCATCATGCGCCGGTCGGTAGTCGTAAGACCGGCCTCATCCGCCAGCATGCTGCTCTGGCTCTGCCAGTCAAACAGCTCCACGCCCCAGTCGCGGTATGCCTGCGGCAATACAAGCAGCGGTCAGGAGGGAGCAGTCTGCCAAGCGCTGCCACCGACTTGACTGCGCCAAGACGGCACGATGGCCTGGTTGGCGGCACCCCTGCAGCACCCAGCGCACCTGCGGCACATAGTACTCTGGCAGCTGGATGGGGCTGCCGTCAGGGCCAAAGCTGGCGGTCACGCCCTCCCACTCGCCAGACACGGCAGCTGCAAAGGCAGCCCAGGTATCGACAGGCGGCGCCGGCGCAGTGGTAGCCTCCGCTGCCGCCGCCGCCGCCTCTGCCGCCGCCGTCTCCACGGCGCTGAGCCGCCCCTGGCGCCGCTCTGCTACCGCGTGTGGCTGTTTGTAGGTCTTCCACTGCTGCTGAGGGCGGCAGGAGGCCGCACAAGGGCGGGCTAGGTCGGCGCGCGCCGTTGGCGGCCTTGCAGCAGCCTGCGCCAACTTCATTTGACTCGTCAATGCCAATGCGTAAGGCGAGCGCACGATCACGAGCAGCAGGGCATGAGGCGGGAGATGGCAGCGCTGCGCATTGCCGGCGTGCGGGCGGCGGCAGGGCCCATCTGGCTGGCCGGGAGCGTCGGAGGCACTGCCCTGGGCCTTCCGTTACTTGCTCGCTCATCCAGACCACAATGCAGACCGCCGTCGCTTGCCAGGCGGCGGTAATCCGCAGCAGTAGTGCCGGCGCGCCTCGGAGAGGCGGCAAGCGGCCAGTGCTGGCTCTGGCAGCACGCACAAGCAGTGCTGAAAGCGCACAAAGCAGCGACAGCGGCCCCAGCCCAGCGCTACAGCGGCGGCAGCTGCTCGGGGCGGCGGCGGCAGCGGCGCTGGTGCTGTCGTTGCCGCGGCCTGCTGCAGCAGCCGAGGGCGTGCCCAAAGGTGGGCGGACGGCTCGTTGATTACGCTACGATACCTCAGTTGCTCCGTGCTGGGCTGGGGGTGCTGATGCCTGCACATCTTGCTGCCATGCGATTGTGCTTGCCCAGCGGTGCCTGCTCCACCACCGGCCTGGGCAACCTACCTGGCTGCAGCCTACGAGGATCTGGCGGTCAAGCTGGTGGCGGCGCTGCGGGAAGCCATCAGCACAGACCTCAGCGACGCCGAGGAGCGGCAGGTGCAGCTGCAGGCCCAATGTTTGCTACAGCAATGCTTCGCCCAGCCTGCCACTATCCACTTGTGGCAGGCGCAGCCCAGCCCCTGCCCTGAAACATCTTGTGCAGATGCAGAGCGCGTTGACCTCAGTCGTCGGCGCTCATGTCCCGCCTGGCACCCTGTTCCATCCTGCCCAGCTGCTCACCCATGCCCCACCTGCCCTCCTCCCCAGGTGCGGCGCGCAGCCGACCCCGCCAAGAACCTGGTGCGCGAGTTCCTGGGGCGCTGGAAAGACAACCCGGCGGTGGCGGGGGAGGAGAGCTACGCGCAGCTCACCTCGGCCATCCAGCAGCTGGGCACCTTTTACCAGGTGCGTGCGGCTGGTGGGGTGGGAGGCACGGTAGCGGTGGCTGGGCGGATACGCCGTTGCTGCTGCTGGGCAGAGCAGAAAAGCAGCTTGTGCTCAGTTTTGACAGCGCTGTGCTTGGTTTGGGTCGCCGGCATACAAGCTGATGCTTTGAAGCGCAAACTTGAGTGCTGCACGTAGCCCAGCCAGTCAACCTCCCGTGCGCCCCCTCCTTCCCTGCGTGTGCAGCGCAATGGGCAGCGTGCGCGGCTGAGCAGTGAGGTGGGGCAGGCGGTGCTGGATGCGCTGGATGCGGCGGAGGCAGCGCTGCCAGCGCAGCAGGAAGTGAAAAGCCTGCTTCCCTTCCTGTAGGCGTGGCAGCTGCTGACTGAGCGGGCATGTAAGCAGTTCTTTGGAATGTGTTCCAAGCTGAGCTTGCCAGGCAGTCAGCAACCAGAGGGGTTTCTGAGGGTTGGATCAGTCACGAGGAGGTCAGCCTGACAGCAGGCAGGGCAGGTTGGCAGCTTAAAATGTCCAGTGCAACGCGAAGCAGCACAAGTTGTGGGCAGCTCAACGCCATGCGCGCCGCTTGGCAGCCGACTCCAGTTCTGCCGGGTCCTTCCCCGCCCGCCGCTTGGCAGCCGGCTCCAGTTCTGCCGGGTCCTTCCCCGCCCGCCGCTTGGGTGCCTGCTTTGGGGTGGGCACCTGCGCCAGCCGCCACCTGTTCTTCTTCTTGCGGTCGTGGTCCCACACCCAATCTGCGCAATGAGGGTGGTCACACTCTGATTGCTGGCATGTGAGCGAGTGCAAGGACTGAAGTGGCAGCATGGGACACAGGCTTTGGCCATGCAGGCTTGAGTGCACGGCACGGCATGAGGAAAGGAAAGGAAAGGAAATACTACGCCTTGGGCGTGGGTTGAGGGGGCCGGCTGGGTATGGCACGGCATGAGCCACTGCATGAGCGCACCGCTGCCCTTCTCGAAGGACACCTTGGTGGTGGTGTGGGGCAGGGGCAGGCTGGAGGATGCGTTGTACCTGCGATGGGCACGGCAGGAGCACAGTGACCTCACGGCCAGGAAGTTGTGCTTGCAGCTGGTAAGCCATTTATAATGATGGCGGGAGGCTCAGGTGGAGGCAGTAACAATTCCCCATACCAGCAAACAAATGTTGCATCTTCGCTCCGACTTACTTCAGCACGTAGATGCGCCGGCCGCGCACATCCCTGCGGCCCGCCTGGTGCTCCCCCAGCGTGGCTCGGAACCACTGCGGTACAAAGGGAGGAAAAATGAGGATGCCATGATGCTCTCGGCATGCTAAGGATGCATGCTGTGATGCCGGCTCAAAGATTTCAGGTGCCAGCTTGTGAACAAACCTGCATGGTGTGCCCGCCGGGGCCTGGCACCCTCAGCTTGACCTCCAGGCGGGAGCTATTGGACAGGCCCACCTCCATCACTTGACTTGCTGCCGAGGAGCCCCAGTATACGGCCACGGTAGAATCAGCAAGTTAGTCACTTGTGAGCACAAGCACCCGTCACCCAGTGCCAAGCGGGAGACACCGCAGCGACAGCGGCGGCAGCGGTGGCGGCGGCGGCGGCGGCGGCGGCGGCGGCGGCGGCAGTGTTGCTCCAGCGCTGGCCTGTGGCGCGCAAATCAGCATGCATCTAGCCCTCTGGCCCAGATCGCGGGGTACCCCGGGCTGGAGGACTCACAGATGCTTCAGCTCAGGAGCGGAATGCCGCTTCGAGGCTCGGGCGCCCGGGCAGGAGGACTCAGTTGTAAAGACGAGCGCGGTGCGAGCTATGCTGGCTGCAGGCGAAGGGTATCAGGTATTGGAGACGAGTGCACACTGCATGTCGCGCCTGGCGTGCAGGCAGCCCGGCCGGCTGGCCCACCTGATCGAGGCTGCTCTGCTGCACTTGCTGCTACACGACATCCCCCTTTACATACTTGGGTCTGTACAGCTGTTAGCAAGCTTTCTTACTAACGATCGTGTGTGCATGGAAATATACAGAGGGAGGCAGCGCCAGACGATGGATGGCCAGAGGGAATGCAGAGGATTGGACAAAAGACGAGCAGGGTGCACAGCAGATGTTGACCCAGCAAGCAGCGGGAGTACCCTGAAATAAACAGCTGGTGGTGGTGGAATCGCTCGGCAGCCACCTCCACCACGACGGCAGCCTCAGCAGCAGCGGCTTCAGCCCCAGCCTCAGCCCCAGCCCCAGCGTCAGCAGCAGCAGCCTTTGCTGCCGCAGTCTCCGCCTCCGCCACTGCCTCTGCATACAGCCGCTCCACGGTGATGCGCTGCAGGTACTCGTGCTCGCTGGGCGGCTCCTTGCGCAGCACCTCCAGCAGCTGGCCGCGGCGGGATGGGTGGCCCACTGTGGCTGCCAGGAGCGCGGGTCGGTAGCGCCCGCTGGCGGTGTAGCGGGACAGGAAGCTCTCCACCTGCGGGGTGGGGAGGGTGAAGTCACGCAGAGGGCAGCTTAGCTGATGGTTAGAGCACATGCAAGTGCCTGCTTGCATGGCAGCAGGCAGGTAGGGGCTGGAGGGCATTGCACGCAGGGCAGCAGGAGAGCGGGGGCCACCACCCCTCACCAGGCGCTCGTCCCGCGCTTCTGCCGCCTCTTGCGCAGCTTTTGCCCGCGTTACCCGCTTCGTTTCCAGGCTGCGCAGCCAGGCGCCCACGCGCTGGTTCTCCTCAAAGGCTTCCCTGTAGCGCTGCTGCCTGGCCGGCAGCTCCGCTGCCTCCGCAGCCTTGCGCCGCTCAGCTGCTTCGCCGCGGCGCCAGGTGCCCACGCTGCCAAGGGCCCCCCCGGCAGCCAGGTCCTGCGGCGCGACCTTGCGCCGCTTGGCAGGTGCCTGCTCGTCTTGCTCTCCCTGGCTGTCTTGCTGCTCAGCACCCTGCCCCTCCGCATCGGAGCCTGCAGGCACCGGCTGGTCCTCATCCCGACGGCGCACCCGGCGAGCTGTGGCGGGTGCTCCGGCAGTCTCCACAGCGCCAGTCTTTGCAGGCGTTGCCGGCTCACCCATGTTGGCTGCTGCGGGGCCTGGGGGCAAGGCAGTGGGACACACCACCGTAAGCGCTAGCAGAACGGGATGGCAGTGGTGGCAGCCGCTCAGCACAGAGCAGAACGGAGGTGCTGGGGCGGGCCATAACGGCAAGCTCCAACCAGGTAACCCATTAGGCGGCTGGTCAGTGGTGGCTCGGACCAGCAGCACAGCCTAAGGCAGCGCGCGCAAGGTGACGGCAGTAGGCGGCGGCGGCGGCGGCGCTGGTCAGCGTGGCACTCCACTTACCGCCTTGCTTCATCTCTCCGGCATCCTTGTGCTCAATGGCACCCTGATTGAGGGGTACCTCGCGCTGTTCGGTGCTCATCGCCGAGTTGACCTCGCACACTTCCGCAGACAGCCACGCAGGGCTTCAGTCGCACTGGCGATGGTGGGATCTGGGCTTAAGGGTGCTTGATTGAGCCGGCAAGGGCTAGGTGCTGTGCTGGGAGCCGACGTGTCGATTCCATTGACTCACCTGGGCCAATGCAGCCGGCCTGCGCTCCATACTGCAGATTGGGACCTACACACGAGTCAATTCCACCGCCCTCGTTTCAAGAAGGTGAGTGGAGCGGCCCTACGCTGTATTGCTGGGCGGCTTGTGCCCTGCAAGCGGACCGCCGGGCAGCGCGATCGACCGCAGACACCCCGCAATAGCGCCAGGGCGCGGTGGATGGGGGCGGCCGGTTGGCCGGCAGCAGCGTCTGTGCGCTTGATGGCGGCGGCACCGACGCGTGACCACCCATTCGCTTCCCCACTCCGATACCCACTAACTTGCTGTTCTTGCGCCTCTGACGCTCATACCTCGCTCCAGAGACAATGGTTGGCATTAAACCACCTGCATTGGACGGGCGCCCGCCACTCACGCGCCGCCCACGTTACCCTAACTCAATGCTGCTGTGCCTCTGGTGCCCTCTTGCCGCTACAGGCACCATGGCCATGGACGTCGTGAACCCATCAGATGTGGACCAACGTGTGGAGATCTTTGGCCTGTGGACCAACAAGGGCGGCGTGGGAAAGACCACGCTGACTTTCCACCTGTCATCTCTGTACGCGCACCTGTACCCCGAGAAGCGCGTGGTGCTGCTGGACATGTGCCCCCAGGCCAACCTGAGCCACACCGTGCTGAACACCAGCCTGCGTAAGTAGCGTGCACTGCTAGTTTAAGGCGCTGCCCATGGTCTTGTTCCCAAGCCTCGCCAGCCGGATGCTGCCTCCTGCCTGCCTGCTGGCGTCTGCTTACGATGATATGACAACGTTGTGAGCGCGGCTATTGCCAGGCTGGCTTGAAGCCTGCCCTGCAGCGCCTGTGTGCCCAGGGCCCAATGCCCAGGGCTGGTCGGCAAGAAGGCCTCCAGTATTGACCTTGTCTGTGCGCTATAACCCTGACCCTTGCAGGCCGCGGCTCTGCTGTCGCGGCTGAGCTGCAAAATGGTGAAGGCCCTGCGGGGCTGTCACGCACTGTCGCAGGCTACCTGCACACCGTGCTGTCACCCGCTTCGTTCTCTGGAGAGACCATCCTGAAGTCAAGTAAGCCCCACACATCAATGGTGCAAGTGCACAGGATGCTGACGCATGGGTGCTGGCACGCCACCAGCTTGCTGCATCGACGGGCAGTGCATTCTCACATGCCCAGATGCCCTACCCGCAACAGGCTTCCTGACGCGCCTTGGAGAGGAGGGCATCAACCACCGCATGCCCAGCAACATGTGGCTCGTCTGCGGCGACCCTTCGCTTGGTAAAGCACTGGTGATGTGCTGTGCCGTGATCCTTTCCTTGCCATGCATTGCCATGCGCTTTCAGATTCACCCGCATCCGCACTCTCTTTTATCCCACTTTCCATGTTTCCCAAACCTGCTGTGCAGATGACATGAACGAAGAGCTGGGCAAGCAGATGCACATGCCCCAGTACCGAGGCCCCGCCGGCGGCCCCGCGGCCCAGCGACGGGATCCCTTCTACAACGTGCTGAACACGATGCGCACCTTCTTCAAGGGTCTGGCAAGCGAGCCAGAGTGGCGGGACCACCAAATCGTGGTGTTTGTGGATACAAACCCCGCCTTCACGGCGTACACGCAGCTGGCGCTGTGTGAGTGCCCTACTGGGGAGGGGAGTCTGCTGTGTGGACCCGGCTGGGGGATCTCCAGCTGAGCATGCCAGTAGGCAACTGCTAGTGTCAATTGCCGCCCTCTCACCGCCTCAATCCTTCTCCCGAAGGCACCATCGACAAGCTGATTGTGCCAGTGAACGCCGATGACTTCTCGCTGCAGGCGGTGGACCTGATGTTCAGCAGGTGCTGCGGGCTCTCTGCCAATGACAGGACACCTTGGTGGTGGCGCTGCGTCACGACGCTGCCAGCAGTCGCTCGCTGCTACTGTCCCGCCATGATGTGAATGCTGGTTGCCTGCTGCATTGCAGGGTGTGGGACCTGCTTGCAGCCGACGGCATATTTTCGGTGAGGTTCCTAGACGTAGGGTGTTGTCTTATCAAGTGCGCCACTCTGCCGCCAAGCTCCTTGTTCTGTCCACGCACTTCTACCAGCAGCTGGGCTGACTTAGCTGTTCCATGCATGCAGGAGTATCGCCGGGGCAGCTTCTCTCCGCTGGCCTGCCAGCGCTGCCCCAACCTGCTGCCCCAGCTGGCCTTGGTGGTGCACAACCGCCACAACGTGTACGGCACGCGCGCCGCCGCGGGCTACCAAGTCCTGCACAAAGAGCAGGGCCGGCGCGTGTACGAGGCATTTGTGGCAGCGACTGCCAGGAGGGAGCAGCAGGAGGGTGCACCGCGTGTGTTTGTGGACAAGGGCCTGCCGAACCAAGATCAGTTCACTAAGCTGTACACATGTGGGCGAACTGGGTGATCGTGTGTGTGGGGGCTTCCTGAGCCCCACGGGATGCGTCACGCATGTGTGTCCAGCACGCATCGCACATGCATGCAAAGCAATGAGCCAGCCAGCGACAGAGGTTGCCTTTGCTCACCTCAATCGCTTCCCTCCTGCTTGCAGCGACTGTGCGCGAGATGTTCACTGCCGGAGTGGCGGCCGCCTACACCGGTGTGCCCCTACACAAGGTGCTCATTTGCAAGGGCTCCATCGAGGCTGCATTCGGGGGTGCGAAGATCATCCAGCGGGAGCCAGTGAAGAACCTGCTGCTGGTGAGTAGAACAGACCTGTCTCATCCCGCAGTCCCGACGCCGCTGTTGGCGCCAGTGCTGCTGCGGCCGCTGCTGCTGCTGTTGGACAGCAAAAGCGAAGTCTCACTATGTGCCCGTTAGCCCGCTCTGCAGGACCTGCTCAAGCTGCTGGCGCTGGCCACCGACGACCCGCGCCTGGCAAAGTGTGATCCGACGCAGCTCTGCGGCGTGGCGGGCGTGGCACAAGTGACTGGTCTGCAGGTTCCACTGAAGATGAACGAGTAAGGCTTTCGAGGGCAGGGAGGCAGTTGACCAGCCAGATACTGTGACAGAATCACTGCTCGTTGTCCAGAGCCAACGGCACCAGCCTCCCTTTCCCACCACTGCAGAACTGAAGCCGTCTATCAGGCGGCCCGCCAGGCGGCAGAGGAGGCGCAAGCCGCAGGCGCGGCAGCGCTGGCCGCTGCCGCAATGGCACGGCTGGCCATCGCCGAGGCTGTGGAGCTGTCAGCAGAGACGCCGCAGGGAACCGAGTACGAGGTGCGGATGGATCTCCCTGCTCCACTGTGATGGCGCCACATCTATGTAGTTGCACGTCAGAACTCACACTCAAGCTAGTCTGCCGGCTGCAATGCAGGATGCTATGTCGCAGGTGCACGGGCCTCCATCTGATGGCGACGATGAGGCTGGTCCCAGCAACGGCGCAGGGCCCAGCAACGGCCTGCGCGTCCAGCGCACGCACAGCCGCAACTGACTCGCCATGCCATGGCGCCTGGCAGCAGCAGGGCCACCTGCAGTGCTGAGCACCATGGCTTTGCTGCTGGCCTGGGCTGCTTTGAAGGCTTCCCACCTTGCTGCTGCGCAGTGAAGCGGTTGTTCACAATGATCTGAATGCAGTGCCATTGAACTTTGAACGGGTTGGAGGCACTGCAGACTTAAACCATATCCCATCAACGCCCCACCACTCCACCAAGCTGCACAGGCCTTTCTTGCACACCATGACTGTTCCTCGCATCTGATTTACAACTGCCCACCAGCCACTCCTGCCAATCGATTAACCACCGACCTCCCTGCCACCTTTCAATGTACAGCCGTTGTGCCATGTAAAGACAGCTTGATGGCAGGAGAAGCAGAAACACAGAGGGAGGGTCATGTGTGCCGCTCCCCATCGTCCCCCCAGTCGTGCCAGCTGTTGTTCACAAAGCGCGTGTGGCTGTCCAGCGCATCCAGCTTGGCCTGGATCAGGGAGAGGCGGTGGTTGGCAGTGTGAGGCAACAGCATTGTAGCTGCTGGATTGCATAGGCAAACGTGCGCTCGCCTGCTCATCTGACCATCGCACCCCACCCTGCATGCCCGCCTTGACCCTTCAACCGACAACTCCCACACACCTTCTGCTCCTGCGTGAGCCGCCACCCAAACAGGCCCTCGATGTTGCTGTACAGGTGCGGCTCGCTGCCGGCCTTGGGGATCACCGGCACACCGCGCTGCACATTCCAGCGCAGCAGCACCTGCGGCAGCGGCTGGGCGGCACGGGGTGTGAGTGACCGTGACTGGGAAGCGCAGGCAGCCTGCACGTGCATGCAACTCGTTCCGCCGTATGAGGAAGCCGGACAATGCATGCACACTGCGATGACCACAGCAGGCCGCACCTGCGCGGGTGCCTTGCCGGCTGCCTGCCCCACCTGGGCCACCACAGGGTGGTCCAGCAGGCCGCCTTTGCCGTGGCCCAGCGGCCCATAGGCAATGGGGTGCACGCCCTGTGAGGAGAGAAAGGGTTGGGGGCCTGGGCCGGAGGCTAGCCATGCAGGGATGCGTGCTGCACAGTGCCAGGCATGCCGTGCCCACCCAGTGGCAGTATGCCGTGCCTGCCCCCGCTCACCAGGCGGCGGCAGCCCTCCACCAGCCTGCGCTGCGCCAGCATGGGGTGCAGCTCCACTTGGTTGCACACCGGCTGGATGCGCGCCCAGCTGGCCAGGTCCTCCACCTGCGCTTGATCGGCAGGGCGCACATGGCTGCCGTGGTGGGTTGGAGGGATGGCACAGCAGCGTGTACGCCCGATGTCAACAACAGCTCCCAGCACAGCAGCAGTGGCTGGTGTGGTGATTTTGAAGGATGGCACAGCAGCGCATACGCCCAATGTCACCAGTCGCCAGCTCCCAGCACAGCAGCATTGCTGACAGGACCCCGGCCCAACCTGCGCCAGGCTGAAGTTGCTGACGCCGATGTGGCGCGCCAGCCCCTCGTCCACCAGCGCCTCCATGGCGGCCCTGCGGCGGGTTGGTCCGCAGCTCAGCAAGCTGTGCTGCAGAGCGCCAGGTGGAGAGGAGGCGCCAGCAAGAAGACGCCCCACTGCTCGCCCTTACGAAATGGTCGGGTTCAACTCTAGGTTTCTGCAACAGATCTCCATGCCTCCTCACCAGGTCTGCCGCAGCGTGACGCCGTCATCCGGCTCCTGGGTGCCCGGCTTCCACGCATCCGGCCCTGCAGGGCTGGGCAGGGGCACGATTGCTGAGATGGCTTCAAGGCCTGGGACCATGCCTTGCTGTTGCTGCTCAATGTGCTGCATGGGCTGTGGGCACTGCCGTGGGCCGCACACTTTCAAGCCGCTGCTGCATTCCAACCCCCTCCCAGACTTGCAGTGCAGCAGGCACACGTCCAGCTGGCCGCAACCCAAGTCTGCCAGAGACTGCTCCACCGACCGCCTGCAACGCAGCATAGAGTGTGATGGGTGAGCACGAGTGATAGACAAGCTAGGTCAGCATGCGCAAACGGCTCAACCCCAAGCCCACATGAACGGGCGGCACCTGAGCTCTGCCGGCCGGTGCGCGTCGTTCCACACTTTGCTGACGACCACCAGCTCGCCACGGCGCCCCTGCAGGTTTGCCCGGGAAGTTGGCAAGTCACAGCCACTGCCGATGCAGCATTTCATTGGCACACAGCAGATGGAGCAACGGCTGCCATGCGGCACCAGCTCGGCTGCCCAAACCTCGGCTGCCCCCTCCCTGGAACCAGCAGCGGTCGCACCTGCTGTAGGAAGCTCTTCAGGCCCTCCCCCACCACCTTTTCGTTCTCGTACGCTGGGGCGCAGTCAATCATCCTGTAGCCCACTGCATGCAGCATGTGAGAGGGCGAGTGGTGTAATGACCAATCAACGCACGTCACCTCAGCATGTCACCTCAGCCACGGTTTGCGCTCTAAATCCCACACCGGCAAGAAGCAACCCACTCCAGGCCTCACATGCGAGCGCTTTGGAAACTCCATCCGGAGATGAAAGCTTGTAGGTGCCCAGGCCGATGAGGGGGCAGTGCAGGTCGGCCCCCAGCAGCACGGTGGTCGGCTCCGCCTGCGGCGAGCGGCGGCAGCGGCGGCGCCGAGGTGAGGACGGCAACCAGAGCTGCTGGCGACAAGTCAGACGGTCTGATCGCTTGCGTAGCACAGAAGGCGAGTGGTGAAGCGCCGGCCGAGGCACCCTGCCGCTCAGGGCAGAGCCCCTTCGGCTTAGGGCTGCAGGCCTGGCGCCGAAGGGCGCTCAGCAGCATCTCGGGCTGTGCTCAAAACCGATGCAACCGTCAAAACGCTCACCTGCTCCCCACTGCCGCCGCCGCCGCTCCCGCCGCCCGCTGCTGCGGCTGCGTGTGCCTGCGCTGCCATTCTCAATTGCCTGCGCCTTGCCTGGACTGCTGAATGTGATGCAAGACTATCAACAGAACTCAGCTACGTATCGAAGCAATGCCGCCACGGCTGTGTGCTCCGCCTGCTCGCTGACGGCGTCAGCACCGACTGCTGTGGGACAGCTGTCAAGCCGTGAGCCAGTCCCTGCTTCATTGTGCAACCATGGCAGAGCTGAGCTCAGATTAATGGTCACTCACCCATGAAACATACGAGAAATGTGCAATCCCGACAGTGATGCACGAGCCAACCTCATCTGCCTGCTGTCTTGCGCTGTGCCCCGTCAGCAACAGCCTGTGGGAATGCCTGGAAGCGGAAAGCGTGTGCACATGCATGTTTCGTACGTGTATAGATAAGTCTCTTAAGAGACATAATGTTGAACATAACATAATGTTGAACCTGGATGCGGCACCTGGCCCTGCAGCAGCCTGCAGCCTGCTGTGCCCGCTGTGCATGTTGCCTGTGTGGGGCCAGGGGTTGAGCCACAGAACTCGCTTTCGGCCCTGCCCCTCTCCACTGTGCCTCGGCCTCAACGTCACTGATCCTGCCAAGATGTCGGGCAAGACGCCCATGACCCCCAGCGACGCCTCACGCATCCAGTCGGCCGAAGCCAAGCAGGGCGGCGGCGGCGTGGAAAAGGGCGGGTTCTCTGCCCGTGCCCAGGTGGGAAGTTGTGCTGGGGGGCGGACCAGGGGCCGCAGGCTGCTGGGGTGGGGCCAGCGCTCCAGCGCCATGGCCAGGGCCGCCGTGCGCCGGTGCTGCAGCCGCCGCCTGCACTCCAGGCTTCTGCACTGCGCATCCAACTGGCCAAGCTTACCCCAAACTCCCGCTTTCCATCCACACATGCAGTCCGCTGCGGCCCACAATGTGGCATCCGGCAAGGCCACTGACACACAGGGCGGCACCCACGGCGGTACCCATGGCGGGGCCAACAAGTGAGGCGCGTGGCGGCCTGTGAGCGCCACTGCACCCTCTGGCAAACACGTCATGTTCAAGTGGAATAGGCATGCTGCCCTCCACTGCTTGTTCAGCCCCATGCTGCCCGGCATCTGCCTGTCACTGCCGGTTGAAAGCCGCGCCTTAGTGTAAATCCGCGAGACGCTGCACTATCTTTCATACTCGCACTCGTGCAACCGCTGAGTTTGACAGCAGGTGCCAGGCAGCAATCCTAGTTGTGGCTGATAGGGCATGCAGTCTCTCGCCGCCGCTGCGCCCGCGTCACAGGCGCCCGCGGTTGCGCACGTCTGATGCCAGCCGTCGGTCGCGCTCCTTCTCGTACTCACGCAGCTCGGCATCCTTGAGGAAGGCCTGCTTGTCCAGGTACTGCATTGGGGGAGGGGAGGGCAATTGGGGGCAAGGAAGTGGAATGTCGGGTGGCATGGCATCACGGCGCTGCAAGGGCGTCGGTCTGACGAGGGCGACACAGCGCAGGCAGGGTGGGGCCATCCTGGCTTGCAGGCGAGGTCATCCTTGCGTCTGGCAGCCTGGGACAGAGCAGGGCTCGAGCAGGGCAGCACCCTCCGCGCCGGCTACTCAGGCTGTGGGCCCCACAACCAGGCCATGGGGCGGTCGCGCCCCAGCTGCATGCGCACCTGGTCCCCCGACCGCTTGTGCATCTCCAGCTCCTCCTCAATCGTCTCGTCCGTCTTCTTAAAGTCCTTCCAGTCGGCGCGAGACTTGTCCAGCACAGTCACCTGGCAGGGCGGGCGGGCATCGGTAGGGTGGGAGGGGCAGTTACGGAGGCAAGGGCGGTGCACCCGATGGGTGGTTGCGGGAGAGGCAGGCTCAGGCTTGCTGCCCAGTTGCACTGCAACAACCGATGCCGGCTGCAGGGTGCCTGCCCACCGCCAACCCCTCACCGGCCTGGCCCACAGCCCGTATATGCACAACTCCGCTTCTGCTCCAGCTCGCCTTGACCCGCCACCCACCCACCTTCTTGGCCTGCTGCAGCGAGGCCAGCACAGCGTCCAGCCCCGCCTGCTTCTTGGCTGCCGCTGCCGCCTCGGCCTCTGCCGCCGCCGCCGCCGCCTCCTTGCTGTCCTTGGCCACCTCCTTGTTCACCTGGGGGGGAGGGTGGCGGCTAGCGGGGCAAGGTTGGCGGCACGCCCTGAAGCAAGCAGCAGCTGGGCAGTGGTGCATGGAGGAAGTGGCAACCAAGCAGCGGCACAAGTGGGCAGACGTGTTGGCACCAAGGGAACTCAATGCCTGCCTGCCCAGGCTGTCAAGCAGCAGCAGCTGTTCGACCTCCCACCCGCCTCACCGTGATGGTCTGCCCCGCAAACCGCCGCTGCTCGGTGACGGTGACGGTGGCCATGCGCGAGGCACCCGCCACCGAGGCCGCCGCCTTGGCCGCCGCCAGCGCCGCCGCCGCCACAGACTTCTTGTCGCCGCCTGCTGCCGCTGCTGCCGAGGGCTTGGGTTTGGAGGCCAGGCCTAGCTGCCGCATCCACGCCTGCAGGGTGGCGGTTGGCAGGGCAGTTTGCTGAGAGGTGAGCGCGTGCGCAACTCCCCTGGCACCAGCACAGCTGCACGGCGGGGCCACCAGCCTTCGAACCCGATGCCATTCCAGACACAATGACTGCACAGTTCTACAGGACTGCGCACCTCGTCGCCGCCGCCCTTCTTCGCCGCCGCGGGCTTGCAGAGGGCCGCCAGCGAGGCACCGGCGGCGGGGCGCGCGGCCGGCTTGACCGCATTCAGCTGGCTCCACAGCGCGTCCACCTTGGCGCGCTTGGCCTCGCGCTTGGACGCCGGCAGCGCTGCATCGTGGTCTTCCAGCTCATCGCCTCCGGCCCCGCTGCCCCCTGCATCCTCTTCGTCGCTGTCGGCGCTCGCCGCTCCCGCGCCGGCCGCTGCGCCGCGCAGCCGCTTGGGCCGCTTCTTCTCCTTGGCCGCCCGCCGCTCCTCCTCGTCCACCTCATCCGGCACGTAGTCCTGGTCCTCCTCGTCCTCGCTGGGCAGGTTGGCTGTCATGAGGTTGGCCATGGCGCCTCGCTGCGGCGAGGGGGAGTGGCTGCTGCCGAAGAAGGGGCCTGCCGCCGCTGCCCCGGTTGGTGCCCAGCGCCCAGCACTGCTGCCGCGCGCTGCACGGGACTGTCCTGGCTATGCCAAATGACTGGGAGATACAGGGGAGGCCGCTTGGAGGGGTCGGCCGCAAGCCAAGAGCCCTTCTCACAGGCGCGGGAGCCGGGTGATTCGCTGTCGTGTCCGGCGATGTCAATAGGGTTGGTGCAAGCTACCAAATGGATGCAGGGGCGCCAGGGAGGCACCGCCCTTCATGCAGGCGCTTTCAGGCGGGCGCCCACCCACTGCCAGGGCATTCTTGCTCCCTTGCAGCATCCTCCCCACACGTTCCATCGACTCCCAGCCCCGTTAGGCACCTGCTGCGGCTCACCGGCGCACCCAAGGCGCCAATGGCTCTGCAGGCTCGTGCCTGCGGCAGGCCCGTGCTGGCGGGCGCACGCCCGGTTGCTGGGCGCAGCGGGCCAGCCAACCGCAGCGCCCGCCTCGCGGCACGTGCTTGCGCCCGCCAGGACGCAGCGGCGGCCCAGCCCGCCGAGCAGGAGCACCCAGAGACGCCCTGCACGTCAGGCGAGTGACAGCAGGGCGCCCGGTGTGGGTGGCGGCGCGGCGGCGACCCGCCTCG
>RRZL01000039.1:222944-236271 GCA_006782975.1 Chlorella sp. Dachan
TCACCCCACCCCCGCGTTTTTGTGGGCCGCCCAGGCGGCCAGCGGCCCGTTGCACGCCCCACCCCCCGAAATTTACTCCCGTCTACCTTCTTTCCTGCGGCCGCACCCCTGCCTTGGGGGGCAGCGGCCCCTGTGTGTACCAATATTGTGCCGCCTGGCCTGTCACCTCTCCCAGCACTCTGCCCCTGCCCTCTGCCAAACACTGAAAAGCCGCATGCGCCGTGCCGAAAGCCCAATTTTGGTGGCCCCGCCGCACCCCCGTATTTCATTCAGCAACAAGAGGACGAGCACTACAGCGCCCACAGTGTAAAGCAACGTACAGTATACTACACGGTGTGCATTGGGCTCAGGCGGGGAGCGGCAGGTTGGGCCGCCGCTGGGCGGCAGGGACACAGCGGCAGCAGGGCCGATGCCATGCAGGCGCAGCGCCAAGCTCCGCCGCTCTTGTCTGCCGCTCTACACTTTCCAACAATTCTTCCTGCGCCTCGCCGACCCCGAACAAGAAGGGTTCTGCTTGCCCCGCTAAACTCGGCCGTCCGTCCCTCCCCTCCTCTCCCGCCGCACCAAACAGGCATGCCGCGCAAGGTGGTTGTTGCAGTGGACCCTAGCCCCGTCAGGTACGTCTAGGGAGCTTGCCCTTGCTGGGACCCGCGCCAACCCTGTGCCTTGGGCAGCCGGCGCAGCCTCTCTGTGAGCAACTTTGCTTAAACTATCAGTGTCAGCCAAGCAAACGTGCCTGGCAGCTGCCGGCAGGCGGGCACCAGGTGCCGCCGGCGAGGCGGCCGCCGCCCTCCGCCGCCAGTCACTGATCGCCACCCACCCTGGCTGCCTCCGCGTGCAGCCTGGATGCGCTGCGGTGGGCGTCCAAGTCCCTGTGCAACAAGGACGACGAGGTGGGCTGCTGCCCAGGTGGTGCCTGCCGGTTGTGGCAGAGGAGTGAGGCAGCCGTGCGCATTGCCACCACCGCCAACGCGCCCTGGCCCCACACCCCCCCTGCAGCTGCACCTCATTTCCGTGCTGGAGTCGGGGCTGGCCAACGACGTGGTGGGCGAGAGCGCGGCCGACTCCAGCCTGGACTGCAAGCCCGACCCGATTGCGCTGCAGAAGACGCAGGACCTGCTGCAGGCGAGGCGGGGAGGCGCAGGGAGGGAGGGGAGGGAAAGGGGCTTCAGCGATGCTGCTTCAGAGAGGAAGGGGAGGAGCTTCAGGGATGCTGCCGGCGCCTCCAGCACACCGAGTGCCTCCTTCTCAACCCTGCTCCCTTTCAATCGCCTGCCCACCCCTCCTCCCACCACTTGCAGAAGTGCAAGGGCGAGGCCCAGGGCGCGGGCATCCAGAACGTGAAGATGACGACCCTGGTGTCGTGCGCGGGCGGCTCCACAGACATGGTGAGCTGACGCCTGCGCTTCATCCCCTCAAAGCTTGCAGCACAAGTTGAAGAGCCCAGCGCCCAGCTGCTGCCGAGGGAGGCTTGCTCACAAGCAGACTGGGCTGGCAGCCAGTGCTGCGGGCACTTGCAGTTGGCCACTCGTGCTGCCGCTCCTGATCCGCCGCAGGGGCGTCACATCGCCGACTTTGCCGACGGCGAGAAGGCGGACATGCTGGTGCTGGGCAGCCGCGGCATGGGCGGCGTCAAGGTGGGGGCGGGGAGGGGCGGGGCGGGGAGGGGACAAAAACCTTAGAGGTGCTGTTCTGCTTGATCTCTGGCAGCTGCTCACGCCTGTGCCTCCCACCTCCGCCCTCGCCCCGCAGCGCACGCTGTATGGCCTCGTGGGCCTGGGCTCCGTGAGCGACTACGTCACAAAAAACTCACAAACCAACGTGGTGCGTGGATTGATGAAGGGAGCAGTGCCTGGTGGCCAGCGGCGTGGCATGGCCGAGCAAGCAGCTTGCAGGCGTTGTGGCCAGTGGCGCTGGGGCTCAGGGGCCTGCCTTGTTGCGCATGATGCCGTCGGTCGGCATGCAACCAGATGCCCTCCTCATTCAACCTGCCTTGCCGCCACGCTGCTGCCAATCCTCAGGTTGTGCACAAGATGCAGACCAAGGCCTGAGCAGTGCGCTGGAATGTATGGGCCGGCAGGCAATCTGCCTGCACCTCCTGCAGCCCCTGCTGAGCAGTGGCTATGGAATGGCAGCACAGCGAACGCCCGCCGGGCCGAAATGAACACATAGCGTAGCATCAACCAAACGCACAGCGGCAACCAGCAGACGCACCTCATCTAGGAATGTTGCACCCCATCTAGGAACGATGCATGCACAAACGAACCACGGCTTATTCCTTGCGGCCGGGCGGTGGGCCGGCGCCCACCTGCTTGCTGCTGCTGTGTATGATGCAACCACCGCCTGTTTGCTCCCATCTCTTCAGTTCGCTTTTGTTCCGCTGCTTCTCTCCGCACTTGTGCGCATGGCACACGAGTAACATGATGTAGCCGGGCAGTATAGAGTGGCGGGCAGATGGTACACGCAGGGTGGGGGGGCGGTGCCAATGTGCCAGGGTTTGTTCATGAGCCGGAGAGCGCAGGTACAAGGTACAAGATCTGGGCGTACAACTCGAGTTTCGTTTAAGGAGCTGGCCTGCTCAAGAGTGGGCTACAGCTGTTGATTGGTTGCATGCGGCAGCCAGCTAACCAGCCACGATTGTGGTGCCAGCCCGCCCTTGCAGAACAGCCAGTGCATCTGAGATGTTGCCCACCGCCGCCCTGCCGCCCACCGCCGTCACAAACCTGCAAGCCGCCGCCACTTTGGGTGCCATGCTGCCGCTGGCAAAGGACAGCTCCTGCAGCTCGCTGCACCGCACAGGCGATGCTATGGGCCGCCGCTCCTTGGGCCAGCCGGCCGGGTCGTAGATTGCATCGGCATCTGTCGCACAAGGATGTGGCAGCCAGCAGAGACGTGGCGGTGGGAGGGCCAGCATAGGCGGCTGGCACCGCAGGCACTAGTATAGGAGCTGGGAGGCGGCGCTTCAAGCAGCCATGCCCCACTCGGCAGGGCATGGGTGCAGACCTGTCAACATCAGCAGCCAGTCCGCCTTGAGCTTGATGCCCAGCAGCGCAGACGCTGCGGCAGGGCGGTGGGGAGCACCAAACATGCTGAGCTACAGCCAGGCAAGGCATAAGCTCCAGCTGGTTGGCAATACATCCTCTCTCCGAGTTCCCAACCGCCCAGCCACACCTGCCCCGCTGCACCCCCTCAGCACAGTCACCCCTGCTGCACCCACCCTCGTCCTTGTCCACCACCGCCTCCACGCCGTACCGCTCCCCACTGCCTGGGTGCTGGGCCACGGGGATGCCGCCACCGCCGCAGCACACCACCAGGATCCCCGCCTGCGCGAGGAGGGCCATTGTGTGCAGTTGGGTTGCAGCAGCTGCGGCTGCCTGCCAGCAGGGGCGTCAACAGCAGGCAGGAGTGGCAGCAGTGGTTGGCAGCACGACGAAGTGGCTCACCTGCAGCAGCACCTGCACCGCCCGTGCCTCCACAATGTCGTGCGGCAGCGGCGAGGCCACCACTCGGCGGAAGGCATCACCGTCTGGGGCCACCGTCCACCCCTTCCCCTTGGCATAGGCGTCGGCCACCTGGCATTGGCAAGCAGAGACGGAAGGGGTGTGCAGAGCTGCAGGGGTGCTTCCCACTGGTGTGTGTGTAGCAGAGCTGCAGGGGTGCTTCCACTGGTGTGTGTGTAGCAGAGCTGCAGGGGTGCTTCCACTGGTGTGTGTGTAGCAGAGCTGCAGGGGTGCTTCCCACTGGTTTGTGTGTGTAGCAGAGCTGCAGGGGTGCTTCCCACTGGTGTGTGTGTAGCAGAGCTGGTGGGGTGAGGCACCTGCAGCCTGCGCCACCCCAACCCGTTGGTTCAAGCACAGCGAGACATGCGATTCTGCACCGCTCAACAGCCGATTCAAGCACAACAGCGTGAGCTTGCTGCTGCCGCAGCAGCGCACCTCCTTGCTGTAGTGCGGGCCCACTTGCTTGGTGGGGCGGGTGAAGGCGGGGTCCGCAGGGTCCACCACCACCTGCAGCGGGGCGGGCAGGTGGCAGCCAAGCTGCGTATGGACAGGTGGGCATGCTTTCAGCGCAGTGCAGCTGGTGCGCAGCCGTGAATGGCAGGTGTTTGGGTCCCAGCAGGACGATGTGCTTCGTCCCCCGTCCCCCGCTGTACATCCAAGCAGCCATCACAGCACCGCATGCCAAACCCGCATGTGTGGTGGCCACACCTGGGTGAGCAGCGCGGCCACCTCCCGCCCCCTCAGCGCGTTGTTCAGCTCCAGCTCCAGGATGTAGCCCAGCTGGCCCTCCGTCTCCGCGTCCAGCACCTCCAGCCGCGCCTGCAGGGGGGTGGAGCAGGGGTGGCGGCGGCGGGCGGGTTGAGATGCGCAGGGCGGGGCCCTGCGGCGGGATGACCGATGGGGCTCAGCCAGGCTGGGACCGCAGGCTGCAGCTTCGGGATGCTTGTCTAGCTGCACAAGACACACACAAAGGGCAGCTGGGGAGCCAGACGTGCAGACGGTGGAAACCTATTTGCAGCAGGGCGTTGAGGAAGGCCAACAGGCGCACCACCCAGCAGCGCACTGTTCCACCCACCACCAGTTGCAGCAGGTGCACCACCCACCTTGGGGTCCTGCAGCGCCAGCATGCCGACCTGCGGCCCATTCCCGTGCGTCACGCAGACACGAAAGCCGGCATCAACCAGCTGCTTGATTGCTGCGGCCGCGCCCTTGGCACTGCAAGCGGGGAAAGCGTGCGGTACCTAACAGTTGCCGGCCCGGTAGGGCGCTGAGAACGCCCCTGGCATTGAACCACAGAAGCAACACCTCACTTGTGCTGCTGCACCTCCATGGTCAGCGGCTCGCCTCGCTTGAGCAGCGCGTTGCCGCCCAGCGCCACAATGACAATGGGACCGGCACCGGGTGGGCCGGTGCTCTGCTGCGCCTGCAGCCACGCGGCAAGAACAAGGCTCGTCGCCTGCAGGGTGCGCTTCCGCTATCGACCGCTGCTGAAGTGGTGATCAATTCCGGCTCCTGATAAACACACGCACCAGGCACCTCCCCTCCCGCCATCGCTGCCGCGCGGCGGCAGGCGTCACCCGACCCGATTGCCCTTTCCCTCTTCCTTTCTGATGCATGGGGAGCAGCTGACTCGTGCAGCCGTTGCCCACAGAACACACACACCTTGGCTGCGGCAAGCCGGGCGGCATGCAGCGCTCGAGCGGCGGCGCCGCCAGGTGTGCTGCTGGAGGTCCCTGGTGCCCTATGCAGCTGCACTGGTCCTAGAGACTGCCGCACACGCTGTTGGCCAGCCGGGGCGGCCCACAAGCGCCGAGCCAACAAGCTCCACGTCGTGCCTCTCTGTGCAGTGGACAGTAGGGCCGTTCGCATGTTTCGATGTTTCGATCACGGTGTCGGTTGTTGTTTTAACGTGCTGCAAGGCGGAAAAGCAGCAGTCAACAGGCCTCATTTCGGCATCACGTGGCGGGGTCGCTTTATCGGGCGTTGCATCGCCCCTGGCAGAGTGGTGCCCAGTCCCCGATATCAACAGACCACGCAGGGCAGCCGGGTGGGTGCCCTGGCTCCGAGAACCTGAGACGCTCTGCCGACACCAGCATATACAGGGGCCTGCGCGCGCTTCACGAGCTGCATTTAGGCCGCAGAAGACGCCGGCGTTCATGCAAGTGGTGGGTGCGTCAGGGCGGCCAGCGGCGGCGGCGGGAGCCCGTCCCACCGCCGCAGCTCGCAGTGCACATCGCCTGGTGCCGCCACGGCGGCCGCCAGCTCAGCCACGGCATCAGACTGAGCAGCACCAGGGCCAGCTGGGGGCACACCAGCAGCAGCAGGCGCAGCGACAGGTTGCAGCGGCGGCGGCACGTGGCGCAGCCCCCGCCCGCCAGCAGCAGTTTGTGCAGGTGGAGCCAGACGGCTCGGATGCCTGGCGGCTCGACTCGGTGGTAGAAGCGTTGAAGGAGGGCGCGGTGGGCATCATCCCCACAGGTGGGGCGGCAGAGCAGCGCAGCGTGCGGAGCGAGTAGTGGAGGGAGGTCGCACCAGCAGCGCCACTGTATCAGCACATTGCTGGCCATCAGCTGGTGCGCCGCTGCTTGCTTGACGGTCGCACGTTGCCAACACCCCCGCTGCAGACAGCAACCTGGCGTTTGTGTGCGACCTGGGCAACCGTGGCGCGGTGGAGAAGCTGCTGACCATTAAGCGCAGCAAGGGCAACCAGCGCATGTCCATCCTGTGCCGCAGCCTGCAGGTGCGCTTGCTGCCTGCAGGGCTATGCGGCAGGCAGGGACGCCGCGGTAGGCTGTGAGGGCTGCAACAGGCTGCGCACAGGTTGCCTGATGTACCTGGAGGCTTTGGCATTGCTGTGGTTTGTTTGCCTTGCTGCCTCCACCACTAGCGACAACTCACACCTGTTGCCACACAACCGTGCCTCCGCTCACCCCGCCCACCCACCCCGCCGCTGCCTTAGGATGTGGACACATACACGCTGGGGTGGCCGCCCAGCCGCAGCCCCGGCCAGCCCGACATGTTCAAGCTCGTGCGCCGCATCCTGCCGGGGCCGGTGCGCGGGCAGGGGCACGGCCGTGGGGCTGCGCAGAACGGGGGAGGACGATGCGTCAGCTGGTTGGATGGACGCTGCATGTGTCCAACTGTGAACAATTGTGCGTGTGTGCCCCCCAGCTCTTATCTGCACCACACCCTCCCGCCCTCTTCCCTCCAGTACACCTTTATCCTGCTGGCCTCCAAGGAAATGCCAAAGGTACGCTCAGCAGGGCGGTGCGTCAGGCAGCGGTGTGGCTGCGCCCTGAGTTGCCACAGTTGCTCAGCTGGGACCTGGGACCTGCAAAGCGCATGTGCCGCAGGAGGCCCTTGTCAGCCAACATGTGCAGCATACCCAGACGGCGCGTGCATTTACGGCCCAGTGGGAGTGCCGGCGCTGCTCTGCGCTTCACCCCGGCCCTGCTCCCCCCCTGCCTGCCCCGCAGGCGGTGACCAACGTGGACAAGGGCCGCAGCAAGAAGCGGCACGAGGTGGGGGTGCGCCTGCCCGACGATCCAGGTGCGCAAGAGGCAGCAAGCTAGGCACAGTGTGGCTGCGAAGGAGCCTCGCCCCTGGCCACTGCAGTGCACGGCTCGCCTGTGTGCAGCACAACACCCTTGCCACAGGCTCCTTCACGTCTGCCCCCCTCTCCTGCTCTTCCTCCCTCCACACCCCCTGGTGCAGTGGCCATGGCCATCCTGGAGCAGCTGGACCGGCCACTGCTGTGCAGCACAGCAGGGGGCGAGGCCGACGCAGACGGCGGGCCGCTGGTGCCCGACGCCGCGGTGCTCATGGACCGGTTTGGTCCGCAGGGCCTGGACTTTGTGGTGGATGCGGGCCCGCGCACGGCCGAGGGCAGCACGGTGATCGACTGCACCGGGGGCGAGCCGGTGGTGGTGCGCCGCGGCAAGGGCGACACCAGCTGGCTGGAGGAGTGAGCCCGCGCCAGTGCGGATTGATGTGGGGAAGCGCCACACTGTATGCCCTGGCTGCCCATTACAGCAGCCATTGTAAAATTCGTTATTCTAGAAGGTGGCACGGCAGCTGGGGCCGCATGAGCACGCTGGGCGCTGACTGGCCCAGCGCCGGCGCCCACGGGGAGTTCAGGCCCGGGAGGCTGGCGGAGGCCACTCACTTCGTTCCTTTTGTCTCTGATCACCCTGAACTCGTCCCTGCAGCCCCAGCAAGCGCACATGGCGACCACAGTTCAGCAGGTGCCGGCCCAGGACGGCCAGCTGCGCCGCCTGGAGCCCGCCGCTCAGGTTGCGGCACGGGCGGGCCAGCTGGGCGAGCAGGCGGTGCAGGAGCTGTGCCGCCGCGCCCCGGAGTCTCTCAAGCCCAGCTTGGAGGCTGCCGTTCAGCGGGCGAGCCCGATTGTGGCCAAGGCCACCGACTCAGGTAAAGCGTGGGCGTGCGAGACGGGGCCGGGGCCGCGGCCAGAGGGCCGGCACCCGCCGGTCACCTCGTCGGCGCGTCGAGGTCACCGCTCTTGGGGGCAGCTGCCGGGCCGCTGGTTGCAGTGGGCCGCCGTCTTGCCAAGGCTGTTTGTGTTCGCAACATGCCTGCATCTCACTGTGCAAGCGCAGCAGCAAGCGCAAACTTGCGGGCGTGCCGTGCCGCCTTTCCGTGCCAGAATCCTGGCGTCGCAACCGCGCCGTGTGCCCCGCATCAACCCACCCTTCCTGGCCGCCACCTTGCACAGGGGCCACGCTGCTGAAGGCGGCCGACGAGCGCGTGGACGCGGCGCTGGATGCCGCCACCAACGCATACGCGGCAAGTTGGCGGCAGCGGTGTGTGGATGTTTGGGTTAAGAGGCTCCCTCTGCTGGGTTGAGCGATTAGGGTTGAGGGTTCCGTCTCCCTGCCTGCCTTCCGCCCTCTCACCCTGCCTCCTCCGCCTCGCCGCTCCCCCTCCACGCAGAAGAACAGCGCGTACCTGCAGGAGCAGCTGGCGCGCCAGAAGGAGTTCCACGCGCAGGTGGGCGGGGGTGTGATGCAGGCGGGAGCAGCCGTGGTACCGCACAGAATGTGGCCAGTTTGCCCACGGCGGCAGGCCATAGGGTAGGGCAGGGAAGACAGGGTGAAGGTTTGGGATGCCCACACATACGCACTGTTCCCCGTCCCTCTGGAACTTGTGTCTGCAGAACCTGGAGAGCTACAAGCAGGCGCGCGAGGCGTACCTGCAGAAGGTGCGGTGGCTGACCCAGCATGCTTGTATGGATATGCTGCCTTATTTTTTGCCACTCCTCCGACACACGCAACTCGCTTGATACCCGCAACTTGCTTGCCAGCCAGCCTGACCTGCAGGCGGCGGCACCCCCTCGCCGACCACCCAACCCGGCCACCGCCGCACACCAGCCGCCGCCCCACCCGCCCACTCCCGCAGGTCGAGCGCGCGGTGGAGTACATGAAGGAAAGGGGGATTGTGGGCGCCGCTCGCGACGCCGCCGACGAGGTGCTGGTGAGCAGAGGTGGCAGGGGTTGGGCGCTTCATGTGGATGATGCGAGCAGGGGCGGGCAGACGCGCAGCGGCAGGTGATGCAGCGCACCACGCTTGCGCGCGCATTGTCAACTGGGCATCTAACACCAGCACCTGCTGCCGCCTGCCCCTGCTCAGGCTCGCGTGGGCGAGGCCAAGGCGGCGGTGATGGCGGCCCCCGGCGCCCTGGTGCACAAGGTGGGCTGTGGGCAGGGCAAGGTGGGGAGGGGCAGGTTGAGCAGGGCGGTGGCGAGCCAGCAGGCCTGCGGCAGCAACTGCACAAGCTGCACAACATCGCTGCATGCTGCAGCTCCCCCTTGTGCTCCTGCTTAGCCAGTCCTCCTCATTCCAGCAGCCATTCAACACCCAGCCTGCTGCCCCTCACCCACTGTGCCACCCGCAGGTGCAGCAGGCCGTGGAGCGGCTGCTGGCATTTGGCCCCGTCAGCTCGGCGGTGGAGGCGGCCAAGCCGCCGCGCCTGGCCACGGTGAGGGGGCCCTGCTTGTGGGGGCGCTGGCTGGTGAGGGTGCGTGGGGACGACTGGTCCGCTTGGCAGCCCTGGCTGCTGGCGCTCTACGTTCAGCGAGATTGGCACAGCCCAGCCACCTCCTGCCGTCTGCCCCTCGCCCTCCCCGCAGGCCAAGGACCAGTACATGGGCTACCACGACCGCCTGGTTGCCAGCCCCCAGTACCGGCAGGCCTACGACCTGGCCAACCAGGTGGCGGCGCGCCTGGAGCAGACGTGGCTGTACAGCACCGCTCGCGCGCGCCTGCCCGCCTCCGCCGTGGAGACTGGTGAGTGGAGTGGGCAGGAGGTGGGAGGGGGAGGTAAGGGCGGCAGGAGCTGTGTAGCGGCAGCTGGCAAGCCTGTGGCAAAGGTGCTGAGTTTGGGGTGGAAGCGCTCTTCAGCTTGTGCACGCACATCTTTGGCTCATCGTACTTACCTGCCAACGAAGCATCCTTCACGCCCCACCTTCTTGCCTGCAGCCACGCCCTACCTGAACAGCATGGTGCAGCACCTGAAGCCCATCGCGGCATGAGCAGCATGCTACGGCCCAAGGCGCATACCGGCTGGCGGCCGAGTGGCAGCTGCTGCTGAGCAGAAGCGTGCAGCAGCGGCGCCACCTGCCCCTGCCATGTGTCCCACTGCTTGCAGCATGTCGCAGCGGTGAAGCGCCGCCGAAGCTGCGGCCAGCTGCGAATTGATGGCCGCAGCCAAGCTGCTCCCAAATCAACACCAAACCCATTCGCCAGCCTTGCAGGCAAAGCCCGCCCTGCCCACACATGATCATGCTTGATAGAGATCCTGTTTCTGTTTCTGTACTGCCATCCTCTAGCGCTGTACCTCCGCCTGTTACAATTCATTGCTTTTGCTGTGCCATGCCAGCCCTGCCTGGGTGGCTCCACACCTACATACATGCTTGTTGAACGCCCCTCCGTTTACCGCTTTGTCCGTTTCCGCCCATCGCACTTTGCGGCTTGCCTGCCGCATGCTGAGATCAACAACAAGGCACGCATGTGTAACACGGGTTTCAAGAAGGGGGTTCAGTAAGCACAGGCAGGAACGGTAGCATGGAAGGAACGGTGGCATGGATGAATGCAGGGGTTGCTACTCAGTGAGGCGCCACGGTCTAGCTCGCAATGATTTCCACATCGGGCCGTGCTGCTGCCAGAGCGGCTCGCCACTCGGGCTGGCGTCCCTTGATGTCCCGCACAATGCGCAGCGCCGGCATGGATGCCACCACCTCGATGGCTGCAGAGCGGGTGGGGTGTTGGAAGTGGAAAGGGCTTGGCAGGCCAGCCGAGGCAGCAGCGCGAGAACCACAGGTCGCTGAAACCGAAGAAGGGCGCTGAAACCAGCAGCCACTGCTTTTGTGCACTAGGGCAGGCAATGCGTGCGTATCAAGGGCGGAGCCCACACTGTCGCAGCCCGCACCCGGCACGATGCCCTTGACCTCCAGGCGGGTGAGGGAGGCGAGGCCGCTGGCCAGCTCGCTGCCCCACCGGTGGGAGGTTGTCTTGTCCTCCTCGTACCATGGCTGGCCAAACTCTGGCGAGCTGACCACACCACTCGAAGCACCTGCAGGCTGGCCAGCTGCCGCCAGTCTGGGGGCAGGCCCACAGCACCTTGCACTGTGAAGGAGCGCAGGGGCAGGCCGGCCAGGGGCGGGGTACGCACCCAGTCCCACACCCTGTTGCCAATCCAGGATGCGCCATCTGAATCCTCATCAAACAGCAACTGGATATTGGTCAGCTGTAGGTCCAGTGACTGCAGCTGGGGCAGCTGGCGCAGCATGGCCACTGCGGCCTCCACCCCCGTGCCATAGTGCAGCGTGAGGCTGCAAGGTGCAGGGGTGGGGTGGAGACAGGCGGGCGACTTGATGCATTGCATTGGGAGTCCACCCTGAAGGTCAAACAATGTGCTCCAGCCACTCACGTCACGGTGTGCAGGGCTGGCAGTGCGCTGCATGCAGCAGCAGCCTCCTCATCAAAACCGGTGTCCATCTCCAGGCTGTGCACGCCGGCTGCTGCCGACAGCGCCTGCGGCAGGCCCTCAGGCAGGTTCTCCAGCTCCGCGTCCAAATCGTAACCCGAATCACCCGGGTGACGGCAGTCAATACGCAGCTGCCCATGCAGCTTAGCGCAAACAGGCTGTGAGCCGCGCCAGTCGGCAAATGCTGCGTTGCCACCCAGCAGCAGGCCCTCCAGCATTGTGAAACGCTGCAGCATGCGCAGTACAAGCCCCGTGCAGTTGCATTGGACCTCCAGCTGGCGCACAGCGGTGGGAAGCACGGCCAGCACAGCTGTCAGCGCCATGGGCTGCAGGCAACAGGCATGGGAGTGGGGTCAAGGGCGGTGGAGGGATTTTTTGCAAGCAACGCGGGCAGACATGAAGATGTGCATGCGAGGCTCAGCGCCCACCTGGGCCTCATCATCAGCACTGGTAATGACAACCTTCCAGGTCAGGGGGTTGAGTGATGCTGCTGTGCGCAGTGCATGCTCGTGCACGCGCAGGCCGGCGGCTGCTCCAGGCAGCTCCAGCTCAGCCGCGGGCACAAGGTGTGGCGCAGCCAGCACCGCCGCCCGCCAGGGGGTGCATGTGAACAGCATGCTCAGCCTGCGTTCAGGGTGGCGCACAATTACTCTTTGGAGGGCAGCACCGCCTGCCAAGCTGCAACATGTTTGTCCAACCAGGCCTACTGACGCTGCCGCCACCGCCGCCGCCCTCGCCACCGCCGCCGATCCTGCTCATGCCCCCAGCCGCGCCCCGCTGCCTCTGCACACGCTTCATGCCACCCTCCAAGGCCCCTCATGACAGCCGATCACCGTGAGGCCTCATCGGCATGGCCGCACACCAGCTGCACCAGGTCCGGCGGCAGGCCGGCCCACGGGCCGTTGCTGAGCGGCGCCATGGATCGATCGAGCGATAGGCGCACTGGCGGTGGAGCGATAGGCGCAATGGAGCGCGATCAGGGGTGGCTCATGAGCGGGCGGAGGGTGTGGCGGTCGCGCGCTCATGAACCTCGACTGCCGCAGGATCGCCTTGGGGCGGCAGCCTGCCCGTGTGATTGGACTGATATCACTGCGTGGCCTGTACTGTCCATCAATGTAGCTGCACGTCCCTGATGCAAACAGCAGCGCGGCATGGCCACCTCCCACCTCGCGACCGCAAGTGCTGCCGTGCTTGCGGCGCATTGAACGCCATGCACCGACCGCCGCGAGCCACCCTGGAAGCTTCAGCACATGGAACCGCATGCGGTGCGGGGGAAGCTGCACGGGGGATGCCAACCAGCTGGCCTGCAGGCAGCTGCAATGCCTCGCCGCGAAGCACGGCGGGCGGGCGGCGTCGCCCGCCCACCGCTCGCTGCCTGGGCCGCCCCCGTCCCTTGCTCGCGGCCCAGACCCACCTGTTTGTTGCTGCGGAGCGTCTTCGGGGCAGGGGAGGGAGGGCGTGGCGCCCACGGGCTTGGAATGCCAACCTGCAGCCTGGTGGCGCCCTGCTGTGGTGGTGGGGCCTGCTGTGCTCATGCCGGTCTCCCCGCGCGCCCTGGTGGGCGCCCACCTGCCCCGCCAGCCCATTACCCTCCTCTGCTCGGCGGGCTCGGCGACAGGCGAGGAGGAGCGGGCGAGGATGGGTTGCCTCCTGCGCCTCCGGGGCCTGCCCTTCTCCTGCACCGAGGAGGATGTGTTGGGCTTCTTCGAGGACTCCGTGCAGGCGGTGGCGGTGCACCTGAGCACCAAGAACGGTGGGTCGGGCGCGTGGGGGGCGGTCGGGGCGCCCAGGCGGCGCGGGCAGGCGCGGCGCGGCGCGCCCAGGG
>RRZL01000039.1:246490-278551 GCA_006782975.1 Chlorella sp. Dachan
TCTCTTCCCCTGACCGCCGCGCGCCCTGACCGACCACACCCACGACCCCGATTCATCCAGCCCCACCCGACCTTCCCTCCGATCTGCTCCGTGCCCCCACCCTGTCAGCAGTCTGGATCGACATCACATCCGCTGCCGCTGCGCCCTGCGTTTCCTCCCCCGCTCTTCCCCCACTGACCGACCATCCTGCGCACAAACTCAAACAAGCGACCAATTTTGCACTACCCACCCCGCCTCTTTTCCCTCCCCCCTGCTCCTTCCTCACTGCGGCTATCCATGGTATCATAGCACTGCCGCAGCCCACTCGCCCCAGTGGCTGTGTACCTGCAACCACCCCTGTGCAACACAACACTCTTCCCCTGCGCACTCATGCTCTTCCTATTCTGCTTCCACCTGCACAGTTTTGCTTGGCTCCCCTTTCCCTCGGCTACCCCTTCCAACCCCAGAGCATGTGATACAACTGCTGGGAACAATGAGAATGGGCGGTACAAGCAGGGGCGAGGCAGCAGCAGCGCCAGCAGCAGGCTGCCGCTACCGGCGGCGCGAGCTAGGCTTGCGCGAGGTGGGGGTGGACCGCTGCTGCTGCCCAAACAGGGGCGTGCCAAAGGCGCCGCCGGGCGAGGGCGACACCGTGCCAAACAGGCCGCCAGGGGATGCAGCGGGGGCACCCGCCGGCACTGGCGACGCCCCAAACATGGCGGTGGTGTGGCCTGCGGGGAAGGAAGGAGTGTGGGACGTGGACTGTAGATGGGAGCAGAGGTTCTACGCCCCTACAACAACACTGCATCCACCCCGCCTGGCGGCGCACCTGCGGGCATTGTCTGCGCGCCGTGCTGCTGCTGCGCGGCCTGCAGCGCAGCGGCCTGCGCCGCGGGGCTGCGCGGCTGGTGCTCCGCGTGCTTCTGCTCCCTCCTCGCCTCCGCCAGGAACGGGTCGCTGCCGTCGCCCAGGGCGCGCTGGCGGGACAGGTAGGCCTCGCGAGCGCCGCCCACCCGGTCATCCATCGCCTGGCGGCAAGGGAGGCGGAGGCGGCTGGTTGGATTCCAGCGCAGGTGGACAGATGACGCAGCGCAGGTGGACAGATGACGCAAGGCCAGGCAGGCGGCTGGGCGTCAGGAGAGGTTGAGTGAACAGGCGCTGGATGGAGAGCGGAAGGCTCATCCGGTGGTGGGCTACGCCCAATACACTGCCCCAGCCCCACCACCCAGACCGGCGGGCACCCCCCAGCGTGTCACCTGCAGCTTGGCGGCGGTGTGGATGAGCAGGTCGTGCACGTTGGTCAGCGCCGTCTGCAGCGCCTGCAGGCCGTCATGGCCGCCGCCGCGCCGCTGCGTGCCTGCTGGGCAGGGGGCGGAGCGAGGCAGGTAGGATTGATGGCTCGGTTCGGCTCCTGAGGGGCAGCATGCAGAGCTGTCGTGCTCCTGCTCTTCCTGAGGTGCACCATGCCCCCGCCAGCTGTGGCAGCGCATGCCCACCGTGCCTCTGCTTCGATCCTCCTCACCCTCAGCACCCACCTGCTGCACCAGAGGCCATAAGCACCGCCTCCAGCTCCGCAACTGCTGCCTGCACACACGGAGAAGGGCAAGGGCACGTGGCAAGGTGGTTGGCAGCCAGCGGCACGCCAGCAAAGCAAGGGTTCCTCTGCACGGAGGGTGGCAGCATCAATGAAGCACCACAGCAGGCAGCAGCACATGGGCGCAACAACAATCCAGCAGCCTTCAAGCCGTCCCACCTGGTGCGCACGCAGGCGGTCCAGGAAGCCGGCCACCGCCTCACGCAGGAAGGTGGAGGGCAGCACCGGGGGGCCAGCCACGTCCTGCGATGCCAGCGGCGCCGACGCCTGCGGCGCAGGGGTGTTGCCAAGACTTGCATGAACCATCAGGCAAGCATCAAGGTAGCGAACCAACTGCTTCAACGGCTCTGGCGCATCTTAGCAGCAACTTGACCGGGAGCCGGAGCAGGTGCTGAGCTACTCGCCCTCCACCACACCTGCCGCCCCGCCCACCCGTGCCCCACCGCTCGCACACCTTGGCGGCTTCGCGCCACGCGTACGAGCGCTTGAAGGTGTGCAACGCGGTCTCCGTGGAGCGCACCAGGTACAGCACAGCCTCGCGCAGGGCAGCCACCTGGGGGGATACTTGCAGCACACGGCAGCACATGTCACAAACATGCATGGGAGGGCCGGCGCCTTCAGTCCAACGGCAGGCAGCAGCACGCGATGACACCTGTGGAGTGGCATTCCCAGTTTTGCTGCTAGGGATGCTTGCTGTACCAACTATCTGTATTACAACCGCCATTCCTTGCTGTGCCAACCTCAGCATCGGAGCTGCCCCCGCGCCCCCACCTGCTCCACATCCGCCTTCACAGCGGAGCCCAGCGCGGCGATGGACTGGCTGAGCGACCGCGCCTGCCCCTGTGGTGCCGGAAGAGGGGTTGCGGCCATTGAGCAGGGGCGAGCAGGCATCCGGAGACCGGCAAGGGACGGCACACGCTGCATGATCGCCCCTGCATGTGAGCAGCCCCGCCTCTGGACGGCTGTGTGGCCAGCGCAGGCGGAGGGCATGCCCCACCCTCCCTGGCCGCACGCACCTGCATCGCCTCCTGCTGCTCCTTGGCGCCGCTGCTGCTGGCCAGGCGCGGGTCGCTGTCCAGCTGGCGGCAGTCCTCGCGGTACTGAACCACCACCTTCCTGCGGGAGCAGCGCGGAGGAGGGCACGCACAGGTCAGCAGATGCAGCCGCAGCCTTGTGGGGCTCGCATGCTGGCCATGCACCCAGCCTGACGAGCGCCAGCTGGCTGCGCAGCTGCACCCATCTGCACCTACTGCTTCTGCGGCAACAGCGCCTTGCCGAGCCAGCCCCACTGCCCACCACCTGCACAGCCCTGGGCCACAAACCGCCCTCCGCTCCACATCCCTCCGCCACACACACACCCTCCCACTCCCCAGCTCCTCAGCCACACCCCTGCGCCACCCCCCTCACTCCAGCTCCGTCAGGTACTGCTGCGTCTGCGGCGACAGGTCGTCCCACTTGCTGCCGTGAGTGATGGGCCGCCCATCCTTGGTGGCCAGTGCAGTCACCTGCTGGCCCGCTGCCGGCTGGGCGCCAAACAGGGACGGTGCGGGGGCTGCCCCAAACGTCGTCAGCGCGCCCGCCGGCGCGGCTCCAAACAGCGAGGGCGTGGAGGCCGCGCCAAACAGGCTGGCGGACGAGGCTGCTCCAAACAGCGAGGGCGTGGAGGCGGCCCCAAACAGGCTGGCAGACGAGGCGGGCTGCGCGCCAAACAGGGAAGGGGTGGACGCCGCGCCTGCAAGCAGCAGCGGGTGAGCAAGGCCGGCAGGTGAGGCAGAACACAAGCAAGCGTGGGGTGCAAGAAACCTGCTGCATGTTGATACACTTTGCCCAAGGACAACACGCAGACAATACCACACTTGAGTCTTCTGCCAAACCTACCAAACAGGCTGGCAGACGATGCGGCGCCCCCAAACGCCGGCGTGGACATGAAGGGGGAGGGTGATGCGCCAAAGGCCGGTGCTGCCGCCCCAAAGCCAGTGGCTGCTGCGCTGCTGGCCGCGCCAAACAGCGAGGGCGTGGACGCAGCCCCGAATGCGGGCGTGCTGGCCCCTGCCACGGGCGCCTGCATGTATGTGGAGCAGCAGACGCGGGGGTGCTGGAGCTTAGGGTGCCGGGCTGCGGGGCACGGCACAAGGCAGGAGGCTGTGCTGCGCACTGCTCACCGAGCCAAAGCTGAACATGTCAGCTGTGTGGGCAGCGAGATGCGCACGCCCGTGCAATCCCAGGCAGTGCTACTGGGCCTGCAACAAGTTGAAGAAGGGGGTGCTGCAGATGCCTCAGCGCAACCGACTGACAAGAAGTGGGGCCGTCAGCAGCACCAATGTTTAGCCAGAACTAGCTGGTTCCCTCAATGCCAGCAGCCGTGGGCCTCGCGGGCCATGTAGCAGGGACACAATGGTGGCAGATGGCAACGGCGGACGAGTGCGGGGCTCTCCCGCCGCCACACCGCCCGCCGCTGCCGCCCACCTTGCTGCTAGCTTCCACGTTGCTGATTACATGCAGTCTACCTGCTCACCTGAAGCTGTAGCAGCAGTGCTCCAGCCGCCAGGCGCTTGGCCCAGCTGCTTCGAGTGGACAAGCGAGCTGCGGGCCGCTGCCTGGCTGGCCCTGCGCCTGGAGCACCCGCCCGATCGCCGATGACCTCTGCAGCTGTCCGGGAGCAGGAACTGCGCCAGCTGCGGGGCGAGGCGTGCGACAGCGACGGCAGGTGCTGCAAAACGGGGCTGAGACAGCACTGATTGATCGCGAATGCGGCGCCTGTTGCGATGCCGCGGCGATGGCTGCCATGCAGATGCTGTGCCATGCCGCCGGCGGCCCAGCCGTTGCACTCGCACTGGCTCGGCCGGCCTACAGCTTACAAGGAGCGATCAACGCTCGTACATTGCAACTGCTGCAGCCAGACAAGCTCATCACTTAGATTTCAGTCCGGCAACTGGCCTGCTGTCGGCACAGATGGGCACGACGGCCCGCCCCGATCGTACAGCGCCATCCCAGCAACCAGAGCCCTTCGTCTGATCACTCGTAGATCCAGGCGGTGGCCACGGGCGTGTAGTCTGCCAGCTCATCGGCGCGGAACCAGAGCGCAATCTGCATGAGCAGTGGGCGCCGGCGCGCCTCACCATGCAGTTCACCACGCTCCGGGCAGCACGCGGCAGCGTCATGACACACCACCTAGGCTACCATAGCAGATTTCAAGCAAGCAGACCAGGCAGCAGCTCCTGCCCTGCTGTGCGCACCTCCCGCATCGCCGAATCCACCGAGTCGCTGCCGTGGATGATGTTGCGGCCCACGTCGATGCCGTAGTCGGCGCTGCGGGGAGGAAGGGGGGGGGGGAGGAAGCCGGCCTGAGGCGAGGCGCATGCAAGCACGGCAAGCCAAGTGCTGGGCAACTCGTGTCCACACCTCGCCAACTGAAGGCCAGCGGTGTGCGCCTCACCGGATGGTGCCGGGAGGCGAGGCCAGCGGGTTTGTGGCACCAATCATGTTGCGGCCTGTGGGGGAGAAGCGTCACGTGGCGGAAGCATGGTGGTTGATGGTGGTCATGGTGTGGGGTAAATCGACTGCACAGCCACAGCAGCAGCGGCGCACAAGCATCCGCAGCTCTAGCTGGGGCGCAGCGCACCGGTCTTCACCACGTCCTTGCCCTCAAACACCATCGCCTGGTGACAGTAGGGTGAAGAGAGGCGGCGCTTGTAAGCAGAATGACGGAGCGGTGGGCAGGACCCGGTGTGGCACCGCTCGCATGCTTGTGCATGCATGGAAGCGGCTCCAGTGCTGCCGCAGCCTGCGCTCCTCCCCAACTGTGCCCAGCTCACCACCACTGCGCCGCTGGTGAGGAAGTCGACTAGCTTGGGGAAGAAGGGCTTGCCGTCGTGCTCCGCCTGCATGGGCAGGGCAGCCCGAGTCGGATGCTCAGCAGCCGACCTCGCCAGCAGGCGGTGCAGCGTTTTCACGCCACACAATGCAGTGGCTCCAACCACAATCCCCACATTTACACACGCTCACGTAGTGCTTGGCGGCCAGGTCGCGGGAGGGCACCAGCACCTGCAACGCAGGGTGGCGGGGAGGGGACGATGCAGCATGCCACGCGGCGTGCTCTGCCGTGCAAGCTGTGAATGGCGGCACTTGAACCCGCCCAGAAGGCCTGCAGCGGCTCGCCACCTTGCCTTGCAGCCCACAAGCTTGTAGCCGCGCTGCTCAAACCGCTTGATGATGTCGCCCACCAGGCCTGCCAGGGGGGATCGGGCAGCAACACGTCCAGGCACACTGGGTGACTGGAGGCACCGCAACAGGCTAGCAGAGGGCGACCATCCAGGGCCTCGCCACGCAGCACCAGGCCCCGCTGTACGCCAGCTCAGAGCAGCGCACCGCGGTGCACGCCATCGGGCTTGACCATGATGAAGGAGCGCTCGGTGACGGCGGAGGCCGCAAACCCCACGGTCGTGGCTGCAGGGGAAGCGGGCAGTATGCGAGGGCAGTGTTGATGCGACACGCGTTGACCTCACAGATCGATGTCGATGCAACACACGAGAGTTGCGCCCGTCGTGGCGGGAGCACAGGTGGCAGGAGTCGAGACGTGCACGCGCCCCCACTCACTGGCGGCGGTGAAGCCCGCCAGCGCCGCCGTGGCCGCCACCTTGGGCTCGCTCAGCAGGGCCGCAAAAGAGGCGAAGGGCGCCTGCCGCGCGGCAGTGGCCGCTGCCGCAGCTGCATACCACAGTGGGCGGGGTGTACAGCGGCAAAGGGTTGAAGGCGGCGGCAGCAGCAGCGGCGGGAGCAGCACAGACCGGATCGTAGACCGGCGTGCAAGCTGCTTGATGATCCGATGGCCATTTCTACTTGCAGCAGCAGGCCGTGGCGCACCGGCAGAGGCGGCGCGGCGGCCGGCAGCACGGAGGGCGGCACGCAGCATCGTCCGAGGCGGCCCTGGAGTTCCTCCACTGGTGGCACAGACGGTAGCAAGCTTGCAGGCGCGATCACGGAGGACAATTGGCTTGTGGGCGGAGCATGGGCTGGGGGGCCCGTTTCTACCTCGCTGCGCAATCTTGATTTACTCGCCACTGTTCCATCTGTCCCTCGAGCCAGTGAGGCCCTGCGGTGTGCCGCCCGCCGTCCAAAGTTGGCCCTCTTCCCTATTTCCGTCGACGGATGGCGCCCCCAGCCAAGTGAGCTGCAGAAAAACCTGGCCCTGCCGTAACAAGGGCTCCTCCATGGCCGCCGCAGCCGCCGCCGCTCCCGCCAGCCCGCCGCCGCTCCCGCCAGCCNTGCCGCTCAGCTGTTGCACCCCCTCCCATCACCCCGCCGCTCAGCTGTTGCAACCCCTTCCATCGCCCCCAGGCCCGCCGCCAAGGCCAAGGCCAGCAAGGGAAAGGCCTCGCCCGACGGCAAGAAGAAGAAGAAGGCGTCACCCTCGGCCGCCGGCAAGGACGAGGAGAAGCAGCGCCTGCAGGCGGAGCTGGAGGTGGCCCGCGGTTTGGCGGCGGCCCAGACGGCGGCTGCACGCGCCCTGGAGGCGGAGCTGGCCGCGCTGCGCTTGCGCCATGCGCATGACGCCGCTGCCAGCGGGGATGTGCTGGCCAGCCAGCAGCGGGAGCAGGCTCGCCTGGCGGCCGAGGCGCGCCGCATGGAGGCTGCACTGGAGGCCAGCAGGCGCGAGGCGGCGCAGCTGCAGCGTGCGCTGCAGGATGAGCTGGACGCAGCGGTGGCGGAGCAGGCAGCGGCAGACGAGACTTGCGGGCAGCCCAGCTCGGAGCTGCAGCGTGCGCTGAGCCACCAGCGGCGGCAGGAGGAGCGCATCGCGGCCCAGCAGAGAGAGAATGAGGGACTGCGCGCGCGGCTGCAGCGTGCCGAGGACGGCTTGGCGGCCAGCACCGCCGCCGTAGCGGCCCTGCAGGTCAAGGCGGCCAGCCGCAGCGAGCTGCGCTTTGTGCAGGACCAGCCCTGGCTGCTGCATGTGGGCAGGGAGCGGCTGACGGGGGCGCTGCCCACCGCTGCCCAGCCAGGCTGCACTCTGGCCGTGGCCGGGCGGCGCCTGGTGCTGGAGGCGCCTGCAGGTGGGGCAGCCGAGCAGGCAGGTGGTGTGCAGCAGCCAGAGAGGCAGCGCAGCCTGCACACACTCGACCTGAGCACCTATGTGTGGGCCAGCGCAGCCCTTGACGAGCCTGGTGGCGGTGCCAGTGCCGACGAGCCCATGCACATCGCCGGCAGGGCCGTGTGCAGCGCCGGCGGCAAGCTGCTGGGCTTTGGTGGTGCCTGCCCGGATGGCAGCCTGCTGCCCGCTGCTGTCGCCACTCAGCAGCTGCTACCCGACCTGCCGCACTGGGCACCAGCGCCGGCGCCGGCCGAAGCGGCAGCGCTGCCGGCACCCCGGCAGGGCGCAGCGCTGGCTTACTGCCCTACCGCCAACGCGGCATTCCTGTACGGCGGCCAGGGCCAGGACGGCCGCTGCCTGGATGACCTGTGGCGCTACGATGTGGCGCTGGCACGCTGGACGCGGCTGGACTCAGCTGCCACTGCCCGCCACCTGCCCGCCGCCGACCGTGCCCGCACGCCCTGCATCCCCGAGCGCCCACCGCCCTGCAGCGGAGCAGCTCTGGCTGTGTCGCCTGATGGAGGCAGGGTGTGGTTGGTGGGCGGCACCCTGGAGGATGGCCGCTGTAGCAGCGAGATGTTCTGGTGAGGGCGTGTCGCCTTGCGGTGGCATTGCATGTGTTGACAAAAGCCGTTGTCGCAGCATGAGCCGGCAAAGTTCATGACCCACTGCTTCTGTCATCATGGCCACAGGTTTGACCTTGGCCTGCGCTACTGGGCGGCCGTGGAGCCGCAGGAGGGCTCCTCTGTTGTGGCTGGGTCCCGGACACAGTGGGTGCTGGCTGGGCTGGGCTGTGCGTTGTGCTCTGTGGTTTGTGCCATGGCATTCGGGACAATGTCATGCAAACCTGTCTCAAACCCTGCTGTTGATCTTGCTGCGCTCGCTTGGCGGCTGCTGCAGGCACGTTATGGCCTGCATCGGGCGCTACGTGGTGGTGGTGGGCGGCCTGACTCGCACCGCCGGTGGCACTGTGACCCGCCGCCGCGACACATGCCTGTTCGATGCTGCCACCGGCACCTGGGAGGTGCTGGATGACAGCGCCTTTGAGCCTGAGGTGGCGGCACGCAGCGGCGAGCCGGGGGCAGTGGTCAGCATGGCGGTAGGGCGGGAATTTGGGCGGCGCACCACCTCGGGCCACGGCGGCAGCCAGCCCAGCAGCCGGCGGGAGGGGAGCCCCTCTCCTGCCCCAGCGGCTGCCTTCCTGGGTGCTGGGAGTGCAGCTTTCCAGGGATCCAAGCTGCTGCTGCTCAAGCCGGCTGCCGACAGCGGGCTGGTGACTGAGCTGTGGACAGTGGATCTGGGGAGCCCGCCGGAGCGCATCGAGGAGCTGCGCGCCGTCAAGCATGCGGGCTCGGCAGTGGTGCAGCAGCTCACCCTGGCCTGCGAGGCCGTGGCGGCCACCAGCGTGCGGTGAGTTGATTTATTTGTTTCTGGGCTGTAGGTAGGGCATGGCATGAGACTCAGTGTGCAACTCGCCGGGCTCATTTGTAATTGGCACCCTATCCTGCCTCCTTTACCTGCAGGCTGTCGTGGCGGGCGCCCACTGCGGGCGCCGACAAGCTGCTCAGCTTCAAGCTGATGATGACCAATGCGGAGGGTCTGGCGCGGGTGAGCGAGGCGGCACAATGCATCCCACCCCTCGTGACAGCCACCAGCGCAGCGCTCTGGCCTTCCTGTCCTAAAACAAATCGCCCCCCTCGCAGGAGGCGTACGAGGGGCCGGAGACTAGCGTCGATGTGACTGGGCTGCTGCCCAACAGCCAGCTGGTCTTCTGTGTGAAGGTGCGCAGCGCCATTTGTGGTTGGCTTGCAGGCCACAGGAGGCACACCCAGGCAGCTGGTCCGCAGATGGGGGCATTGGTAGCAGGCCTGAACCTTCCCTTGCTCACTCGTGTGCCCCCCTTTCCCTTGCCGGGCAACTCGCAGGCCCTGTACGACGACAAGCGCTTCCTGTGGTCGGAGCCCCTCATGGTTACAACAGCGGCCAAGAGCGGGCCGCGGGCCAAGCAGAAGTGACGGCAGGAGAAGTGGCGGGCGGCCGAGGGGCAGAGTGCACGGCTGAGGTGTGCCGGCTGGCAGGTGGAGCAATGTGCGGCGGCGCGGCAAGCGTCCGGGCGGGGGTGCGGCATGTCTGGTGGCGGCTCATTCGTTGAATAGTGGGGTCACTGGAAAAAAATGCTGGCAAAGTCTGCACATCAGCGCTGCCTCAGAAGATGATCTGTGCAGCCTTCACCTTCTTCTCAACCTGCAGGGGTGGGGGCAGGGGGGAGAGAGGTGTGGGGTGCGCCACCTTTCCAAGGGGCATGCACAGGGGGGCGCAACTCCCTCTGGTAGCCAGCCCCCTACTTTGAGCAGTGCAAGTGCGCCCAGCACAGCTACTGGGAGCAGGGCTGCCCCCCGCGCCCCGCACCTCTGCGTACGACTCGGCAAACTCCTTGGCCTCGTCGTCCGCGGGCGCGGCGCCCTTGAGCGGCTTGGGCAAGATGAGCATGCAGCTGGTGGGCCGCTTGGTCAGGCCCGCGGCGCCCAGCTCCTCCTGCGCCAGCACAAGGGGTGAGCAACGGTTAGGGGCGGTGGGATGGCAGCAACTCCACCTATTGCTGGCAGGAGCTGTACTTGGCAGGCTGTCTGCTGGCCATGGCACCCATCCGACAGCACCCAACAGACACGCAGCATCACCGCTGCGCTGCCCACCTTGCTGGGCACATAAATGTAGGGCACATCGTTGTCCTCGCACAGCACCGGCAGCGGTGTGATGACGTCGATGGGTGAGATGTCGCCCGCAATCAGGCACACGCTGCATGCCAGGGGGGCGAGCGGGGCAGGTTGAAGGTTGGGGTGTCGGCAGGTCTAGGCTGCTGCATGGCCCGGCGACTGCACCAGCTGAAGCCCGGTGCGGCAACTTGGGCCCAGCTGCCCAGGCGCGCTGTGCCTGCTGCCTCACCCCTTGGCCTTCTTGCGGATGGCCTTGATCACCTCCTTCACGCCCCGCTTGATCTGCTTCCGCTTGGCCGCCTTCTTGGCCAGCTTGAGGGCCTGGCGGCGGAAGGGGGGAGTGGGCAGGTGGGGCCAGGTAAGGGGAGCATTCGCGCTCGAGGAACAGCATGCAGCCAGCCAGCTGGTGCTGCAGCCTCGGCTGTGCTGCCACACCGTTGAATGCAAGCAAAGTTCGCCCAGCAGCACGGCAGCAGCACGGAGAGCACACTGCACAGCGCCCTGTCAGCACACGGCCTTGCCAGCCCTCCGCCATCACCCCGCTGCGCCCACCTTCTTAGCCAGCTTGTCATCCGCCAGGGGCTTGGCAATCGGGGCCAGCGCCACCTTGGTCGCCACTGCCGCTGGGGAAGCTGCCTGCTCCTCGGCCGCTGCCTTCTCTTTCTTGGCCGACTTGTCCTTGGGCGTCTTCTCCTTCTTCTCCTTCTTCGCCGACTTGTCCTTGGGTGTCTTGTCGCCCTTGTCCTTGCCCATGGCTGCAGGGCGGAGCAGATTGACGGGCGGCGCATGCTTGGGCCGCAGCACAAAGCAGCCGCAGGACCTTGCAGTGGCGGCGGCAGCGCTGGTGGCGGCGGCTGCAGTCGCTCGTGCACCGGACGCCGGCTGAACCAGTTACGAGAGCATGCTGCAAAGTGTCAGCAGCCGCCGGTCAGGCGGCCGGGCCTCCAGCAGCGCAGCGAAGAGCTCATGCCCGAGAAGCCCGAGCCGGAGGGGCGTGTCGATGCATGAACCTTGTGCGCACCTGCCACTACAAGCCGCAACCGGGCCGGTGGCCTCTCAAGGAGGGACGCGTGCGGGAGTGGGGTTGTGAGCACCGCCGCAGGCCCTGCTCAGAGCTCGAACACCCTGCTACCAACAAGTTCGTGGGCTTGCAGTAGCGATGCGCACGCATGCACCCCCGCTTGGAGCCATGGCCGCCTTGCATGGCGCTTGCATGAGTCCTGCCGAGACTAAGGTCATAACGAGGTGCAGTTGGCACCGATCGTTTGGACAAGGAGTGCAGAGTCGTGTGCAGCCGACGACTTCCTCTAGATCTCTCCGCTCGGGCGCAGGGCTTTGCCAGCCGCGGCTGGGGGCCGACCAGCAGCTGCTCAATCAGCTCCCGAGGTGGGACGGTGGTGCCGGTGCAGCAGGGAGCCCGACAGCGCCGGTGTCTGCCCCTCCACCACATCCGCCGAGCGCCGCCGAACCGCTGCTGCGCCACCGCTCGCCCCCCTGTCACGCAGGCGCCCACCTCCCAAGCGCAAGGGACCCCTGCATCAGGCATTTAGCAGCGCAAGCAGAAGGACTGGCGTGGGGGGCGGCGTGACGCCGTGCCCACGCCATGCCGGCCGTAAACCGCAAGTCGTCTGGCGGCAGCAATGGGCTGCAGAGCCTGGAGGAGCGAACTCGGGCGCGCGCTCCCGATAACTTTGCCTCAATCCAAACATACTACCGCTCCGCCACGCTGGCCAAGCGGCAGGTGGGTGGCGGGGTGCCGGCAGGCTGGTGCGCAGGCTGTGCCAGGCAAGCGCGGTCGGTCAGGGCAGCTGCTTGGGGGGATCCCCAGTGCCCTACACTTCTCCCCTGAGCCTCCTGCGCTGCAACGCTACTCGATGCGCAGGCCGATGAGTACAAGCGGCGGGACATGAATGAGGTGGAGCTGTACGTCATGCTCATGCGCTTTGTCAGGTGGGCGGGCCGGGCCGGGCGCAATTCTGGCATGCATGGGGTGTGGGCGTTGCCGAGGCTGCCCGCTGCCTCGCAGTGACCAGTGTGGATGGGCTGGCTGTCGCCTGATCGGTGCTGGTCCGCCTATGCTGCAGCACGGTGGTGGAGACCATCCCAAAGCACCGAGCCTTCTCGGCCGCCGACCCAAAGTACCTGCAGCTTAGGAAGGCGAGCGGTAGGGGCGGGGCGGGGAGCGCGCAGGCTGGCGGGGTGGGGAGCGCCCAGGCTGGCTGCTGCCAACACAGCTGGCCCCACACCACCCAACCAGCTCTAAACGGCCGCCAGTGCCTAGCCATTGCGTGCGAGTGTCCCAGCTCGCCTGGCTGGCCATCCAGCAGATTGATGCACATCGTGCCACCAATACGCCCCACCCGCACCATTGCCTGCCTCTGCTCACGCCACCGTCCCTCCCACCCACCCCCCGCAGGAGGTGGTGGAGCGCTACCTGCCCGAGGCGGAACGGCTCAAGCCCTCGATCAAGCTGCGCCTGGCGCTGGAGGCGCTGGGCGGCGATGACCTGGAGGCCTTCCAGCCCACCAAGCTGGCGGGCACGGTGCCGCTCAGCGCCGGCAACCTGCCGCAGATACACTGGGAGGCGGCGTCGGCGCCGCCGCCGCCGCCCTCAGCAGGCGCAGCGCTGGGTGTGCCGCAGCCCGAGGGCTTTGACTTGCTGGCGGGGCTGGGCATGGGCACCTCGGCAGCCGCTGTGCCTGCGGCCGCGGCAGCAGGCAGCAGCGTGGCAGCCCTGTTGGCGCCGCCGCTGTTCCCGGAGCTTCCCGAGCTGAGCAGCAGCTTGCGCCTGCCGGCCGCCAGCCAAGCGACGCTAGCCAAGCACGCACTGCTGCCATCAACCTCCCTGCACAGCAGCGCAGCGCCAGTGGTGCAGCAGCGGCCAGCGGCGCCACCGCAGCAGCAGCGGCCGCTCTACCCGGAGCTTGCAGAGCTGGAGCCGCCGCCGCCGCCGCCGCCAGTGGAGGCGGCGCTAGCAGGGCTGGACGTCAGCGGGCGGCCACAGGCGGAAGGCTTGCAGCCCCCGCTGGCTGTGCAGCAGCAGCAGCAGCAGGCGGCGCCGCCATACCCGCAGCCCAGCCCTTACGCCGAGCTTGGCCTGGGGCCACAGGAGGTGGGCGTCATCAGCGCGCCGCGGCCCACGCAGCCGCTGCCACCAGATGCGACATGCTGCGCACCTGGGGCAGTGGTGCCCGTGCCACCGCCGCCCGCCAGCAGCGGTGTGGCAGAGGTCAAGCGGCTGCAGACGATCCGGGATGTGCACATCTCTGTGGCGCTCATGGACGAGTTCATGCGGTGCGCTGGCCGGGGAGGGGGGGCGGGGCGGGGAGCTGGGCATGCACGTGAGGCGGGTTGGATGGTGGGCTGCGCAATGGGTTGTGGCATGGCCACCAACCCGCTGCAGCATTGGCAGCCGGTGGGGCTGCGCAGTTGCTGCAGGCTGTTGCAGCAGGCACTGCTGGGCACTGCATGGTGCCAGCATGTGCTGTGGCAGTCTCAGCCTCATCCCCCCCTTCATTCACCCGCAGCTACGCGGTGAGCAACACGCGGCGGGGCATCGAGACGTGCGGCATCCTGGCGGGGGAGCTGAGCGCGGATGATGCGGTGTTCACCATCACCACCCTCATCGTGCCCAAGCAAGAGGGCACCACAGACACGGTGCGCCTGGCTGCGGTTCGCATTGGTGGTTTTGCATGGGGAGGGTTCATGGGGAGGGTTCAAGCCGAGCACTGTCCGTTGCCTCCTATGTTTGCTGGGCAGCACCCACCGATGCAACCCTCATGGATCTGCCCTCATCTCCCTGCCAGGTGGAGATGCTGAACGAGGAGGAGATCTTCGAGGTGCAGGACAGGTGCGGCGGGGCCTGTGCAGCCTGGGGTTTGGGTTCGGGGTTGAGGTTGCTGGGGGCGCCTGCTGACCCGCTGCCCAGCTCCCAGCGCCAAGCACCCCTCCACGCGCGTATGCCTCGCTGCCCTCCCTCCCCGCAGCCGAGCGCTGTACCCGCTAGGCTGGATCCACACGCACCCCACCCAGACCTGCTTCCTCTCCTCCGTGGACATCCACACCCACTGCGGCTTCCAGGTGAACCTCGGGGGTGCATGGCCTCAGCCAACAGGGCCGTGGAGAGGGCAACAGACGCACCTTGCATGCCGCAGCGCACTAAGCCACCCCAAACGCCTGTGATCACACCCCACCCTTCACCCANCCCAGACCATGCTGGACGAGGCTGTGGCCATTGTGATGGCCCCCAAGGACCCCTCCAAGCGCGTGGGCATCTTCCGCCTCACCACACCTGGCGGCATCAAGCTGGTGCAGCGCTGCCCCCAGCGCGGCTTCCACGCGCACCCGCCCACCGATACGGGGCAGCCCATCTACGAACTGTGCGGCCACGTGGTGAGCTGCTGCTGAGAACGGTGCATGGAGTAGTTGGGCTGGTGGAGTTGGGTGCAAGGCCCGAACATGCTGCTCCGCTGTGCAGCGCTGTGCTGCTGTGCCTAAGACCATTGCACTGCCTCCACTCCGTGTTGCTGCCCGCTGCCTCCCCACCACGCAGTACCTCAACCCCCGCGCCAAGTACGAAGTCGTGGACCTGCGGTGAACACCAAAACGTCACCCAGGCCAACTGGCTGGGCGAGTGCCATGTGCAGGCACCTGCCCTGCCAAGTAACCGGCAGATAGTGCAGTGCTGCCCCTCCCCCCTTAGCCTCCCGCCCTGTTTCCCACGCTTACGGGTCTTGTCAGCTCGCAGTCACAACACCGATGATATCAAGTAATGAGCATATAATGCCAAGGGGGCAGGGCAAGTCAACCCTGTGCAGGGCTGGCTGGTGGCTCCAAGAGATGCCTCGGCCGTCTGCCAAGCCGTTGCCAGTGTCGAGCCTCACTGCCGGCTCTCGATGATGCTTTCAACAATTTTCCGGTTGCCGCCTTGCGCGTAGAACTTGGCCTGCACAGCGGCAGGTACAGCAGTGGGGCAGACGGTGAACAGCACGCCCACAGCAAGCTGCGCAGCCGCTCCACTGCAGTGATCGCAGCAATCCACCTCATCAAAGGCACCTCATTTAACCCCCATCGCGCCTGGATGAAGTAGCGCGTTGCGTCCCCCTCCCGGCCCTGGTCCTTGAGCAGCAGGCCCTTGGCCAGGTAGGGGCGGAAGTCCTCGGGGAAGCGCTGCGGGCGGGCGGAGGGGGGCACCAACACGCGGCCCGTCACTGCCTGCTCAAGGCAAGGGTGCATACGTCCTGCTCCCTGACAGTGCAGCCACCTGGACACCTCGCTTCTGCCCACCCCCTCAATTCAGCCACGACCACCGCTCCTCACCTCGATGAGGCTGTCGTACACAGCCACCGCGTCGGCGGCATGCCCCCGCCACTGCGCATACGTCTTGCCCGCCAGCAGCGCCAGCTCCACCTCGCCAATGCCGCTGCTGCCGCCGGCTGCCTGGGCCGCCTGCACCGCTGCCACGGCATCGGCCTCCTTGCCGTCGGCCACCAGGGCGCCTGTGGTGAGGGGTGGGTGGGGTGGGTGAGTGGGGGCCAGGTGGCCACTGCTCATGCGCAGTCACAGGCTGGCCACAACGTTCCACCAAACCGGTATCCCCTCGTCCAACCCCCCACCCCCAGCCCTCACCCGCCAGGCCCTGCAAGATCTCCAGGCTGCCGCGGCCGCTGGCCTCCCACGCCTTGCGGTACGAGGCCACGCTGGTGGTCCAGGAGCCCTGCGCCGCCTGCGCCTCGGCCAGCACCCGCAGCACCTCGGCATCGTCCGGCCGCACCGCCGCCAGCTGCACCAGCTGCTTCTCTGCCTCCCCATACTCGCCCAGCTGGAAGTGCAGCACCGCGGCGCCCTCCAGCGCCTCGACGTCGCTGCTGTCGGCCGCCAGCCGCGCCTCCAACTCACCCAGCTGCTGCTGCAGGTCGGCGCGCTGCTCCTCTCCCAGCTGCGCCGCCTGGCCCTGCTGCTGCACCACCGTGCTGGCGCGCGGGGGCGGCGCAAAGTCGCCGCCGCCGCTGGTCAGCAGGAACACGGCACCCAGCAGGACGGCCGCCACCGCCAGGCCAGCCTGCGCAGGGCGGCAGGTGACGGCGTTTTGGCGGCAGCACAACAGCAGCTGCACTCAACATGCTTGCTTCCCATGGGACAGCAGCAGCACGCCCACAGCTTGCGGTGACACCACGTGTCGCCCAGCCCCCCGCACAGCCGCTCAAGCACATGTGTGCCTGCCTGGCTGTTTTCATGCCTGCCTGGCTGCAACCCCTCTGCTGGCTTTGACAAAGCCACGGCAGTCGCCCCCTGCACCCCTGCACCCCAGCCCTGCCACCCACCTGGCTGGGCCCAAACTGCGCGCCCTCATACTCCTTGGCCGCCCCGCTGTCGTCCTGGGGCAGCAGCGTCTTGGACAGCGGCTGCGGGTTGGCATAAATGTCCTCCGGCGGGGCCGCCGCTGCCAGGATGCCGCCGCTGGCCGCCGCCGCGCGCTGCGCCTCCTTCTGCCGCTCCTCAGTCTCCGCCTGCAGTGCGAGGGGTGCGCTGGTTGGCAGCTGCTGTTGTGCTGTCTTGTGTGGTGCCAGGCGCAGGCAGTCTGCCGATGCCAGCGGTGGACACACGATGCAGGAGCCACAGCCTGGGCATCTGCTGTGAGCAGAGTGGCCGCTGCGAGGGCACCCACCTTGAGCGCCTTGAGCCGCTGGTCAAACTCAATCTGATCCACCAGGCTGCCGCCGCCCCCCGGCTCCTCCTGCAGCACGTTGAAGCCTGGCTGCGCCTGCTGCACGCCCTGCCGCTGCGCGGGCATGGATGTGGGCCCCTGCCGCAGCTGCCGCTTGCCCTTGAACTTGACCGTCTTGGTGCGCGAGTCGCGCTGCCCCGGCACCGCGGGGCCGTCATCCTGCAGGAAGGCGTAAAGCAGGGGGGGTTGGGCCTCCATGCAAGCAACAGCCTGCCAAGGCGCGGCAGCCTGGGGCGGTGCAAGGGCTGTGGGAGCAGGTGCAGCAGCGGTGGCGGCGGCGGCGGAGGTGTGCGGCACACGAGGCAGCCCTCCATTAAAAATTGCGATGGTCTCAACGCATTGCTGCGCACGTTGTCTGGCCGCTTTGGCGCGTCCTGCTTGGGGCCAAAGCCTTTGCCCGCCAGCGCTCGCACAGGCCGGCGCATGACGCCCGGCACCGTGCTCGAGCTGCCAACACCTCCTATGCGTAGCGTCCACATGGCTGCCGGCTGCTGCAAGCGCGCCTACGCGCTGCCCGGCTCCCAAACTCGGCCCTGTGGCTTTCCCAGGCGTGTTTACTGCTATGGTTGTGCACTAAACATGCAATGTGCGTCAACAACAAAGCGACACGCCCGGAACCGAGCCTCATCCGAGCCTCATCTCCACCGCCGGCGGCGAGCTGGCGGCCGCGGCGCGCCCGCATGCCCAGGAACCTCCAGGCTTAGAAGCGGCGGATCTTGATCGGCCAGTCAGGGAACTTGGCGTGCCAGTAGGCGATGCCGTAGCTGCCAGGGTTGGAGGGCGCAAGCAGACTGGGGCTTGGTGTTCAGCGCTGTGCGGCCGCCCATGCATGCGCAGTCGTGTCGTGCCAGCAGTGGACCCACCGACCGATCCATCCCTTCCACCGATCCATCCCCTTCCAGGCACTCACTGCTCCAGCGTGCGCTGCGCATCCTCCAGGTTCTTGCCGGCAAACGACAGCTTCTGCAGCGCCGGGATCACGCCGCCCTTGTCCTGCCGCAGGGCCAGGCAGATTGAACGGGAGCATGTTGGGGTGTGGAGGTCTGCACACGTTCAACAGAGCTGTACCAACCTGAACAGAGTTGAGGCAGGCATCCGGCAGAGCGGAAAACATGCTGGCGCAGGTCCATGACAGCGGTGCGGCACAGTATTGCCCTGCTTACCCGGATGACCTTGCGCAGCTCCTCCACCCGCATCTTGGGGGACACGGTGATGGAGAAGGGACCGCCGCGGTGCTGGCCGTCGGGCCCCACCTCCTCGCCGTACTCGTCATCCGTGTGCTGGCGAGGGGAGGGAAGCGGAAGCATGTGCGTGTTGGGTGTTGCTGACCCAGTGTTGTGAGGGGTGCCAGCACACATAATGCGCACTGCCTGCTGCTGCACCGCCTCCGCTGCACCACCATTGCAGCCTGCCCACCGCCCTCCACGCAGCCACTCCAGCTGCCGATCCCCTCACCAGGTCGGACACCACGCGCAGCGTGATGGTGGGGCCGCCGCGGTGGCGGTCCCCGGGCGCCACGTACCCGTGCGGCACGCCCGCCTCGTACGCCGCCTTGCGGTCCGCCTCGGCCTGCTCCGGCGTGGGGTGGTACATGGGCCGCCACTCTGCAACGGGTTTCAGTGAGTCCCTCTGTCAGCATCTGTCCCCAGCTTCTGCCACAGTGCTGGCAGCACCTGCAAGGCATGCATGTTGGGCCCGAAAGCAGGCGATGCCGCCGCACCCGAGAGCTGGCCGCCGTCGGCTTGCGTGATGGGCACATACTTCTCGTCGTCATTGTAGAACGGGTAGTTGTTGGGCGGCACGGCCAGGTAACCTGTGCGACCGCTGCCTGCAGGCGGGAAAGATCGGCGGCCAGGAGGACACTGACCCAGACCGCCCGGCGGCGGCGGCGGCGCGGCACCAAGGTGTCCCACGGCCTTCCGCCGGGCCCCCAGCCCCCTCCGCGCCTGGCGTTGGGTTGTACTTGGTCACCGCGTCGCCCACGCCGCTGCCCAGGTCGTAGCGGGCCTTCCAGCCCTCCACCTCCTGGGCTGACCACTCGGGAACCGCGGTGATGTCCGCCATGCTGCGTCGCGCGTGGCCAGCGAGATGATCAGAGCATGCTGGCGCGGTGGCGACGGCCATGACGCGACATCAGCGGGTCAACTGGCAGCCCGCAGGCGCCTGCTGTGCACGCCCGTCGTTGCCACGTGCCACACGCCCTAGCAGTTGAGCTGATTTTGATGAGTGGAGATGCATCCCACGGTTTGGTGTGCAAGGCAGGGCCACCAGCCAGAGGACAGTGAGGACGATCGGCTGCCGTTGGCACTGCTGGTGGGCGGTCCAGCCAAACGGCAAAGCTGGGGGAGGGTGTGGGGCTCTGGTGGTCAATCAATCAAGCAAACGCTATCTCAAGATCTGAAAGACCAGCTCATGATGCTGGAGAGGAAAGATTGGAGCCTGAGTGGCCGCTGTGCCCATCCTCAGATCCGCCCAGCCCGCCGACCGCCGACCGCATGACGTGCCGCCAGCTGGCTGCAAGTGCGTTTGTTTATACTTGCTGATCATCACATCGAATTGCGCATCGTGTTAACAGTCTCTGGCCTTGGTCAAGCCTCACGCCGTGCTGCCGGGCAACCCAAAACCTTCGTGCACGGCTTCCCGCCGACGATCGAGCTCAATGACTCTGGAACCGTGATCAACAGCGGCTCAGCTGCAGCAGACTGACCCCACGAGCCGCCAGGCTGCGCGAGGCTCTTTGACACGACTGGACCGGCAACTCCAGGGGCCCTGCGCATTGCTCGCCTGTCCAGCAGTCACAGGTAAGCTCCTGAGCACCGCCCGCTGGCCGGCCGCACCACCCACCAGCTGCCGTCGCCGCCGCACCACCGGCGCCGCCACACTTGCACTGCCCACCCTGCTGCCCCCGCGCCAAACCCCGTGCTGCGTGCCCACCTGGCTAATCGGCTGCAGGAAGCCATGGCGCTCTCCTTTGCCGACTTTCTGGAGCGCATGAAGGACCCGGCGGCCGCCGACCTGGTCCGCACCATCAAAACGTGAGCTTTGGCTCGTTCAGCGCAGCTGCATGCGTGCTGTTCAGCATGCGTGCACCCCGCTGTTGACTGTGTACCGAACACCCCCTGCTCTGCTGCTGCCACAGCTTCATCCGGCAGTTTGAGGAGCGGCCGTCGGGGCAGGCGGTGGACCCCGAGGCAGACAGCACGCGGGTGCAGGCGTTCCTGGCCCAGAGCGAGCGCGCGTTTCGAGCCCACCCCGTGTGGCGCGGCTGCCAGCCAGAGGTGCTCGACCAGGCGGTGGAGGTGAGCAAGGAGGGGTGGCAGTCGGTATGTGCATGCAGCGTACAGGCTGCCGAGAGCATGCCAGCCTACCGCACCTGCCACGGCGGCAGGTGATGCGGCGCCCGGCCGAACTCCGCGTTGCGCTGGTTACATTCCGCCGTTGCGCAGGGCCTGGAGAAGTATGTGATGAGCAAGGTGTGGCGCCAGACATTTGGGGTGTGGCCCGAGGACCGGGAGCGGGACGAGCGGTACCAGCGCCTCATGCAGGTGCGGCCAGGCTGCTGCTGGTTGCATGGCCCTGGCGGGAAACAAGTGGAATGCATCCAGATGCCTCCCAGCCAGCTCACGCCACAAGCCGATGCTGGACATGTGGCGGGCGTGGCAAGCTACCAATGGCACGGCATGTGCGCTAGCATGCCTCGCTGTTTCACCCTGCCAAGCTTCACCGCTGCAGGCACTGGGGTTTGTGGACCTGCCCACGCTCATGGGTGTGCCGGGGGTGCAGCCGGACGACAACCTGCTGGCGCTGGCGCAGGTGGGGGCTGTGGGGCTGCGCCACTCAACCTTGGTGCCTTGCTCTGCAGGCTGATTGGTGGGTGCGGGTGTGGGCATGGCTCGGACTCTTCTCTGCACATCCCACACCCTGCAGCAGCCGAATGCCAAGTACTTGCTGCTGCCCTCCCCTGCTGCTGCCCTCCCTGCAGGCGGAGGTGCTGAAGATGGACCGCTACAAGGCGCCACGCGACAAGCTGCTGTGCCTGGTGAACGTGAAGACGATGGTGGAGAACATTGTGGGGCTGGCGGCCAAGGCGGGCGCGGCCATCGGCGGTGGGTGGCCGCTGGCTGGGAGGTGTTGTGGAGAGCTGGACGGGTGGCTGCCCATGCAGTTTGTGCCGCCCAGCTTCCTGGCCTGTCTAGGATGTGCAACCACCAAGCCGCCGGCCCTATGCCGCATGCTGCCCCAGCATGTCCACTTGCTCTGTTACTTGTGCAGGTGCCGACGCCTTCTTCCCGGTCTTCCTGTTTGTGGTCATCCGCTCCCGCCTGCAGCACCTGGCCTCCAACATCGAGTGAGTGGCGCAGGCACAGCTCGTGTACCCGGTGCTCCTGCTGGGCGTGCATCAGCTGCAGACAGCTTTGACGGCACGCGTCATGTTCGTGGCCCCCGCTGTCCTGTGCAGGTACGTGAAGCGCTTCCGCGCCCGCGCCCGCCTCTCGGGCCAGTTTGACTACATGCTGGCCAACCTGGTGAGGGCTGGCTGGGGCGGTCGTGCCTGTGCCTGCCTGACCGGAAGGGGCAAGGGCATGCAACGCTGGCGGCTGATCCAATGGCACATAGTTTGTAGCAGCGCAGCACCTCAAATGACCCAGCCCCAACCGCCTGACCATCGACTGTCAAACCCCACCCCCGCCCCCCACCTGACCCACCAGGAGTCGGCGGCCATGTACCTGGACACCGTGAACTACGAGCACCTGGCGGTGAGCCAGGAGACGTTCCTGGCGCACCTGGCGGCCGCCGGCATCCCCGAGGCCCACATGGAGCTGCGGCGCATGCGGGAGGAGGCAGATGCAGCGGCTGCTCTGGAAGCAGTGGCGGCGCTGGAGGCTGAGGAGGCCGCGGATGCGGCGGCAGCTGGGCAGGTTACCCTGCAGCAGGGCGGGCCGGAGCCGCAGCAGCAGGCGCAGCACGCGGCGGCGGCCAGCGTGGCAAGGGCGGCGGCCTCTGGAGCGGCGGCTGCTCAGGCGCGCCATGAGCAGCAAGCGGCGGCAGCGGCGGCAGCAGTTGCTGGGGAAGATGATGTGCTGGCTGGGCTGCAGCTGGCTGAGGGTGGTGAGGCTGCCCCTGCCATCGAGGGCAGCGGGTCGGTGGGCCTGGAGCCCGCGCAGACCAGCATCCCCACCACACCGCTGGGGCTGGCGGTGCCCGGCGACGGCGAGGGCCTGGGCATGGCGCGGGAGGGCAGCCTGCCGGCGCTCACGCCGCTGGGAGGTGGCTCGCAGTCGCCGGCCCTGCTGGAGCCGCTGGCTGCTGGTGGGGAGGAGGGGGACGCCGCAGCGGCCAGCAGCACTCAATCCGGCAGCGGCGCAGCAGTGGTGGCAGAGCTGAAGGCGCAGCAGGGCAACAGCGCGGCCCAGCGTGAGCTGAGCTTTGAAGCTGCTGCAGAAGCACAGGCCGCAGCGGCAAGCTCAGCCGCAGCAGCGGCAGCAGCCGCAGAGCAGGAGCGGCAACAGCGAGCGGCACAGGCCGCGGCGGCCGCCGCTGTGGTGGCAGCGGTAGCAGCGCAGCCGTATGAGGAGCCTCCTTTGATAGAGGAGATGGTGGCTGAGGGCACACGGCACGTGCTAGCTGCCGAGGCAGCCGGCCAGCTGCAGCAGCGCTACCCATACATGTACGCCCAGGCGGAGGACTTGTCGGTGGTGAGCGCAGGGGCGGGTGTTGGGTCAACTCGCGCCGAATGTGCCGCCTGCACTGAGCCCAGCTGGTGCTCAGGCTGTTACTGAAGAGACTACGAGCGGTGTTTCAACTGTGCACTGCACACAGAAACTGCAGCATGCACGCCTAGGGCGCTTCACGGCACCCCGCATGCGTCTGCCCACCTCCCCACCTGCCCACCTCCCCTCCAGGCCGAGGTGGAGGGCGTGCTGGTGGGCTACAAGGAGCTGCTGCTGCGCTACGAGGCCCTGTCCCGCGCCCTGCAGCAGCAGCTGGGCCTGCTGCCCGGCGCCGCGCACGCAGACGGCAGCAGCAGCCGCAGCGGCAGCCCTGCTGGCATGACGGGCCTGTCCACATCGCCCGGCCACCGCTCCAAGGGCCAGCAGGCGGCCCTGGGCTTTGGCAGCCTGGTGCTGACGGCCTCGGATGCCGGCATTGGGCATGCGCGGCGGGTGGGCAGTGCACCCATCCCGGTGGCTGCGCCCGTGAGGGGTGCTGCCGGCTCGGCACCTGGCTCTGCCGACGCCTCACCCAGCGGCAAGTGGAGCCCCGGTGGCATCCTGCAGCGGATCAGCAAGGGCGCATCGGCGGCGCGGCGCAGCATCACGCCGCCCAGAGACCGCAGCGGTGGCCGTGTTGCGGCGGTGGCTGATGCGGCAGCGGCGGCGGAGGCGGTCAGCCGGTCGCCCATCAGCAGCAGGGCAGCCAGCCCGGGCGGCAAAGCGGGCCAGCCATTCTTCTCGACGCTGTTTGGCAGCCCCAAGAATGCCAGTGCGCAACAGCAGGCGGCCGAAGAGCAGCAGGCGCAGGCAGGTAGCGCGGCAGGGGAGCAGCAGCCTGGCGCTACACAGCCACCAGTGCACCTCCCCCTCCGCACTGAGCCAGGGCCAGAAGCAGCCGAGGTGGCAGCAGCAGCACCGCAGGCAGGCAGCAGCCCCGAGCTCAGCTTTGATGGAGGGCTGCTGTCATCTGCCGATGAGCCAGGCACAGCTGCCGTGGCGGGCGCGGCTGAGGGCGACGATGAGCCGCAGCAGGTGGGTGCCGCCAGCACCGCCGACCAGCTGCTGGGCGGGTCCCCCATGCAGCAGCAGGAGCAGCAGCAAGAGCAGCAGCTGGAGCAGCAGGCTCTGCCAGCAGAGGCGTCACCGCTGCTGTCGCAGCAGGAGGTGGCTGGCTCGGCGCAGCTGCAGCAGGCGCCGGCCGAGTCGTCCGCCTGCGACATCATCCACCTGGGTGCCAGCAGGAGCAGCAGCCAACATGCGCCTGCAGCAGCAGATGATGCAGCATCAGGGCCCGACCTGTTGCTGCCGCTGGCAGGTGCAGATGAGGAGCAAGCGCAGGCGGAGGGTGCGGATGCCCCGCACGACACCTCCCTCATTTGAGACATGATGCGACATGTGCGCTACAGTGTAACATGGCCTAATCGGCTGTGAACAACAATCCGTCATGATGTTGAGGGCACAAGCTGGCAGATGGGCAGTGTGGTTTGCCACTCAAAAAGAAGCAATGCATGCACTTGAACAACAGCGCTGTCCAGTGGGGGCGGGCTGTGGCATGGCTCGATCAGCTCAATGGTGGCACCAGGCCAGCGGGCCCAGCAGCCGCCCGCTTCACTTGTGGCTGTTGAACCAGGTCACAGCCACGGGGTCGCCCAGGTTGTGCGCCTTGGCAAAGCTCCTGGTGTTGAATTTTCCGCGCTGAGCAGGGGGCAATCCAGATGCAGGCAAGGCGTCAGGGTTGAGCCCGTGAGCCCAGCTCGTGCTCGACACAAGGCAGCTGCAGCAAAGCTGTCCAGCTGTCCCACCACTCATCCTCCTTCTGCAGCCGTGCCAACCCGCCCCACCTTGCCGGGGTCGCCGCCAGACGGGTCGGACACCTGCGGGCAGTCGCAGCAGCATGCCCAAGTTGACGCTGAGTTGTGGCCGCCAGTGCACACGCACATGGGCAGCCGGGCGAAGGAGATGTGTAGATCCATGCAACCCCGACAGTCTCGCCTGTCAGCCCACCCGCACCTGCAGCGGCTCTTGGTTGGGCTGCTGGTACAGCAGGAACACTGCGGTGTGGGGGGTGTGCGGTGAGGGGGCACGTGGGGCTGGCTGGTGCGCCACGGCGGTCAAGGACGGCCTCCATTACCACCACACAGCCCCATCTGCTCCCTGCTCACCGTAGCGGTGTGTGCCGATGGGCGGGCTGGGGCCGCGCCATGCCGCCACCTGCGGCATGGCGGCAGCAAGAGACAGGAGTCAAAGAGGGAGTGCAGAAATGGTGGGACTCTCCCACACGGTGGCCCATCATGCACGTGTGTTGCGGAGCTCGCCTCGGTGCCCTGGCTGACATCACCCCCCGCAGGGATGTTGGTGACGATCCAGTGCAGCCACTCGCGGTAAACCGGCTTCTCCGGGTCTGCATGGGTGGACAGATGACCGGGTGCGCTCGTCTGAGTGCGGAGTAAGCATCGGCGCCTTGGCTGGCCAGCACGCTTCGCCCCCATGCACTCACGCCTGCCACTCACCGGGCGGGTCGGGGTCGGAGGCCAGCAGCATGAACAGGCCGCCCTTGCTGCCGCCGCGGATGTGCACTTTGGGCGCTGCAGCGGCGTCCTTGGGGCTGATCAGCTGGCCGTTCTGAGGTGAGGTGAGGGGTGAAGCAGGGTGATGGGCGGGGATCCAGGTTCGAGGCCACTAATATCTTGGTCATGAAGCCCCACGCTTAAGGCAATGCCAGACTTTCTGCTTGGTTTCATAGAACCCTGCCCACCAGCACATGCCTGCCCTGCAAGCTGCAAGGGCGCAGCACACTGTGGCACATAAGCCCAGCCCGCCCAGCCCACCTTGATGGCCTTGCCGTGGAACTGAACCTCAAGCTCCGCCGCGGACGCGGGCGACACGCGGTCGATGATGTCGGGGATGATGCGCGCCTCCTCCACCCCCACCCTGCATTGGGCAAGGCAAGTGAAGGTGGTGGAGCGGGGCCTGAGCCAGTGCCACTTGCCCCGGCGGTGGGGTTATTGCGAGGGGCTGGACGGGTGCGGTGGCGGCGTGAGTGCCCACCAGCCGCTCACATGGCGTTGGCGCTCTGTCTGGGCTGCTGTGCCCTTGCGGCTGATCCAAAGCTCGCTCGGGCAGCCAGCGAGCGCAGGCCGGCGAGGGAAACCCTGTGGGCTCTGAGCGCTGCGCTTGGGGTCGGCGCCAGTGATCGGAAGACGCAAGACATGGGCCACACTTGGGTTTGCAGCTTGACGGAACCATTCGTTAAACCCCACTGCCAGGCCGCCGCACAGCAGGCGCCGGCGCCGCGGCAATGCAGCCAGCACCTGCAGGTTTGTGGCCCCTGCCGCACTTGCTGCCTGATCTGACCAGCATTCCAAGGCGTTGCCGAACCTCGGGAGTGCACTGCACGCTCTCCCCCTCCTGGCAGCCTATGGACCCCCAGGACTTGCAGCTGGTGGGGATAGTGCCTCGGCTCTGCGACGACGTGTTTGCCTCGGCGGGTGTGCAGCTCAGGCTGCACGTTGGCGGCGTGGCGGTGACCCCTGGCGCCGCCGTCCCCGCAGAACAGGTGTGCTAAAGCTGCTCTGCATCATATCTCAAGTGAAATTTGCCGCAGCTGCATAAGCAAAGTCTGCACCGTTGCCACCTGCCCTCGACAGCTCCAGGCGCCGCCGCGGGTTGACCTGGACGGCCAGGGCCTGTTCTGCCTGGTGGCTGTGTGCCTGGCGGACGGCGGGCGGCAGGAGCTGTGCTGGTGCGTTTGCAACATCCCCGACTACCAGTTGGGCCTGGGCCTGCAGGCAAGTGGCGGACGAGTGTGCACTGCCGCAGCAAGCTCCCCTGCCACTCGCTTCCAAGCCATGCTGCCTTCTGCTGCCCTCGTCAGGTGGCGTCATACATGCCGCCTTCGGCGCTGCCGCCCTGCCGCCTCGTCTTCCTGCTGTACAGGTGCACTGGGCTCACAGCTGCTGTGCCTGCGAGTGCTGCAAGCTGCCTTGCGTCAGCAGTCCCAATTAACATGCCTGGTAGCTAGGCAACCATGATGTGCCCTTCTTCTTGTTTCCCCCTTTGCAGGCAGCCCGGCGATGACCCGCTGGACCTGCAGGTGGCAGGGGCCGATGCCGTGCCCCGCAAGCTCAACGAGGCGGCCGACCCCACAGACAGCCTGCCGCAGCGGGGCGGCCGCGCAGCCTTCGATGCCAAGCAGTGTGCAGCGGACAACCGGCTTGGGCACCCAGTGGCCGTGAGCTGGGTGGAGGTGCACGCTTAATGTCCACTGCATCTGTTGCTTCACAGCAGGCACAGCACAGCCGTCTGCTCTATATCTAGCAGCATGCTCATCCAATCATGTTACAGAACTAGTCTCTCAGCTCTCAAAAGCAGCTGCCCTCTAAGGGCCACACAGCTCACGCAGGCGGGCCGGCACGCCGTCCAGCGCCGCCGCAAACCGCTCCCACCGTGCCGGCAGCGCATCCACGCGCTCAAGCTCGCCGTCGGGCAGTGCCACCTGCGGCGGCGGTGTGAGGGAGGGTGATGTTGAGCAAGTTGGATTGCAGAGAAGCCAAGCTGCAGTAGCCGCCAAACAGTGCTGATCTTGACCACACCACAGTCCAGCTGCCCATACTTGCACCCCTCACAAGAGCAGCAGCGCCCACCTGCAGGCCCACCAGCGCCTCATACCGCTCCTGGCACAGGGCCAGCCGCTCCTGCAGCCCCTCCCGCTCCCCAAGCAGCCTGCCGTGCAGTGCCTCCAGCGCCTCAAACTGCTGCTCTCGTGTCAGCGCAGTGGCAGGCGAGGCCTCGGAGGCTGCGACGGCGCCTTCTGGCACCGCGCTCTCTACCCCTGCCTCCTCTCCAGCAGCCACCCCCTCCTCTCCTGCCTCCACTGCAGAACCTGGTGACGGTGCTGCCTCGCCGTCCTGCTGCGGCCGCTCCTCTCCCTGCAGCGCAGCGCAGTGTGCGCTCAGCTCCTCCTCCAGGCCCGCCAGCTGGCGGGAGGCCAGGCTGGCCAGCAGGCCGGAGAAGGCTGCCACCCAGGTGTCGCAGGAGCTGGTCAGCTGCTGCTTGAGCGTGGAGGCGTCCAGGCGCAGCCAGCGCACGTTGGAGGCGCTGTCCTCGCTCAGCACCTGTGGCAAGGGGGAGGGCGGCGGAGGCGGGAGCGGGCTCGGGGCATCCTGAATGCATGATGCGACAGTGGGAGTACGCTCTGGCTGGTTTGTTGGGAAGACTGCACCGGTGCACCCATACCAGTGCTGTCCAGCGCCAGGCGGCTCCAACGCCCCTGCCCCGCACCCACCTCCTCGCGCAGGTCCACGTACTTTTGGATGTCGGCCAGGAAGGCGGACACCGGCTTGTTGGCCCGCTCGTACCGCCTGCCGGGTTGTTCAGAGGTGGTGTGCAGCAGGAATGGCTTAGAGAGCACGCGTGTATTTGCTTTCCAGGCCTGCTGCATGCATGGTTGGGCTGCGGCCAACCTCTCAGGCGTGCACTTGCCTCATGTACGCTGTGCAGTCAGTCTGCCACAGCGACTGCTCGTACTTTTTCTCGAAGAACGACAGCAGCTACGAGGAGGGGCAGTCATGTGGGCAGTCATGCAGGACTCGGTATGGGCAGTGAACACACCGGTCGGCAGCTTCAAAGGTGCTGGTGGGCATGGATGCGGTGGGCAGATGGCAGCAGGCAGAGCGGCGCAGGTGGCACCCACCTGCTGCACCTTGTCCACAATGCTGCTGATGCCTACAAGGGTGGGCATGTGCAGGCGTTGCTAGCATGAACGAGATGTGCAAGCAAAGCTTCTTCAGATGCAACAGGAAGGGACAGAGATACAGGAAGCCCGCTCCACAGCGCCTGCTTCCCTGTGTCCCCTTCACAACCTCACCCGCTGTGATGGCCTGCATCTGCTTGGCCACCGCATCCTCGCTCTGCCCCACCGCCGCTGCGTAGGTGGGCGGCGCCTCCACCTCCCTGCACGCGAAAAGCCATGAAACACGCACAGTTTGAGCCAGGTGAGCAGTTACTGACCGGCCACGCCCAGAACTGTCGCTCCAACCACCAGCAGCGCTACCACCAACCCACCTCAGGCAGGCAGGCAGGGCCCCTGTTGCAGCACAGCTGCTCAGCACTTCCGGCACCAGGCGGGGCAGCGCCTCCAGAGCTGCCACCGCTGCATTGCAAGTGCCGTGCACGGTGTCAAACAGCTGCTGCAGCGCGGGCTTGAGCTCCACCCTGCATTGGGGGGGCCATGCGAGACATGTCAGCTTGATCTCCTGCCCCTGGCTTGGCATCAGGCACGCATGAGGACCTCAGCGTGGGTAGGCAGAGCTTCAGTACTGATGAGCGCCTGTCTGGTGGCCTCCTATCATGCCCTCCTCCCCTCCCTCTCCCCACCTCCCGCGCACCTGCCATTGGTGTCCAGAATGACCCCCAGCACAAACACTGGCGACAGCTCAGCGCCCTTGTGCTCGCCCTGCAGCGCGCGAGCCACCTCGTGCAGGCTGCGCCGCACACAGGCAGTCAGCGCCTCCAGCAGCGACTGGTCGGCACGGCGCAGCCAGGCCAGCCACTCTGCCGCCACCTCCTCGCTGTCGCCGGCAAAGCGGGCCCAGAGTGACACCAGGGAGGCACGCAGGCTGGAGTGCGCGTCTGCAAGCCGGGCGGCGGTGGCCTCCTGCACAGGATGGTAGCGATAAGAGTTGAGGACAACAACCAACATGCAATCCTTGCACGTTGCTCAACCAATGCTCTGCTTTCCCCATCCATCAACCTCCCCAACAATTTTGCAAGCCCATTTCAATGCCCACAAGCCCTCACCAAGTGCGTGCGCTGGCGCTGCTCAAAGTCGGGCAGGTCAAACAGGCGCTTGCGCTCCACCCGCAGCAGCAGCGAGTCACGGAACAGGGTGGCGGTGCGGGCCACAGCGGCACTGCCGGCATGCAGCTCAGCCATCGCGGCAGCCGCCTCCTTGCAGCAGCGCAGGGCATCCTTCTGCCAGAAGGCCGCCTGGTGGGGCCGCGATGCCCAGCACAGCTTGTTCACGCCGGGCAGCACGCGGCGGTCCAGGAACCTGCACGCACAGAGGGTCCACAGGCATGCATTGCGGGGTGCTGTGCGCATGAGAAACCTGCAGAGGAAAAATCTCCTTGGCTGTCGACCGCTGTCGACACAACCCGCAGCCCCACTGGCTTGTGTGCTAGAGCAGCCCCCCAAAACCCACCCGCCACCCCCTCACCGGATGCGGTCGCGGCAGAGGCGGCGGTCCTCAGGCGACAAGCCCGCCAGCACGCCATTGTAGGCAGCTGCCACAGCCTGCACGCCCACCACCAGGGCCCGCAGGCGCTGCCGCTCCGGCAGCAGGTCCTGGGCGGCACCCGGCACGCCGTCTCGCTGCCGCTCAAAAATGTAGCTCTCCTCCAGCGCCGCCGCCAGGTGTGGGGAGAGGTTGAGGTGCAGCAGGCCGCCTGCTGCCCTGTCCTGGCGCAGCAGGTTGTGCTGCATGTGGGTGCCCAGGTCGAAGGGAATGCTGCCGTACCACTGCAGACAGGTGGGGGAGATGGCCGTGGGGGCACCTGCTCAAGTTGATGGCTGCCAGCAAGGCAGCATGCCAGCTTTCCCACCAGCTGCCCGCTCGGCATCCATTCACGCAGCAAATACGTCCATCCCTCCAACCGCAGCCCCGACTTGCCTCCATGTGCAGCGTGTTGGCGTACTGCTGCATGCCCATGTGCAGCGCCTCGTACGCTGCTGCCGACTCTGCTGCTGTGGGCACGGCGGGCAGGCAGCCTCCGCCAGCCAGCGCCTGCAGGTGGTCCCAGCTGCGCTTGATGGAGCGGATTAGGCCGCGCAGCACCAACATGCGCCCGCTGTACGGCGGCAGGGCCGGCCCCATCGGCAGCTCTGCTTTCAGGCCCTCAAAGATGCGCTTGGCAGCAGCCAGCTCGCTCAGGAAGGCCTGGTGCCACAGCGCCGTCTGCGCCTCCACAGCTTTGCTGCAGAGTGGGTGGAGGGGTGGTGACTGGCAGGGCTGGAAGTGGTGTACATTAGCACTCCGCTGACATGAAGTTGTCATCCAAGCCTGCCATCGCAGCCCCACATGCTCACCGCAGGCCGTCACGGTTGGCCATCTGCGCAAAGGCCTCAATGACGTCCAGTCGAGCAGGCAGGGAGGCCGCCTGAGCCGCAGCGGAGGCAAGGATCCCTCCCAGCTGCTGCTCCAGGTCACGTGTGGTGGCACGGAAGGTGGCCATGTCGCCATACCTTGGAGGAGACAGTGGGTGGGGAGGGACGGCAGCATGTCTTGAAGGATGCGGTGCCTTTTGTGAGCACGGCAGCCTCTGAGAAGATAGCGCTGGTGCCCAGCAACCAAAACCTGCTGCAAACTTTCAGGACCTCACCACTCAGAGCGGCGCACATCCAGCGGGTCGTACTGCAGCTCCTGCAGCCTGCGGGCAGGTGATAGGGCAACCTTGGGGAGGTAAGCAGACAGTGTGCATTGTCCATCCAGGTCTGAGGAAGCAGGTTCTGCCAACAGCAAGTAAGCGTAGAATGTGTCAGTCGTCTCCGCATCTCGTCCTGCCCCTGCCCCACCCCACCTGTGCATCTGCGCCGCAAAGCCCGCCTGCACCTCGCCCACAGCACGCTCCACCTCTGGTGCCTTGGGGCCACCCAGCACCGGCGCAAGCGCCTGCATGCCGCCAAACTGGCGCAGGGCAGCACACGCCTCCTGCAGGTCGTGGCACCGCTGCACAAAGGCATCCACGTGTGCAAACAGAGATGCGGCGCTAAAGTCCCAGGGGCGGGCGGGCAGGGCAGCAGACACGCAGCCTGCCGCTTCATGGTATGCTGCCTGCCAGCCAGCTGCCGCCACGCAGCACTGCTCCAGTGCCTGCTCCGCTGCCTCCAGCTGGCGGCCCTCCAGCAGAGCAGGCAGGTCAAGGGCAGCACGGCAGCGGGCCACCACAGCGGTGCCCACACGGCGCAGCATGCCCGCCAGCTGATCTGGGGTGTTGTAGTGCGGCGACAGCGTCCAGACCAGGCGCAGCGCGTCCAGCACAGAAGGCAGCGTGGCAGGGATCTGTGGTGGTGCGGCCGCAGCCAGCGCAGCGCAGGGCTCCTCCAGCGCCGCCAGCCAGGCCAGGTTGCTGGCCGCCTGCTGAGCCTGGGCGGCGATGCGGCTGCGCGCCTCCAGGAAGGCGGGCAGGTGCGGCGACTTGGCGGCCTCCAGCACCCGCAGCAGGCGCGCCAGCGCCGGCGCCTCC
>RRZL01000039.1:286520-301266 GCA_006782975.1 Chlorella sp. Dachan
GCGGCGGTGGAGGCGCTGCTGCGGGGGGGCGCCGACGCTGGGCAGCGGGGCAGCGAAGGCGAAGCCGCGCTGCACTGGGCGGCCGACCGCGGCCACGAGGCAGTTGTTGCACTGCTGCTGAGCCACGGGGCAGATGTCAATGCAGCCGACAGCGACGGCCAGACCGCCTGCCACTATGCCGCCGTCGCGGAGCAGCGCAGCGCCGCACAGCTGCTGGCAGCGGCACCCGGTGTGCAGCTGGGCCTGCGCAATGCAGACGGCGAGACGGCTGCTGACCTTGCGCCACCAGGCTGGGACTTCTTGCAAGCCGGCCACAGCTAGGCACGTATGTAACACAGACAGGTTGGGAGTGGACCAGGTGCTGGCGCCAAAGCTGCTGAAGGGAATGGATCAGTGGTTGCGGGGGGCGGGGAGGCGTCATACGTTTGTGCTTGTGGGCCATGCGTTTGTTTTGCAGAGGGGAATCGTCTGGTAGGGTTGCATGCAGTATCGCAGAGGTCAGGAAGGAGGGGGTAGTAGCCACGGCACCTAGTAGCCACAGCGTCGGGCTGCGAAAGAGCAAACTGTGTGCGCAGCATGCGTCGGGCCTAGGCCGGCGGCGCCTCGGGCACGGCTGCCTCCTCCTGCCCATCATCATCATCCATCACCTCAACCGCTCCCTGCTGGCTGCTGGCCAGCTGCTGCTCCTGCTCGTCCTGGCCGCTGCCGCTGTTGCCCAGCGGCTGTGCATGCTGCTGCTGGGCCTGCTGCTGCTGGGGCGACGGCTGGGCCGCCTCCGGCTGCTGCGGCTGGGGCGACGCCTCCTGCCCGCCTGCGCCATCCTGCTGCTGTTGCTGCTGCTGCAGCTGCTGCTGCGTTTCCATGTACGCCTCAAAGCTGTCGCCAATGCTTGTGTAGGCCCGCATGACCTGCAAGCCAGTGGGGATGCCAGGAGCGACGTCGCTTGTGCGATGAGGGCAGCCGAGCACATGACGTACGGCCATGAGCGGGAGCCGCCCAAGCAGCGAGATGGGGGAAGAGCACCCAAGGGGGAGGCAGCACACAAGCTACAAGAGCACTCCCCCCCGTCGCCGCCGCCCGGCGCACCGCCGCGATGTTGGTGTTGAGCTCGCGGATGAGCAGGCAGTTACGTGCTAGCGCCTCCGAGGTCTGCGCTTCGTGGTTGACCTTCAGCTCCTTGATGATCCGCCTGCAGGGAGCGCAGGGACGTGGAGGGTTGTTCGGGGAGCCGCCCGCAGGCCCCGGGCGGTGCCGCCATGTACCCCAGCGCACTTGTTGTGGTCGAGGATGTCCTGCGCCGAGTCGAACAGGCGGAAGTCGGGGAAGGCGACGGGCGCCCGGCTGCTGGGCTCGCTGCTGTCGCCGTTCTGCTGCGCCATGGCGAGCGGCTGGGTGGGCACAGCGGGCAGATGCGCGGGTTTGCGGCTGAGCATGCATCCCGCCGCTGCCCGCGCTGCCCGGCGGCGCCAACGTGTTGCAACGCCCGACCGCGCACTGCTGCTTATCCCACCCAGGTGGTCGCCAGTCAATCATGCGCACGGCACTGCTTGGATCACTCTGATTGAGCAGCCTGCGTGCTGGCACCACCCCAAGCAAGGCAGCATTTACATGGGCCATCCGATGCTACGCATGCATCATTGAGATTGGCATTCGTCTGCTCAGCAAAGCTGCTACTTGTCCAGGCCCATGTTGAACAGCGCCGCCTGCACCGTGTTGTGCAGCACGGCGGCAATGGTCATGGGCCCCACGCCGCCAGGCACCGGCGTGAGCGCCGCCGCCACGGGTGCCACGTCGTCAAAGTCGACATCGCCCACGACATGCCATGGCTGCGAGCCGTCGCCGGCCCAGTAGTAGCTCGCATCCGGCCCTTGCTGCCGCGCCTGCTGCTGCGCTTGTCGCAGGGCCGCCTCACTGCCAGCCGACGCCGGCCCCGCCTGCTGCTGCTGCTGCCCCGCTGCCATGCCTGGCTGCGCCTCCGCCTCCGTGCCGTGGCGGGGCACCACATTGATGCCCACATCTATGACCACTGCCCCCGGCTTGACCCACTCGCGGCGCACCAGGTGGGGGTAGCCCACCGCCACCACCAGGATGTCGGCAGTGCGGGTGATGCCCGGCAGCTCAGACAAGCCCGGCGTCTGGCTGGGTGCGCGGTGCGGCCGGCCGTGGTGCCTCGCACTGTTGTGTGCTGCATGGTGCAGTCGCGGGGCATCGCCCGCATCCACTTCCTGCTGCTGCTGCTGCTGCTGCTGCTGCTGCTGCTGCTGCTGCTGGTCGGCTGGCGCTGCCCCCACTGCTCCCTGTGCATACGCCTGCCGCAGCGTGCTGGAGTAGTCAACCTGGAAGCGGTGCGTGCCCGCTCCGTCCACCGCCTGCCCTCCTGCCGCTGCATCACTGCCTGCTGCGCTGCTGCTGCTGCTGCCGCTGCTGCTGCTGCCGCTGCTGCTGCTGCCGCTGCTGCTGCTGCCGCTGCTGCTGCTGCTGCTGCTGCCGCTGCCGCTGCTGCTGCCCTTCGGAGACCCCGCTGCATGTGCCGCCACATGCCCGGGCAGGCGTGGCAGGCAGGCATCTGCTGCCGCCCGCTGGTCAGCGCGCTGCGGAGCAGGCGCAGCACCGGGGAGGGAGGACACAGTCAGCCCAGATGGTAAAAAGTATCGAAACTGGGCAGGACATCCATGCATTCAGCCCCGCTTCAACATTGCTGCAGCAATATGCAGCACCAGCGCATTGGTCGTGCCCCCTGCCGCTCCACCAACCCACCTCTGCCGAGGTGGCATCAGCAAACAGCTCGCGGTACGAGGTGCGGTGCAGCACCGTCACGGTAGCAGCGCCCGCATCCCGGAACAACATCGCCAGCGGCCTGCGTGGCAACATGGGTGAAGGCTGGCCGCTCAGTACAGCACAAGCCGGACAAACTGAGCCCTGTGCTTCCCGACAATGTCACAACATGATGACCCCACCAGCAGGCAACAATAGCACACTGCCCTCGTTGGGTGCTTTTATGCCTAACCAGCACTCACTCATAACCAGTCCCAGCCAAGTCTACTCTGGCAATTCCAAAGGCTCCCTTCCCCCCGCTCACATGCCCACAATGTTGGAGTCGCCCATCACCACCACGCTCTTGCCGCGCATGGCCACGCCGCTGCGCTGCAGCAGCTCAATCACCCCCAGCGCGGTGCAGGGGATGAAGCGAGCGGAGCGGCCGCGCATGAGGATGCGCCCTGCGGGGCGCGGGCCAGTGGGCGTGAGAGGTTCTTGTTGCGGGCTGGCTCGTGTGATAAACCGCCGGCTGGTAAGTGCTTGGGCAACAGCCTATCGAGAGTCGGGTGCAACAGCAACAGCAGTAACAGTAAGCACGTGCACCCTTGTCAAGCAATGAGCAGCCTGGCTGCCACCCGTGACCCTTCCCTGCTGTTGCCAAACGCACGCACCCATGTTGATGGGGTGGAAGCCGTCCACGTCCTTCTGCGGGTCAAACTGCTCGATGATTGCCTCCTCGTCAATGTGCGACGGCAGCGGCAGCTGGACCTGCGTGCAGACGGGGCAAGAGCGCAACTGAGCATGCCAGGGCTGCGAGCTACGGGGGATCAACTGCATCCAGTCCAAGCGCCTGCTGCAACTACCTCCACCCCACCCCACCAACAACCCACAAGCCCGGCCCACTCCCAAGCGCACCAGCACGCCATCGATGCGTCGGTCGGCGCAGAGGGCGGTGACGGCAGCCTCCAGCTGGCGCTGCGTCACGGTGGCTGACAGCTGGCGCACCTCCACAAAGATGCCCACCTGGGGTGGGTGGCAGGGGCGGGCAGGCAGCGTGAACACCGGGTTGGAGTTCTTGGATACAACGTCATGGTGCCTGCACGCGTCTTGCACTGCACTGGCACCCCTTCAGCCAGCTGAAAGGAGCCAGCATCAACAGCCCCAGCGCATCCGCACGTGGCGCACCTTTTCGCACGCCTCGCGCTTGCGAGAGACGTAGAGCAGGCTGTCGGGGCGGGAGCCCACCAGCACCACGCCAAGGCCGGGCGGCCGCCCCCCGCGCATGCTCACATCCTGCACATCATGGGCAAGCTCGTCCTGCCAGGCTGCTGCCACGGCGCGGCCGTCCAAGATGCGTGCCTGGCCACTCACTGCCGCCGCTGCTGCTGCTGCTGACGCGGCAGGCCCGTCCCCGACGTTGGAGGCAGTGGTGGTGTGGGCCAGGTGGCGCTGGAGCACAGCCACGCTGGGTGCATCTGCAGACGACGCATTATGGGACGCAAATGTATCACGTTGAGCTGAGAACAAGTGGCTTGCCCCAGCCACTCCCAGCCGAACCCTTCAGCGGCTGCCCACTTGCCTTGTAGCAGCACGGCCAGAGCGGCAGCAGCACGGGGCCGCCGGCAGGCCCCCGTCAAGCTCCGCAGCATGCGGAACCTCTGGCTCCCTCAAGCTGGGTCTGCAGTGCAAGCGTGGCAAGGAAGTGGCACGAGGGGCGAGCGGCGGCGGCGGCGGCGGTAGGGTCGGGCGGTAGCGGCAGCAGCCAGCACTGCAGCCTCGAGCTGGCGCGTGCTGAGACATCAATGCATCGCTGGAGTACACCGTTCACCCACTTTGGACGGGCTTGGCAGCAGGTCAGGCCGAGTTTGGCTGGGGTCTTGGCTGCGGCACGAGCGAGCCGGTTGGTCGAGCGGATGTGACTGTGAGGTCAATCCACTAGAGTGGAACAGCTGCTGGTGCACTGGGTTCTTCTCGCTGCCCTGCATGGAAGGCAGCAGGCAGATGAAGGCGCCCACAGCGGTGCATTGTGCTCAGATCGCGCGTCACCATGCAACTGGCGGCTGCTGCACGCACGGCGCACCTGGTGCAGCACAGCGCCCGCGCCGCTAGGGCTCGTCGCCTCGCTCTCACCGTGCGGGCCATGAGCGACTCGCAGAAGCTCGACAAGACCACAAGCGAGGAGGTGAGCCACCGGTGACGACGCCTGACTGGGCAGCCGTGCAGCAGCGATGGCCCTGTGGCGGCGCCGGCGGCGGCAGCGCCGCCGGCGGCGGCCCGCGGCGTTGGTTGGGAGACTTTTGATCAGCAGTGTGACAACCCGCACCGTGCACTACGCCTCCCCTGCTGCAGGTCTGGCGTCAGAAGCTGACCGCCGAGGTGAGGCCGTCCATACGCCTGAACGCAGCTAGTAGGCAGGTGTATGACGTGTCGGTGCGCCTGTTGGGTTTGGTGCGCCTGTTGGTGTCCTGGCATGGGTCAGTGACCGTTTGCCCGCATTTGGTTTGCAGGAGTACCACGTGCTGCGCAACAAGGGCACGGAGCGTCCAGGGACTGGCGAGGTAAGACAATGAAAGGGCGTTGGTCTCTTGGGCAACAGTTTGCCAGCCACCCAAACCCACCTGAACCCAACCCAATGTTGCCTGAAAACCGCAGTACAACAAGCTGTACCCGGAGAAGGGCGTGTTTGTGTGGTGAGTGCTGGGTGGGTGCAATGCATCCTGCGTGCGTGGCAACGAACGTGCAAGCAGCAGCGCGCAGTCGTGCGCGCCGAGCGCTAGGGCGGCCTGATTTGTTCTTCAACCTGTTGACGCCTCCCACTCGTGCAGCCGTGGCTGCGGCCAGCCCCTGTACACCGCGGAGACCAAGTTCAACAGGTGACTGGATGATGTAGGCTTTAAGGTCTGTGATTCATCACGCCTGGTGCTGCTGTGCCCTGGCGAGCTTGCCTCCTCCGGGCTGACTGCTGTTGCCGCCCACCCTCCACGCCTGCCACAGCGGCTGCGGCTGGCCCGCCTTCTACGACTTCATCCCCGGCAGGTGTGCTCAGCTGTGGCTGATAGGGAGGTAGCTGCACCTGAGACTTGAAAGCCACGCTGCAACTTGCAGCCCTATGCACACAGCAGCGATGGCTCAAATCACCACCCTCTGCCGCTACAGCGTGGACCGGCACGAGGACAACAGCTTTGGCATGCGGCGTGTGGAGATCACGTGCAGCAACTGCGGAGGCCACCTGGGCCACGTGTTTGAGGGCGAAGGTGAGGAGGCGGGCCAGGGGGTGCGGGCGGGCGGGTGTGGACGTGCCACCATCAACGCTTGGTCGCCTTGGAGCTGCATGACCACCGGCCAGCACGATCAACACTTTTGTTGCACACCCCTCGGCCGCAGGCTTCCCCACGCCCACGGACCAGCGGCACTGCGTCAACTCGCTCAGCATCAAGTACGTGGAGCAGTGACGACCACGCAGCACAGCGTGCATCATGTGATCACGCGCCGACCCGGCAAGCTCTCTTCCAGCACTGCTCATCAGATCTGACTACCCTTTCTTTTCAGTGTGTGTAACACTGCAACGTTCATGCAGCATCAGGGAGACTTGTTGTTCCAGTTGCGCACACGCGGTGGGCTTGGTGTGCCGCTCTGCCGACATGCTGCTGAAACAGCCTCTGGCACCCGCTGCTGCTTGCTGCTGATGCGCACTGCTGCCCGCCTTGTGTGAGACGCTGCAGCCGCGCCTCCCAGTGGCCGCCCCACTTGAGGCAGCAGCGACTGGCCCACCAGCGCCATGTCTGGCTCAGCACTGCCGCTTTGATCTGGCGCATCCAGGCTGCTGCCTTGCACTGGCTGCTGCGCCGCCACTGGCCGCTGCTGCTGCTGCCGCTGCTGCTCCTGTGGCGGCACTAGTGCCGGGTGCTGCAGCATGCTGTAGAGAGCAGCGGAGGGAAGCCGCTGCGGGCCCCCTGCTGCTGCCAGCTGGTTGGGCAAGAGCGACCCCGCACCGGGTGCCAGCAACGGCCACAGATGCAATGGCGGCATGCACGCCGGCAGCGGCGCCTCTGCTGGCTGCAGCGATCCCGTGGCCCCTGCAACCTGTGCAGCAACCTCAGTGTCGCTGCTGGCTGCGCTGCCCACCTGCTGCGCTGCCCTGGCAAGCCGGTTGCGCTCTGCACGCAGGCTGTTGCTCATCTCCATGAGCCGCTCATTCTCCCCCGTCAGCTGGCGCAGCCGGGCCTGAGCCCGCACTAGCTGCTTTGCCAGCCGCTGCACCTCCTGCTGCTGCTTGTCCTGCTGTAGGGGTGCATTCGTCACGTCAGCCAGCGCTCTGCCATGTGTGGCAGGCACCACTGCAAGCTGTTGCTGCTGCTCCTGCTGCAACCGCTGCATGTCTGCCGTGAGCGCCCGCAGCGCCGCCTGCAGCTGTGCATTCTGCTGCCGCTCTGCTTCCAGGGCGTCCCGCAGTGTTGCGAGATCCCCTGTCCCCAGAGACGGAGCTGCAGTTAGCACCTCCAGCGACTCGCTGGATGACATGCCTGTGGGCCATGAGAAGCGGCCGGACGCCTCGCCAGCCACTGCTGCCTGCTCCAGCTTTGCCACCCGCTGCTGCAGCGCCGCCATTTCTGCCTCGCGCTGCTCCAGCCGTGCCTGAGCCTCCGCTGCTGCAACCTGGGCAGCATCACGCTGGCCGCTCAACCTGCGCAGCATGCCCTCCAGCTCTGGTAGTGAGGGGCCCTGCCCTGCCGCCAGCACTGCAACCCGCCGCTCCGCTGCATCCAGCTGCGCCTGCAGCTGCTCTCGGGCAGCCGCCGCCTTGCCCAGCTCCTCCTGCACAACAGCATTCCCCAGTCGATTATGAGGGGCAGAATGGGAAATGCACTGCCACCACACAGCCGCTCACATGATGCTTCACAAGCGCATGCTTCAATAAACCACCTTTCCAGCGCTTCCATAGTTGCCCACCCGAGCCACCGCCAGCTCCTCCTGCTGCTGCTCCATGAAGTCTTGCAGGGCTCCATGCCGCTCAGCCAACACCTGCCGCTCACGCTGCGCATCGGCCAGCGCTGCTGCCAGCCGCCGGTGCTCCTTTTGCTCCTCCGCTGCTGCCACCTGCTGCACCGCTGCAAGTTGAGCCTCCTGCTCTGCACAGATGCGCTCCAGCTGCTGCTGCAGTGCAGCATGCTGCACCTCCAGGGCCGCCCGTGCCTCCTCCACCTCTGATCCCAGCTTGGCTGCCTCTGCCCGAGCTGCCTCCGCCTCCTGCTGTGCTGCAGCCAGGCGGCCGCCCAGCTCCTCCCGCACCCGCCGCAGCGCCTCGCCGCCGTCAGCTCGCTGGTCCTCCAGTGCATTGCGCAGCGCCTCAGCTGTCTTGCCAAGCTCTGCCAGCTGGGCAGCGGCATCCTGGCGTGCAGCTGCAAGCTGCCGCTCCACTGCAGCTCTGCCGTCCTGTGCCGCCTGCAGCTCTGTTGCCTGGGCGGCCGCTGCAGCTTGTAGCGTCTGCACCGTATGGAGCATACGAAGGGGGGCTCCTGTTATACTCAAGCGCAAACTGCCCAAGCAACTCCAGAGGCAGCGTTCAGCACCGCCCCTGCTTCCCTGCCTCACCGCAACCTGGGCGGCCTCCAGCCGCAGCCGCTCGTTTGCCGCCGCCACCTCGGCATCTCGCCGCGCCGCCAGCTGCTCTGCCACCTCAGCCCGCAGCTGCAGTTCCCGCAGCTGCGATGCATGCGCTGCCTGCGCATGGCGATGCGGAAGCGTGATCAGAACGAATGCAGCGGGCACAGCACCAAAGGTCCAGCGCATGCTCACTGGGTGGCCTGCCCAGAGCTACACCACCTGCCCACCACCAGTGCAGTCCTCACCTCCAGTTGCTGCAGGGCTGCTGCGTGTGCCGCTGCTACGACTGCATGCTGCTCTGCCGCAGCAGCCACTCGACGGTCCAGCTCCGCCTCCAGCTGCCGCTGCTGCACGTCTGCCTGGTGCTGCAGCCGACGCAGCGCGGTGTCGCCCTCCGCCCTAGCTGCCTGCACTTGTGCAAGCAGGGTGCGCCGCTGCTGCGCCAGCTGCCGCTCCGCCGCTGTGCGGGCGGCATGCTCGCTGGCCAGCGCTGCGTTGCGGGGAGGAGGTGCAGTATTGGTCCCAAGGCACACGGCAGCAGGCAGAAACCAGCTCCAGGTATGCCGCTCCTGCACTGCACCCACCCGCTCCCTAGCCCAGCTCCCCTCTTACCCTGCTCCGCCTCGCCCAGCGCTGCCTGCATCTGCACAACCAGCTCGCGCTGTGAGGCCAGCTCGCTGCCGGCCGCAGCCAGCGCCGCCTCGCACCGCGCCAGCTCTTCGTCCCGCCCGCCCAGCAGCCCCAGGTTGTACTCAAAGTCCGACTGCAGAAATGCCAGGCGCTCCTCCAGCTCGCGCAGGGTGGTGTCACGCGCCGCCACCTGCAAGACAGGGGGCGGGTGAAGGGTGGGCGAGGGTGGGAGCAGGGCGGGCACGCTGCTTCACTGGCCACAGCTGCGCCCTTGCGCGGGCCCAGGCACAGGAGGATGCAGCGACCGGTACTGCACAGTTGCAGCTGCCTCCCACCTGCTGCTCCAGCGCGGCAATGCTGTCGGCCCGTAGCTGCGCCAGCTCTCGCTCCCGCTGTGCAATCATCGCCGCCACGCCAGCGGCAGCCGGCGGCGGGGGCGGAGGATCAGCGGGAGTTGGTGTGGGTGCTGGCGCCGCCGCCATGGTGGCACGCCAGCTGCTGCGTCTGGCAACCGGCAGAGGGTGCTGTCCCTCCTCCAAGGGCGCGGCCTTTGACCGCCCGTCCTGTTTGGCGCCGGGCTCCCGTGGAAGCCTGCTGCTGCGACGGAAAGAGTACCACAAGCAATTCAGGCAAGCAATGGACAGAGGCAACAGGGAAATGGCTGCCTTTGGCCACCCTCGTTCCCATGCAGCGTCCAATGAACAGCTGGGCTGCAGCCCCAGGGCGCGATCGCCTTCACACAGACCGCAGACTCACCGAGGCACGGCAGCGGCCCCATCCGCCAAGGCCTTCCAGCTTGAGCGCGGCGCCTGTGTCTCCAGCAGCACCCGCAGACCCCTGTCGAGCAGCCAGAGCTCCTCTAGGTGCTGCAGAGAGCGCTTCCACTCCCTTGCGGCAGCCCCAGCAGGTGAGCCCTGCGCTGCCGCCCCGCAGTGCGCTCGCCAGCCGCTGGTTTCATCCAGAACACAATGCTTGCAATCTCTGGTGCACGCCAGGGACGGCACTGATGTCGCAGGCCTGCTGCACGGCCCTACCGCCGCCGCTGCCGCCGTCGCCGCTGGTGCCGCCGCCGCACGTGCCCCCGCCCGAAAAAAAGCGCCGTACCGGTTGGTCCGCTCCGCTCGTGCCTGCAGCCATGGTGCGGCTCACGCTCATAGCCCGCGTGCGAGACGGGCTGCCGCTGGCGGAGGGCCTGGATGCCGACAAGGAGCACGAGATGTACTCGTACAAGAGCCAGGCCAAGGTGGGCAGGCTGGGCACTGCATCACGGAGGGGGCCAGTCAGATGTGGGTGGTGCGGCGCTGATCATGTGCCGCTGCAGTCCGCGCACCCTGTGCGATCATATGCCGCTGCAGTCCCCACACCCTGCGCCCATCATGTGCCGCTGCCATCCCCGCACCCTGCGCGGTCCACCGAGCCAGCGGCCCTGCACTCGCTGCCGCGCCTGCGCCGCAGGGCATCTTCAAGAAGATGGCGGCCAGCAGCAGCAAGCCGCCGCCGCGCATGAGCATTGAGAGCGGGCCCTTCACGTTCCACTACCTGGTGGACGCGGGGGACGTGTGCTACCTGACCCTCACCGAGAAGGCGTACCCCAAGAAGCTGGCCTTCCAGTACCTGGAGGAGCTGGCCTCCGAGTTCTCGCGCCTCTACGCAGACCAGATAGAGGGCGTGACGCGACCCTACGCTTTCATCAAGTTTGGTGCGCGCCCGCAGCTGGGGCGGTGGGACAGCGGAGTGCTGTGTGTTGCCAGGCCCTGCCTGCTGCTCATGCAAGTGGGTGTGCCGCCGCTGCTGCCCGCCTGCCATGTGGTGTCGCCAGGCGGATGGCCCGAGGTCATGCCCCCCCTCTCCCTGCCATGCTGCTGATGAGCTGCCTGCTGCTGCTCCCCGCTCGCGTCCGCCCCGCCCGCAGACACGTTCATCCAGAAGACCAAGAAGCTGTACCTGGACACCCGCACGCAGCGCAACATTGCCAAGCTCAATGCCGACATTGCAGAGGTGCGTTGGCAGGGCTGCTGGGCTGGGCACCTTGTGGTGGCGGCTGGGCTGCGTGCGACTGCTCTCCGCAAGTGGGTGCGTGCTGCCATCGACCTGCAGCCTGGGTTGTCTCGGCTGCTGCCCATGCTTTGCTGGTGATCAAGTGGGCGCGGACTCCATGCTCGGCCTCCGCCCTCTTGCCCCCTTGGCAGGTGCACTCCATCATGACGCGCAACATCCAGGATGTGCTGGGGCAGGGGGAGCGGCTAGATCGTGAGTGCTGCTGCGTTAAGGGCGGGTGGCGTCCAGGTGTTGCTGTTGCTGGTCGATGGCCGCATGCGCTTGCCCACCACGTAGCTGACTGGCGTGGTTGTGGCACAGCCTCACTGTGCATTCTGTCGTTGCCCCTTCCTGAGTGCCCGCCTCCCACCCTCCTCAACTGCCTTCCCGCCAGGCATGACGGAGATGTCCAACATGCTCAGCCAGGACGCCAAGCAGTTTGCGGTCAAGGCGAAAGACTTGTACCACCAGGTGGGCTGGCCGGGCGCGGGTAGGACACGTGTGTGCTGCTGGGCTCGGTCTATAGCTCCGGCAGAGCGGTGCAACCCGACCCGGGTTGGGCCCTATCGCTTGCATGCTTCGTTGCAGCCCGGGCGGCTCCGCCCTCTGCCCCACCCACTCACCCACCCAGTTGTGCTGCCCCGCCCCCGCTTCTGCGCAGGCTCTGTTCCGCAAGTACCTGCCGCTCATCATCCTAGTGGCGGTTGTGCTGCTGTTCATCGTGGTGCGGTTTGTATTCTAGTTGGCCGCCCAGGGCACTCCAGCACAATGTCCTACTTTTCGACTTGCTTGTTTGACAGCTGCGCCTGGCGCGGTAGGTTAGCCAGGCAGCATGCGGGGCACAGCATGGCGAAGGGAGGGCAGGGGCTCCGCCCCTGCGCCCATCCTTCCACACGCGGAACCCTTGACAGACTGAATGTTCGTTTAGGCCTCCCTGCGCTCTTCTGACGCGGTGACGGCGGGAGCCGCCGCCCAATTCCGCCCCGCACTTGATACTGTTACCCACTCTCCCTCTCCCCTCCCCTTCTGCTCCCACCCAATTCATTCCGTGTGTAAACTAGAGTGTCCTCTATCCTCCAATGTAACTGCGTGGGTGATATGTTACAGGTTTGCAGAGCGGGCAGCAGAGCGTCGAGCAGCAGGGAAGCGACAAAGGCAGCAGCAGGGGAGAGCAGGAGCGGCGCCCGTCAGCCAGCTGGCGCCTCCTCCTTGCTGCCTTGGTCGAATCGCTCGATGTGCAGCGTCTCGTACTCGCCTGCAGTGGTGTAGAGCAGGTGGATGCGGCAGCATCAGAGGTGGTGGGGGGACCAGGACATGGGCGGCCGTGGTGTGCCACGCCTCGCATCACCCCCTGTCAGCCCGCACAGAGCAGCAGCATCCATCGCCCAGCACCCTAGGTGCACCCACCGTCTGGCAACCGGAACGCCAGCCCCAGCTCATCGTCGTTCTGCACGCCCAGCTCCGCCAGGCTCTGCCCATCCTCCAGCACAGCCTCGCCGCGGTACAGCTGCTGCTCCTCCGCCGGCTGGGGCGAGTGGGGGGAGTGGGGTGGGTTGAGAGTGGAGGTCGGGAGGCAGATAACAGGGTGTGCCACACAGCACAGCAGGTCAACTGATCAACTACAGCCCTTCCCGTGCATGCAAAGTGTTCCGCACGAGCTGAGATGTGTGTGTGTGCCACCTGTCGCACTCCAGTGCAGCGCCGCCGGCCCGCCCAGCCCACCTTGTGCAGCAGCTCCTGCAGCTTCTGCTTCAGCATGGTCACCGTGTCAGTCGGATCCACATGCAGGAAGACCGTCTGTGGTGTGGGGCAGCAGCAGCAGGCAGCAGCAGGGGCTGGTGAGGAGACGCTTGCAAGGTGAGCATGGCAGGCATGGACGTGTCGAGCGGCAGCCAACCGCATTGTCACAGCAGGCGGTGTCAGCAGCAAGCTCACCAGCTTTTCCCGCTTCACCCGCACGTACATCGACTGAAGGGGCAGTGGAGGCAGGCACTGTGACGAAGTTGCAGCGGCACGGTGACAAGTTGCAGCGGCGCCCGTTAGCGGGAGGCGGCAGTGCTGCCCACCATGGCGCCAGGACGCCGCCTGCTTGTATCTGCTCCTTTCGGTGGATCCGGGTGCACAGACGATGGAGAAGGAGCTTCAGGCGGCGAGCAAAGAGACGGGGCGGGCGGGGAAGGTCAAGGAGTTGCGCTGGGCCGGCGATCGCTAGCTGAACACGCTGTGCTGCCTTGGTGTGTTTACGATGCGGGGTCTGATCGCTCTTGCAGGCGGCGGGCGCATTTTTCTGGCCGAGCACTTCATGCCTGCTGCGCTGCCTGCACGGGCGGCACTCTCACGGCACCCAGGTTGCTCCCTGCAAGCAATCCACACTGTGCAGACCCCTGCAGGGCAGCCCGAGTTCCGGCAGGTCGTTCGCACTTGAAGCCTGCAAGCCGGGCGGCCGCTCAGGGACTTTGTAGCAGGCGGGGGAAGCGCCCAGAAGCAGCTGGGCAGCGGCAGCCATGTCCAGCGCCATGGACGTGGACGCCCCGGCAGCGGCGGCGGCGGCAGCGAGCGGCGCAGCAAGCGCGGGGCCGTCGTCCTCCAAAAGCTCCAACTACATGCTGCCTTGGGTGAGCACCGACAAGCACTTTGTTGTAGTGCAGGGGCCGTGTGTGCCTGCTGCAGCGGTTGCTGCATGCCTGTCACGGTGCTCTCTGAGCCGCCGCACCTGCTCTGGCCGTTGCGCGCCTGAGCCATGCCTTCCGCCTCCGCCTCGCCTCCGCCTCCGCCCGCCAGGTGGAGAAGTACCGCCCCATGCGCATCAAGGACATTGTGGGCAACGTGGAGGCTGTGTCGCGGCTGCAGGTGCAGCTGGGGGGAGTGCCGCCCTGTGCGGGAGGGCAACGAGCACTGCGGCCGTTGCTTTACATCGGGGTGCTGGCTGCACCTGCATGGCGTTGCTCCCAGCACATGGAACAGGGAACTCTACCTGGTTGTGTGTTTCGTATTGCGCCGCAGGTCATTGCCGAGGAGGGCAACATGCCCAACATCATCCTAGCGGTGAGCAGCAATCTGCTGGTGCAGGCCGCTGCCAGCCTTGGTGTGCGCTGCGCTGTTCGTTGCCCATGACTGCAGTTCAAGGTGCAGCTCAAATGTGCACGATGCCTGGCAGCTGCAGGTACAGGGCGGTCATGCTGCAACCTCTGCACGCGCTCTGGTGCAGGGCCCGCCGGGCACCGGCAAGACCACCAGCATCCTGTGCCTGGCGCACGAGCTGCTGGGGCCCAACTTCCGGGAGGCGGTGCTGGAGCTCAATGCGTCCGATGACCGAGGCATCGACGTGGTGCGCTGTGGAGGGGGGCTTGGAGGGGCGGGTGGGTCTGCCCCCGTGGTGTCTGGCTGGGATGGGGTGGCAATTGCCTGCCCAGCAGCATGCTGCTGCCCGGGCATGCGTGAGCCGCCCGCCCACCCACCCTGCCCTCCTTCCGTGCCCAACTGCCCGCAGGTGCGCAACAAGATCAAGATGTTTGCGCAGCAGAAGGTGACGCTGCCGCCGGGGCGCCAGAAGATCATCATCCTGGATGAGGCTGATAGGTGAGTGGGCGGGCCATGAAGGGGGGTGCGGTGCGGTGCTGGGCCTCAGCTACCACCCGGCCTGGGAACTGCACCTTGGCATGGAAGTTGTACTGCTGGCTGGAACACCTGGCTACCCATGCAAGTTGCCTGGAGACTG
>RRZL01000039.1:303502-336688 GCA_006782975.1 Chlorella sp. Dachan
ACGCAGCGGGTGGGCACGCAGCGCACCGCCGGCCGGCCGCAGCCGGCCAAGCAGCCGGCCAAGCAGCCTGCCAAGCCGGCGCCCAAGCCGCGCAAGGAGCGCGACAGCAGCGCGGCAGACCAGTCTTACTTCAACGTGACCGGCTACCCATTCCCGCTGGGTCCCTTCTCGCGGCGCGCCACCATCCGCAAGGACATTGTGCGGGGCACCATCTGGGGCTTTGAGCAGCCACAGAGCCTGGGCGGCAGCAACGTGACCACCAACGTGCGCATGACCATCGTGCGGCTGCAGAGCGGCGGGCTGTGGGTGCATGCGCCCATCGCACCCACACGTGAGCGGGTGTGGGGGCGGCTCAAGGGGTGTTGGGGGCCACAGCAGGGATGCCTGCTCCTGGTGTCTCAGCAGCTACCTGCCCTCTGGCACCGCGGGCAGCTTTTGATGCTGCTGCTGCAGCACGCTGTGAAAAACACCCTCCGATGGGCAGTTGCAGCCGGAGGTTACCACTTTCCCAGCGTCATGCAGCCGCTGCCGCCCTCGTCCTCCCACCTGCTGCAGGCGAGTGCGTGCGCATGGTGCGGCAGCTGGAGGAGGAGACGGGGGAGAAGGTCAAGTACATTGTGCTGCCCACCTTTGGCTACGAGCACAAGGTGGGGAGCCATGTGGAGTTTTTTCATGGATCCGTGTGGAGTGGCAGCGTGGACACCCTGGGTGCAATCACGCTGGTGATGCAGCGCGCCAAGTCAGCCCCACCTTCACACAGCCACCAGGCCACGGGCCACCTGCCCTGGCCAAAGCCCGCACATGGCTGTAACAGCACAACCACGCTATTTTCAACCCCTGCTGCTGGGTGCAGATCTTTGTGGGCCCCTTCTCCCGCCGCTTCCCCAAGGCGGAGGTGTGGGTGGCGCCCAGGTGGGCCGATAGTTGGGTCCTGCCTGCTGTGTGCTGAGGTGGCGCATCGCAAGGCTTTGCCTGCCGCTGCTGTGCTGCTGCTGCTGCCGCCGCTGCTGCTGCAGTGTAGCTTGACCCAGCGGCCGCACACTTTCCTCAGCTTTTGCGCCTGTCCCTGATGAATTGCGCTCAAAGTTGCACGCCCCTGCTCCCTCCCGCCGCCACGTGCAGCCAGTGGTCGTGGCCCATCAACCTGCCGGTGCAGTTCTTCGGCATCTTCCCCACGGGGGTGCTGCGCAGCGACGCCACTGACACGCCCTGGGCTGGCGAGATTGAGCAGAAGGTGGGTGCGAGGGTGTGTAAGGGGCGCAAGGTGCCGCCACGCAGTGGAAGGACGCTGGTGCCACATGTGAATAGAAAGACCTCCCCCCCCAAAAAACTGTTGTGTTGCAACTAGGTGCATGGCAGCCGCGCCTGTAGCAAACCACCCGCTGGTCCCCTCCACCCCCCACCTGCCACCCCGCCAGGTGTTTGAGAGCAGCGTGGGCATCGGCCCCTACATCGAGTGCGCCTTCTTCCACAAGAAGAGCCGCACGCTGCTGGTCACCGATGCAGTCATCTCCGTGTCCAACACCCCGCCCGAGGTGCGGCTGCAGTGGGCCAGCATTGGTGGTGCACTGCTGTGCTCAGCCTTGTGCTGCCGGCACCACCCAGCTGCCGCTGCCGCGGCGGTTGAGCAGCCAAGCAGCTGTCGGTGGCCGGCCCTACTGCAAGTGGCGCCCACCCCCTCACCCCACCCCACCAACCCCGCAGCTGGTGCCCCCCGAGAACCTGCTGGACGCGGCCGCCCGCAATTTCTTCATCAACGTGCTGTCTGGCGACCTGGCGGCGCAGCCGGTAAGCCGTGCAAGGCCCATCACGCCAGGCGCTCAGCGGTGATCACATTGCGGCCGCCGGCTGGCACCGGACATATGTACTGTTCATCCAGCTGGCAGCGCCAGCCTCTACCCCTCATGCCAACCTCTTCCTGCCCCTCCTCCCCCGACCAGGTGGACGGCGTGCCGCTGAAGCCCACGGAGCTGACCCCCGCGGCCCGCAACCTGGGCTGGCGCCGCATGGCGCTGCAGGTGTGGGCAGCCAATGGGGCGCCAGTCTGGTTGGTTGTGACACGATGGATTGTGGCAGCGGGAGAGCGGGCTGCCAGTCAGCTAGACCTCTTTCCGTGATGCCACACACACGTGCGCCCCGCAGATCCTGTACATTGTGCCCGGCGACCTGCGCGACCCCAAGAAGTGAGGCAGCCGCCGCTGGTTGCACGCGTGGTGCTGCCCAAGGGAGACGAGGGCTGTTTAATGACTTGGAGCCCACCCTCAAGCCCCGTGCTGCGGTGCCGCTATCATCGTCCAGCTCTCGTCTGACCCGCGTTGCGCAGGGGCTTCCTGGCCATCGCCAACCGCCTGATTGTGGGCCCCATCCTCAAGACGCTGGTGTTCTCCACCACCCCCGAGGTCACGCGCGCCTGGGTCGACTCCATCTGCGCCGACTGGGCCTTCACCTCCATCATCCCCGCGGTGCGTGTGGTGCTGCAACCAACCACCATGGCCTGCCATTTGCCGTGGCCCGCTCGGGGCTGTGCTTCAGTCCCACGATTGAACGATCATGTGCGGCACCTGCAGAGGAGTGCCTGCCCGCTCACCTGGTCCCGCTCCCGCCACCGCCTGCATGCAGCACTTCACGGCGCCCATCCCCGCCACCCCCTCCGACTTCCGCGCCGCTTTCTCGTTTGTGTACGAGCCGCAGCTGAGCGCTGAGCGCGCGACGGCCGCTGGCGGCGCCCCTGCGCCGGCCTCGGCCTCCGCCGGCAAGGATGTGGGCCGGGACGAGAGCGCCAACCCAGCCAAGGTGCTGGATGGACTGCTGCTGGGCCTGCTGGGCGGCCTGCGCGGCAACGGCAGCAGCAGCAGCAGCGCCAAGCAGCCGGCGCAGGTGCGGGGCGGCGTGTCGTACCCCGAGGACGACATTGCGGCGCTCAGCGCGGCCAAGCGCTTCCTGGTCAAGGTGCGCAGGGGTGTTGCAGTTCTTGGCTGGCTATGGCGGCAACTGTGGCGGCAACTGTGCCAGACGTTTCACAGCATGCCAATCCAGAGAGTGTGTAGCCGGCAGTGCCGAGCCACAGCGCCATGGAGCCCGCTGCTCAGCGCGCTCACTGCTGCCCCCCTGCCATGCAGGCGGGCGTGGTGAACAAGTGAGGTGGCACCAACGCGCCGCTTTGATTGATGTGATAAATGAACAATCGCACATGCCCGCATGCGGGCATGTGACAATGACCCAAGAATTGCCGATTGCCCTTGCTCTCACAAGGCGGTGCGGAGGTGGCACGGCAGGCCGTGTCCCCGCTCGTCCTGTGCCCCATCCTTGCTGCCCGCCTGCTTGTGCCCGACCCTTGCCCCATTTGATATCGACTCATGTTTGAACTTGCTACAAAAAAGTGTGTGAGTGCACAGCTGCCTAAGTCAACGACAACATGACGGAGGGGAGAGCAAGGGCTGGGCCGTGGCGCCGCAGCCCCTCATCCCTTTCGCGTCTTCTTCTGCCGCTGCTGCTGCTGTTGCTGCTGCTCCGCTGGCTGCATCTCCACGTCCTCTGCGCACAAGTGGGGCCATGTGTGGCATCAGCTGACAGAACTGCACAGCGGAGCAGGCAGAGCAGGCACAAGAGGCAGGCATGCTGGCTGCTCCTGGCATCTGGCTGTTCTGCTTGCACACTGCCACCGTCCCGAGCAGGCGGCATGCCTGCTGCCCGTAGCTGCTGCGCCAGCTCGCACCTGCGGGCGCCTCCCCCGTGGCCATCAGCGCCAGCATCTGCAGGTTGAGCTTCTCCAGCTTGCGCAGGTCGCTCTGCTGGTCCGTCTTGTACTGCAGGCACTGCATCCAGGGGCAGGGTGGCAGAGGTGCGGCAGCAAGCCGTGGGTGAGGGGGTGGTGGTCAGGTCAACCTCACCGAATGCAGTAGCTGCTACCAGCGCACTGGCGATGCACGCGGCAGGCTGGACATCAGAAGGAAGAGTTTGCTTGCGTCCTGCACCCACTGACCTACTATATACAGCAAGCACACGGAACGCCCAGCCGGCAGCCGCCACCACCCCTCCTCACCGTCACGTCGTCCGTCACTTTGAGCACCAGCTTGCCGTCGCTGTGCCGGTACTTTGTGACAAACCGCGTCTTCAGCGGCGCCGCCTTGTACAGCGCCACCGCCTGCTGGTAGAAACTGCAGGGCGGGAGTGCGGCAGGGCGGTACACAGGTCAGGGGGCCAGGCAGCAGCAACAATGGAGCCCCGGCATTGAACGGTGGTGTGCCGTCGGTGGCGGTGCATGGCCACTGGGGGCTCCCATGGCGTCGGCACCCACCTCTCCCAGTTTTCTATATACATCTGGACCGCTCTGCTGCAGCTCCCACGTCACACCAGCCACCAAGGAGAATCCTGCGGGCACCGGTTCCAGGCAGGGAGTGAGCGACACGGTCGAGAGCCGCCGCCGCCGCCAGTGGCGGCAGCCCCGCTTGCAGCGCGCGGCCTGGCGCACCGATGCCCTGTGGCGTGCCCCAGCACAACACACTGCACTTCTCCCGGGCTCGGCGGCTGGCTGGAGCTCACAGGGAGCGAGGCGGGTCGTGGGCCGAGGGCGAGCTGACTGGGGCCGAGGTCAATGCCCTGCAAGAGATCGGCGATTGAAGGTGGCGATGGTGCAGCTCAGGAGCCGGGAGAAGGGAGCGGGCTGGCTGCATGTGTTCCATGCCAACTCAGCTCCAGTCTGACTGGATGGGGCGGCTTGCAGGCGTCTTGAACGCCGCCCGCGCGCATCCAATCGCGTTCCTGAGGTCTTTATACGTTATTCCAACTCCCCCTGCGCCGCGCAGCTCCTGCAAGTTTGAATGTCGGCTCGCCAGCTGCGCGAGGCAATCAAGGTCCACCGCCAGACCAAGCGTGAGGTGACCTACTTGAGCAAACAATGCCTCCAGAACATCGGCGGGCGGCTGCAGCCCGGCGCTCGGGTGGGCTTTGTGCACATGCCGGGCGCCGCCAGCGGAGCGGCAGCCGAGCAGCAGCGCGGCGCAGGGGGGCCCCTGCCACCCTTCCCGGACTTTGAGCCCATTTCAGACCAGCAGCTGAAGCGGTTCAAGCTGGACCGCCTGCACAACGGCGTGCTGGTTGTGCTGAAGCAGCGCGGCGAGCCGCCAGCAGCTACTTGGCACTATGTGGTGCCCGCAGAAGACCTGGATTCCTTCCTGCTCTCGCTCTCGCTGGCAGGCCTGGGCATCAACCGCGCCTTCGACAAGGTGGGAAGTGTGTGCTCACTGTAAGGGCTGCATGCAGGGAGCCATGGACGAACGCCTCAGCTGGCGAAGCTGCCCACCTCTGTCTCCTTTCACCACCTCACCTGCACTTGGTCCCCTGCACTCATTGTCCCTGTTAGCAGGCGCGCAACCAGTTCAAGGTGCGGCTCAGCGACAACCCAGACGGCACCCCGCGCTGGACCGGTGATGGCGCTGAGGGCATCGGCAAGGACGGTGTTAAGGCCTGGATGAAGCTGGACATTGTGGCAGCTGACCGGCGCCCCGTGCCGCCCGCTGCCCAGCCTCAGACGCAGCCCTTCATGGTGAACCGTGTCAACGAGCACTGGCAGGCACGTCCAGCTGGCTTTTCATAATGATGGCGGGTGTTGAGCATGGCAGGAGGCATGCCCTGCAGGGTGCGGCAGGTTCAGCCATGCTTTGGTGCTCAATTGAGCTGTTGGTGCTGCCTGCCCCCCTCCCTGTCCCCACAGACTGACCTGTTTGACAACGCGGACGGCACCGACGCCAACCAGCGCTACGGCATGAACATTGTGGATTGTGGCAGCAAGTTTATTGTGGAGCTGTATGCGCTGCGCACCAAGTCGGCCAAAGAGGTGCTGATGGTGGTGAGTTTCGGTGTTTGTGCTGCCATCCATCTGTTTTGTTGCGTTTGCTGCTGCCATGTCTGCTGTGGATCAGACTACTGCTGCAATGAACTGGGTGATGGAAGCGACATTTGACAGTGGAGCGGCGCAGCAGATGCCTGCTGCTGCCGCCTGTGCAGATGTGCCTGTTGGGCTGCAGCAGTGTGCCTGTTGGTGCCTGGCCCTCACCCTGCCTCTGCCCCTCAGCCTCTCCATTCCCGCACCCTCCACATGCAGCTGTACCACGTCTGCCTGCGAGAGGGCTTCCCTGCCATCCTGCAAACAGACAACGGCTCCGAGTTCTGTGCCCGCGAGATCAAGCAGTTCTGCGAGCTGTGGGGCATCGAGTTCAAGCACGGCAGCGTGGGGCGGCCCAACGTGCAGGGCCAGGTGGAGAACAAGAACCGCAGCGCGCAGGACGCGCTGCGCTCCCTCCTGCTGCGCTACCCGGAGTACTCGTGAGTGCCATGCCCGGGCGGTCGCAAAGCAGTGCTAGCAGCAGAGTGTGCCTGTGACGCCACCGGCTGCGGCAGCTGTGGGGCGCGGCACTCCGTCTGCCAGCGTTGCTGGGCCTGCTGCCGCCTCACGTGCTGCTCCTGTTCCTCGGCTACGCGCCTGTCCGTCCGTCCACTCCGCCTCCTCCTGCCGCCCGCTTCTGCAGGTGGGGGTACATGCTGCCGCTGGCGCAGTGGCACATCAACACATCCCCAACGGCGGCGCTGGGCGGGCGCTGCCCCTACTGGGCGCGGTTCGGCATCATGCCCAACGTCTCGCAGATGCCACCGCTGCCGGCGCTGTTCAAGCTGATGGGCTTCGACAGGTCAGATGCCCAGGGGACAGAGTGTTGGAGGGGTATGCATGCATGGAGGGCATAAAAGAGTGGCGCAGGCTGCCCAATCTGCTTGAATGCTGGCTCCGTGCTGGCTACAGATGTGCCCTTGCACCCCAGCGTGGTGCTCAACCGTCCCTCGTACCGGCTTCACTTTGAACTGCAGCTCGCGCGAGGCCGCTGTCCTGCCGTTCGATGTGGGCGGCCTGCTGCTGGAGCCAGCCGCCGCCAAGAAGAAGGGCGGCAAGAAGCGGCCTGCGCCCGTGGCAGAGTCAGATGAGGAGGAGGAGGCAGAGGCAGCCGGCGCAGCAATGCTGATGGAGCTGGGGGTGGGCAGCGGGAAGCGGCCGCGGCGGCAGGGCGCAGGCGCCAAGCTGGGCGCCATCATTGCAGACGAGCTGGAGCTGGGGCTGGGCGAGGAGGAGGCCGGCCCTTCGCGGGCCCTGCCTGCACGCGCGGCAGCAGTCAGCAGCCCAGCTGGCACCCGGCGGCAGCTGCAGCTGTCGGCACGCCCTTTCGAGGAGTGGATGCAGGAGACAGAGGATCCGGATGCAGGCGGCAGCATCCCTGATGATGAAGGTGGGCCGGGGAAGCTGAGAGGCGCTGTTATGATTGATGCCTGCAGCTGTGCTGGTGTCCGCTGGTGTGCCTTTGCTGCCTTGCTGCCTTGCTTGTTGTCTTGGTGGCTGCTGCATTGCTGCTGTTCGTGCAGATGTGGCGGTTTGCTGCGTCGCATGCTGCTGTGCATGCCTTGGGCATGGCCTCGCTTTGCTGCTAACAATCGGCAACCCTGTGCTGTCCAACCTGTACAGCGGATGCTGAGCCCGAGTGGCGCCGCGGCCACGCCGCCAAGCTGGAGGAGGTGCTGGCCAAGAACCGCGAGTACATCAAGAAGAAGGGCAGAGGCCAGCTGAAGCCAGGTGCAGAGCCCAAGCACTGGAGCATCGGCAACATTGTGTGCTTCGCTCCCCGCAAGTGCGGCACCACCGGCAAGCCCCGCGGCGTGCGGCCCCAGAAGGAGGTGTTCGTGGTGGTGGGCAAGAAGGGGCGCGGCGCCCTCACCTTCTACAAGCTGCGCAGCAACGACGGCGTGCTGAAGGTGGGCTATCACTCTGCGCATGGGACGGGGCTGTTCGGTTGGGGTGCCGTGTGTTGCTAGGCCACGCTGTTCAGCTGTACTGCACCTAAGCTTCTGAGCATGTCTCGCCCACCATGTTACAAGCCTGCACTGCTGCATAGCTGCACTGCCCGTTGCTGCTGCAGTGATCTGGTGGGCACCCAACCCGGTGCTGGTGCTGAAGCTCCCCTCCTTTGTCGCAGTGCACTGCCGCGGCATGCCGCACAGGAACCCATTGAAGTGTGCAACTGCATGTGACCCTTCCCCCCTTGCTGGCCCAACATGTGCAGGCCGATGTGCGCGGCGATGAGCTGGAGCTGGCTGTCCCTGAGCGCGCGGCGCAGCTGAACTTTGAGGGTGTGGAGACGGCGGGTGTGCCCGAGGTGTCGATGACGGCGCTGGCGCGCGGCCTGGCTAAGGGCTGCAGCTGCCGCAAGCAGTGTGGCCCCAAGTGCCCCTGCAAGAAGCGCAACTCGCCCTGCAGCCGCGGCTGCGGCTGCAAGTGCAAGGTCGGCGCCAACTGCGGCAACCACTGATGCTGGAATGCTGCCCTGCTGGCGACGGTGCTGCGCTTCCGCCCGCCGCCCCGCATGGGTAGCTTAGGCGTGCTTTAGCTTTCTCTCGAGCTTAACCCACTTCAGTGGCGATTGTTACTTTTGCTGGGAGAAGCAAGCACGCAGGAGCTGTCGCAGGCACGCGAAGAGCATGGCATTCACCTGCAGCGGGGGTCCTGCATGCCCGCGCCGCCCTCTCAGACATGCATATAGTTGCGGGGAACTCAATTAGACGCGCGCGGCGGCCCGAGCGGGGCCCGAGCGGGCGACTCATCCAGTCAGACTGGCACTGAGTTGGCATGGAACACATGGGCCCTCATCAGCTGATGAAGCCTCTCAAAAGGCGCCTTTGACTTTGCCCCGGCTTGCTCTGCAGTACGCGTGTCCAACCCGATCGCCGCAGGCTCCCTGTGCGTGCGCCAGCCGCTCCAACTGCGAAGACGAGGGCGCTCCAGCGCCTCTGAGCGTTCAGCGACCGCTTGTAATCGCTCGGTGGCGAGGTGGGAGGCGGTCAGAGGCTGGCAAGCGGGGCCGCGGCCTTGCCACGGGTGGCCTGGCAGGCGGCGGCAGGCACAAACGGCGGTGGGCTGCGCGCCCGCTGCCCACCCGCTGACTTCCCACATTTCTGCTGGGCTTGCAGGTCGTCACATCAGCACCCGCAGACGGCAGCGGGGTGCAGTGACCCAGCGGCCTCAGCAACCCACAGCAGCAGCGGCCATGCGGCAACTGCTGGCGGACGCCGCCTCCGGCAGCAGCGGTGGGCTGGTGGGCCTCTTCCACAACGGCGCCTTTGTGGCCGCCTTCCTGGGCTTCTTCTTCGCCCAGTCGGCCAAGGTGTTCACCCACTACTACACGGAGCGCAAGTGGGACTTCACGCGCCTCATCAGCAGCGGCGGCATGCCCTCCAGCCACACTGCGCTGGTGCGGGGGCGGCATGGCAGGGGCGGCTGGGGCACCTGTGCGGTTGCAGACGGATGCGCCTGCGCCGGGGCTGGATGAGATGCTCAGATGTCATGAACGCATGCGGCTGCATCTTCCTACACCGCATCAGTCTTGCCATTGGTTGCCGCCATGCATGGTGGCCAAGTACCGCCCGCCGCCGCTGCGGGCGACATCACCAACCGATGCGGGCGACATCACCAACCCGCCCAGCCTGCTCCCCCGGCCCCGCAGGTCATGGGCCTGACCACAGCCATCGGTGTGCTGCAGGGCACCAACAGCCCCATGTTTGCCATCGCCCTAGTGTTCTCGCTTATTGTGAGCCGTGCTGGCTTGCTGGGTGGCAGTGTTGTCCGCTTGGGGAGCTCACTGCCACAGCGCAGCTGCCAGACTGCGCCTGCAAGCGGCTCGGCTGGCGTGGGTGTGGCTGCCCTCTCCACATGGTTGGCAGACTGCTGTACGTGCTGACGTCTGCCACCTGCTGCCACCCGTGCGCTGCCCTCACCGCCAGGTCATGTATGACGCCAGCGGGGTGCGGCTGCACGCGGGCAAGCAGGCCAGCGTGCTCAACATGATCATCACGGAGCTGCCGCCCGACCACCCTGTGTCCAACTCAGCAGGTGGGTGCTGATGCCTGCGTGCGCCAATGCCTGTATGTCCTGGGTGGTTGCAGCCGCCCTGCGTCCCCAGCTGCTCGCAGTCGCTTCCAACATGCTCGGTGGGCATGCTCTCTAGACACAGTCTCAGAGCTGCAACCAGCCAATGCGATTGCCTCAGGTCGCTGTCACGGAGCTCTGACCTGTCCTCCCGCCTCGCAGGCACTCTGAAGGACACGCTGGGGCACACGCCGCTTCAAGTTGCGGTGGGCGCAGTGGTGGGCGTGCTGACCGGCTACCTCACCGCGCTTTTGTATCTTTAGTTGCGCGTCCGCTGCCTAGCTACACCCTACTGGTTACTTGACCGCCACTCCCCTGACTGCCCGGGCGCATTTTGAACTGGTGTGCCCACCTTTGTGAGCGGTAGCTGCTATTTAATTCGTCGATGCCCCCCACGGGCATACCTGCAATATTTGACTGATCTCCACGCCCAGGCGCAGGCTGCAGCCAGGACAGTGATGTTTGCAGCGCGGTGGCAAGTGCAAGGCTGGCCTGCAAACTCCTGGTCAGGAGGAGTTGTGCAAGCTCGCCATGGCACTCCTCTCGGCTCTCAAGTTGGCTGCCGAGGTACCCATGTGATGGGGCAACAGTGCAGGAATCCGGTCTAGCAGGTTGTTGGCTACTGCAGGGCTGGCATTGCATTCGCACGAGGTTGGGAAAGGAGGCGGGGGGCCAGCGGCGTTGCCGCACGACATGCGGTGGCCGCGATGCAGCTGCATGAGCCCGCCGCAGCCCCTGGTGAGCCCTCTGGCCCGCCCCGCCGATCGCATTCCGACCTCCACAGCCTGCCCACCTCCGCCAGCGGGCCCTGGGCTGGCGGACTCACGCCCGCGATTTGGCGCAGGCGCCAGATCTGCCAGATCAACCCCGGCCGGCTCACGCGGGGCCAGCCCGACCATGAGTGAGCACCCAGGGCCTGGGCTTGACCGCTCGCGATGGTTGTTGCCGTGCCGAGGGCCCTGCCGCTGCCCCTGGCTGCCATGGATCGCCTGTGCGTGCGCCCACGGGTCGGCTGGGAAGCGCCGCCGGTCCGCCCGCCCACCTGTGGTGCTCCCGCCCCTCCGCCCCTCTGCAACAGCGGCGCCCGACGGCAAGCCCGCCGGGCAGGCCAACATCGTGGTGCGCGACCTGGAGGCCGGCGACTACAACAAGGGTGAGCGGCAGCCAGCATGAACGGTCAGCGTGGTGGGCTGCCGCTCAAGTGTCAGCGGTGTTGCAAGGCCTGCCGCCGGCGCGCTGGATGACCGCAGTACCATCCATGCTTGCTGCCTGCCCGCCCTGCGCTGCTGACATGCAGGCTACCTGCAGCTGCTGTCCCAGCTGACCAAGGTTGGCGACTACGACGAGGCCACGTTCCTGGGTGGGTGCAAGGATTGCGCTGGCGCTGGCACTGGGTTGACGGGCGGCCCCGCGCTGATGCTGATGCTTGCCACCGAGCAGTGCTGCCTCTCGCGCTGCCCATGCTGCAGCACGCTTTGAGGAGATGCGCAAGCGCAGCGACACCTACAAGGTGGCGGTCATCGAGGGTGAGCCGCCGCAGTAATCAACTGCTCAACGGGTGGAATGCCGGCCACGCCAGCATGTGCGCCAGCAACAAGCACCTCCTCCGTAGCCTGCCCTACCTGCACACCCCACCCCTTCTGTGCCATCGCTCCCACCCGCCAGATCTGGACAAGCAGCAGATCATTGCCACCGCCACGCTGGTGGTGGAGCTCAAGTTCATACGCGGATGCGCCAAGTGCGGCCACATCGAGGACGTGGTGGTGCGCCCAGGGATTGCACTGCTGGCAAGGGCACGACCAGCCTGCAAGCATGTTGTTTGGCGCTTGGACTGCAACTGGCAGCGGAGTTCGCTGCCCGGCCAGTCGTAACTTGACCCAAGTATTGCTGAGGCGCGCACGGCTTTGCGCTTTCTGCCCACCGCCGCTTGGCCCCGCAGGTGGACAGCACGTATCGTGGCCTGCGCCTGGGCCTGCGCGTGATCGAGGCACTCATGGCAGCAGCACAGGTGGGCACGCTGCCACACCACTGCAGGAGCAGCATGGGCAGGGGCTGGTAGCCAAGGCCTGCGATGAGCAGGCTCAGCGCGTGATGCACCATGGCGCTGGTGGGCAGCAAGGGTGCGTATGACGTGCGTGCATGGTGCGGCCACCGCCGGCGCAGGACCTGGGCTGCTACAAGGTGATCCTGGACTGCAGCGAGGACAACGTGCCCTTCTACGAGAAGTGCGGCCTTGTGCGCAAGGAGGTGCAGATGGTCAAGTGAGCGCAGCAGGGGCGGGTGACGTTGGTGTGGCCTGAATGCCGGGGAAGGACGTGCTGCCAGATTTGCTGCCCTTATGCGCCGCAGCAACTGCTGCTTGAATGCTGCTGCCGTGTGTTGCACTGCGGTGTGTTACAGCAGATAACACTGTGCTGTGTGCCCTCCCCTCTGCAGGTACCTGTGAACATGGCTGGACCGCTCTACGCCCGCCTGCAGCTGGGGTTCTGGCCTGCTCAGCACCCCAGGCACACATGCGGCCCTGTCACACACCAACGTACTCTTCTGCCCCAGGCCCATCTGGAACCCCTGAACTCAGCATTTGCCTGCTCTGTGCCTCTTTGCCCTTCTCTGTGCCCCCTCCTGACCCGCCCTGACTGACTCAGTACCATCACCATGCGATTGCGACGCGCATTCCCGCCCTCACCAGTGTGTCGTGTGACCCAGCAATTAGATTTGCCTGCTCCCTGACCGCATTTTTTTGCTTGCTCGTAGCTGCTGATGTTTCATGCCCGCGCAGGGCCAACAACTGATGTGATGAATAAAAGCAGGGCAGAGGCAGGGCGAGGGGGAGAGGCGGGCGTGGTGAGCCTCAGACAGAGAGCAGTGCTGGAGGACAGGTAGACATCAGTAGTACAGGGAGGAGTGTAAGGAGCAAGAGGACACGCAAGGGGATCGGAAGGTCATTCGGTGTGGTTGGCAGTCGTGGGGGTCAAGGTGGCTGGCGGTGCTGCTCAGGAGCCCAGCTTGGCGGCATCAGCCAGCAGCGAGGCGGTGAGCCCGATCTTGAAGCAGTTGGCAAACCAGACGCGCAGGCTGGGCTTGGGCGACGAGTAGTACAGGTGCGTCACGACCTGAGGGCACGTGACAAGCAGGCGCCTGAGGGCACGTGACAAGCAGGCGTGAATCAAAAGAACGCAGCACGTGAAGGACAGCAAGCAGAGCACCAGCAGCTTTGGCCACCAAGTACTGAGGGCCGCTGGGCCTGCTGCAGTCTGCACGCACCTCGTAGAAGAGCACGACTATCACGCCGGCAAAGATGTCATTCACGGCCAGCGCGCCAAAGCTCAGCGTGAGGATGTTGCCTGCACACAGTGGCTGGGTGTGGGAAGCGTGTTGCACAGCGGGAGCAGGTGCCACGACAGCTGCGGCAGCCGGACAACTTGCAGCTGCCCGCCCACCACTTCCCCGGCGCCCACCGCCCCTGCCTGCCTGCGTAGAACCCTGTGCACAGGGAGATGCCTGCCCACATCCAGCGCCGCCAGGCCGACGACTCAAAGTAGCGCTCCGAGCGCTGCGGCGCCGACAGGATGTAGGACAGCAGGCGCCGCCGCAGCTTGGCATGCACGCATAGCCTGCGACGGGTGGGTGGTAACATGATGCAGCAGTTATGGATTGTTAACGACCCCAGGCACGCAACCGGAGGGCAGGGCGACGGCGGCGGAGCGGCAGTCGCACCTGGCTGGAGTGCTCCTGCTGGCGCGCTGGGGTACCAGGATCGTCAGGCGCTGCTGCGCGAGCCTACTTCTGCTTCCCAAAGGGCCGCAGCAGCGCCCCAGTCGAGGCGCCACTGCCAAACTCGCCATCTAGGGCATAGGGCTGCCACCAACCGAGCCTGGCGCGCTCTTGTTCCGCAAATGGCAGCAAGCGTGATGGGGCCCCTGCAGGCCAAGCGTGCTGCGCTTGCTTTCCACCCCACTTGCCGACTCGGCCCTCCGACACGGCGCATGCCCAGAGCCCTGAGCGCGCTGTGATCGCATTGTGAGCAGCCTGCTGCTTGTTTACAAGCAGTTGCAGAGGGTCACAGCCATGGAGCGTGCCGCCCGCATCGCTGCCCACCTCCTGCCCTCCTCACAGGCCCAGGCAAGCGGCGGGATGGGCATGCAACGGGTGTCGGTAGAGATTGGGGTGCTCGCCGACACAGGAGCAGCGCTGTGCGCTTCTGTGCTGACCGCTGATGTCACCACCGCCGCCGCTCCATCCCTGCACAGGCGCAGCAACTGGGCGCCCAGCATACCGCTGTGCCCAGCGACGGCTACGTTGTAGCGGTCCTGGGAGCATCCGGTGGCATTGGGCAGCCCCTCAGCCTGCTGCTCAAGCTGTGAGTGGGCGTGGCCCTGCTGCCCCCTGGTCTGCCCTGCTTGGTGGGCTGTCCACATCCTGCTCTGTTCAACCACACTGCCGCCTAAGCTCAGCCACACCCTGCATGTGTCGTCTCACACACTGCTGCTGGCTCTTCTGTCCGCAGCACCCCAGGCATACGGGAGCTGCGGCTGTACGATGTGGCGCCCACTGCCGGCGTGGCGGCCGACCTGTCCCACATCGCCACGCCCGCCCGCGTGTCGGCGCACACCGGCCCCCAGGCGCTGGCAGACGCGCTGTACGGCGCCGACCTGGTGGTCATCCCGGCGGGCGTGCCGCGCAAGCCGGGCATGACGCGCGACGACCTGTTCAACATCAACGCAGGTGCAGGGTGTTTGCCCAGGCGTCTGCAGTGAGGGTGGGCTGGTGCCGTCGCGCTGTGAGGCTTCGTCGTGTGTGCCACGCGTGCTCGTGCTACAAGGCGTCCATGTCCAGTGCCCCCCTCCAGGCATTGTGCGCACGCTGGTGGAGGGCGTGGCCTGCTTCTGCCCCCGCGCCTGGCTGGCCATCATCTCCAACCCCGTCAACTCCACGGTGCCCATCGCAGCAGAGGTGTGGCGGCAGCGCTTGGTTTGCTCCTGGGGCACCGGCCTGCCGGCGTATGGCGCAACACTCCCCCATGCTGGCCACGCGGTCATGGATGGTAATGCAGGCCATGGCTCTCAACATCCTACGCCATCCCGCTGCAGGTGCTCAAGCGTGCCGGCGCCTTCAACCCCGGCCGCCTGTTTGGCGTCACCACTCTGGACGTGCTACGCGCCAACACGTTTGCCGCAGAGGTGCTGGGCCTGGACCCAGAGACTGTCAGCGTGCCGGTCATCGGGGGCCACGCAGGTGGGCTGGGGCAACGCGCTAGGTCGGCGGTGGGCCTGCCAGCGGGGCTGTGCCCCTCCCGAGGGCGGCGCGCCGGCTCAACGCCAGGAATGGCCTGCAGCCCGCACTGCACACCGGCAGGCAACCATTGAATGGCGGCATCATGTTCAATCTGTTGCATCCTGCCTGCAGGCGCGACCATCCTGCCCGTGCTGTCGGTGGCCAGCCCGCCGGTGCAGCTGCCAGAGGACCGCGCGCGCGCCCTCATGGCCCGCATCCAGGACGCCGGCACAGAGGTCGTCAAGGTGCGCCCGGAGCCGGGCTGGTGGGCACTCTGTTTGTTGATGTGGGGCAAGCATTGCAGCAGACATGGTCGGGCTGCCAAGCGGGCCTAAGGAGAGAGTTGAAGGACCTGCATGGGTCACTGCAGCCCTGCGTGCACCCTGCACTCTCGCCGTCCCCTCCCAGCCTTGCTTTCACCACATCTTGCCCGCAGGCCAAGGCCGGCGCCGGCTCCGCCACGCTGTCCATGGCGGCGGCAGCTGCGCGCTTTGCTGCCTCCTGTCTGCGCGCCATGGGTGGCGACAGTGGTGTGGTGGAGTGCGCCTATGTGGCCAGCAGCCTGGTCAGCGGCCTGCCCTACTTTGCGTCTCCCCTGCGGCTGGGACCCGCCGGCATTGCAGGTGCGTGTATGGGGCGGGAAGCAGCTGGGAAGTGGTGCTGCATGCAGCAACGCTACCAGCGGTGTGGAGTGGTGCTACATGCAGGCACGTGCGGCAACGAGCTTGTTTGCCCTGCTGCTGGCGCTGAGCCTGCAGTGCGCCCTCCACTCCTCCCACCCGGTTCTCAACCTTCCGCCTCTCCTCCTCCCAACCTCGGCGCAGAGTTCCTGCCGCTGCCACCCATGAACGGCGTGGAGCGCGAGGGCTTTGAGGCCATGCAGGCGGAGCTGGCGGCCTCGATTCAGAAGGGCGTCGAGTTTGTGGCCAACCCGCCGCCCGCCAAGAAGTGAGGCGGCGGCGGCGACCGTGTGGGAGACGATGATCTGGCCTAAGTTGCATTTGTCAGGAATTTAGCGCATAGTTTTGTTGTATCTGCACATGCATCTTTATGAGGCGAGCATGCCCTGTAATGCTTGGTAGCGCGCGGTGGGTGGGATGCAGCGGCACAACGGAGTGCGGCGATGCGGCGGCACTGCCTGGGCGGCTCAAGCCTCATTGTTTTAAAATCAGGTAGGCTTTTCCAGGTGCAACAGGGCCCAACCGAAAAACTAATTCAAGTTTTGTGCTTGCTATTTCTGGCATGCAAGTGGTCGGTTGTGGCGCCCATGCCGCCCGCCGTCTCAAATGCCGCGGCAGCTGCCCGTCGGCTGTGCTGTCCTCACTCCCCTGCTCCACAGCCTCTCCCGTCAGCCGTGCCGCACCTCCTGCCGACAAACACAGGTGCCGCGCAACAGCAGCTGGGCCGGCTGCCGGGGGTGCCGCAAAACGCCGCGTTCTCCCTGCTCTGCTGCTCACCGCTCGCCCTCACGCCACCTGCTGCAGCACCTCTTCAAGAATGGTTCCCACGGTGACAGAGGTTGAAGCGCAGCTGAAAGTGAGGCCCTGGCGCGCTCTCGCCGAGCCCTGGCAGGGGCAGAACGTTTGTAGGGAGCGGGGGCGCGGTTGATCAGCGCCGCAGCCCGCCGCCACAGTCCCCGCCCGCCGGCGCCTGCGGCAACCGACTCGTGCCCCCGCCTGCCCGGCTCATCGTGCGCCCTGCCCCCCGCCCGCCCGGCTCATCATGCGCCCTCCCTCCCCCTCCCGCACCTCCCTCCGCCATCGCAGCCGCTGCTGCTCAAGGACCTGCGCATCCAGTGCCGCGCGCGGGGGCTCAACCCCGGCGGCAGCCGCGAGGCGCTGCTGGAGCGCGTGCGCGACCACATGCTGGAGACCGGCAACCTGTGAGCCAAATGCGGGTGGCTTGTGGGGCACAAAGGGCCGTTGTGGTATGGGATGCAGATGAACTGTGCATGGATCAGGTGAAGGCCGAAATTTGGAGCACCGCTAGCTGTGACGGACAAGCCGGGGAGGTGCAGATGCCTTGCATGCTGTGCCGCCAGGCCACTTGTCCATGAGCCACAGCCAAGCGCCTGGGCCTGCTGGCCCCATGCATGCCACAGCCAGTCTGCACACCGCGCCACCCGTGCCGCCCAGCCTCACCCTCAGCCAGCCTGACCCTCTGCTCCGCAGCGAGCTGGCAGCCGAGTTCAACGGCGAGGTGGCCATCGGCGTGCCGCAGGCCAAGGCTACGGGCCCCGCGGCGGACGGCCCCATCGGCGTGAACAACAACAACTACGTGCGCGACCAGGGCCAGAATGTGGGGTGAGTGGGGCTGCGCTGCCTGCTGCCCGGCTTCCTGCCGTGCCGATCAGCGGCGGGTTGTGGGAGGTGGAGGTGGAAGCATGCTGTGTGGCTGCTTGTGCGGGTGCACCCGTCACCATCGGCGTCTCTGCCCACGGCGGCAGAGCAGGGCCATCTGGATTGCACCACTCCGTACACCATGGCTGCGTGCTGCGCCCACCCGTGACGCTGATCTGCCCTCCCTCCCTCCTCTGCCCCAGCAACTTCATCACCGACCGGCCCTCGTCCCGCGTGCTGGCGCCCCCCGGCGGCGTGACCAGCTGGAGCCTGGGTGGCGACATGGCGCCCCCTGCGCCCAAGCCACGCCCCACAGCTGGGGTGGGTTGGGCTGGTTGTTGAGGTGGTCAAGGTTGGTGGCACACCGCGTAGCGTTGGTTCTCTTGCACTCAACATGCTTGCTGAACCCCACCTCAATGCCGCGCCCACTGCTGCCCCTCGCAGCCCGCCAGCCACCCCGTGGAGGTGACGGCGGTGGCCACTGCCCACACTGTGCCAGCGGCGGCGCCCGGCAGCGAGGGCGCGGCATTTGACGGCGAGGGCGGCGTGGGCCTCAACAACAACTACTCGCGCCCGCAGGGCCAGAATGTGGGGTGAGCCTCGCGGGCAAGGGTTCCGCGTGGGTGTGTGAGGTTTCCTTCGCTGGAAGCAGAATGGTGGCCGGCAGCTGGAAGTCGTTCTGCAGAAGCTGTGGTCGCTTCACACCGTGGTGCCGCTGTTGCCCGACCGCTCCCTGCCACCTGCCCACTTGCCCACGCAGCAACTTCATCACCGACAAGCCCTCGTCCCGCGTGCTGGCACCCCCCGGCGGCGGCAGCAGCATCGTGTTTGGCTGAGCCCCAGCTGTACAGGCACGGTGGCACAAGGACAGTGGCTGTACCCTCACTACTGTGTTCTCGGCTAGGTCACGCCCTGCAACATGGGCTTCCGCTAGGGTTTCGGTGCATATCAAGAAGTTTTGAGATGCAGCAAAACTCACGCACTCAACGAATGTAACGCCAATGCTTGATTAGATGGTACGTGTGTCAGCCCGAGTGGAAAAGCAACAACTCTCAAGCGGCAGCAGTGGGAAGCGGTGGCCGCACAGGCCTGCTGCCCGCCGCCACTGCTGACACTGGAAGGACACGCAGCCCCTTGCCTGTTGGGCTGCCTGCCTTGCTGCTGCTGGTGCTCGCCCTGCTGCCTGCACTCGCCGGCACAGCTGCTTTCCTGCCAGCAGCGGGGCCGGGCACCAGTGGGCCCACCAGCTGGAACTGGTCGGTGCGCCGCATGTGGCGCAGCCGCGCCAGCACCTCGGTGAAGGAGGGGCGCAGCGGCGCGTTGTGCCGCCAGCACTCCTGCAGCTCAAGGAGGGGTGGGAGCTGGGCTGATGCTGGGCAACCAGTGTGTAGTTGGCGTGCTCTCCTACAGCTTGCCGCCGAATCTTGCTGGCCATGCACCATCTGTGGCCCGTCCTGCAACCCCTCCGCACCCACCCACCTTGAGCAGCTTGGCCAGCGGCGGCGGGCAGCCGGGCGGGATGGGCAGCCGGCGCCGTTCCACGCCCACCGCAAAGATGATCATCAGCGGCGAGTCGCACTCCTCCCAGGCATGCCGCCCAGTCAGCAGCTCCCACAGAAGCACTCCTGTGCAAGGGTGTAAGCAGGGCAGCGTCGCCACCTGGCATGGACAGCTGCCTCCTGTTCTACAACCAGCCCAGCCCCCTCGCCAGCTCACCAAAGGCAAACACGTCGCAGCGCTCGCTGATCTGTCCCGCCTGCATTGCTTCGGGCGCCATGTAGGCAGCGGTGCCCAGCGCCCCAGCCTGCACAGATGGCAAACACCCCAAACAGCAACGGAACGGTGAGGCCGGTGAGGCCGGAGAGAACTAGACACACCAGTGGCAGCATGCCGGAGTGCGCAACCAGCTGCACGGCCCTCCTCGCACAACCCAGCAGACACAAGTTCCAACGCTTCACCTTATCGCTCGACAAGTAGGTGCGCCGCTTGGCTGCCGCCAGGCCAAAGTCGGCAAGACGCGCGCTGCGCCCATCGCCGGCCAGCAGCACGTTGCGCCCGGACAGGTCGCGGTGCACCACTGGAGGCCGCTGCGCGTGGCAGTGCTCCAGCGCAGAGGCAATGTCTTCGGCCAGCTGCATGAGCAGGCCGTACTGGGGGCGCAGCCGCAGCGTGTGCAGCTGGTCGTGCAGGCTGCGCTGGGCCAGCTCCTGTGTGTGGTGGTTGCATCAGCGTGGGCAGGCGTTTCAACGTAAGTGAACAACATGTCCCTCTTCCTCCCACGGCCTCAAAGTCATTTCCTTACCTGCACAACGGCCAGCGGCTGCTCCAGGCACGCCGCCAGCACGCCAATGATGTGTGGGTGCCGCCCCACCGCCGCCATCATCTCCACTTCCCTGGCACCAGAGCGGGGGGGAGGTGAGTGTGCTGGAGGCACCTGGCCGAACCATGCAAGACCCTGCGTCCTTGCCTCCAGGCCCCAAATGCCATCCACACCACGGGTGCACACCTTGCAAAGGACTTGGGGTCCGCGCTGGAGGGGTGCGCCAGCTTCACAGCCACCGGCTGGCCGCGCCACACGCCGGCATACACGCATGCGGCAGCGCCCGCCCCCAGCAGCCTGCCCAGCTTCACTTGCTCCTGCACAGTGGTGGGGTGTTTGTTTGTAAAGGAGCAATTCCACAGTATTTGGCACGTAAGCAAGGTATGGACTGCCCTTACCTGGAACTCCCGAGCTGTCAGCAGGCACAGGCCGTGCGCGTTTTTGCTGCTGGATGCCCCAGCTGTGCTGGCAGTGGCTGATGCCGCCTGCCGATGCGGCATCACGTCCGACTGGGCATGCGGCGAGGCTGCTGTGGAGGCAGCTAGCCGCTGCACGCTTTGCACAGAGCTCTGCCGGGCCCCAGGTGGTGGCAGAGGCAGAGCGGAGGGCTCCTCCTCTGCCTCCTCGTCTCCCTCAGCGATGGCATCCTCACTGCCCGGCGGCGGCGCCAGCTCCTGCGGGCGCACTGATCTGGCTGCCGTCAGCTTGCGCGGAGCTTTCCTGGCAGCTTTGCTTGGGCTGCCAGGGGATGGCAGGTCGCTGCTGGCACTGCGACGACCCGCCGCAAATGCCGAGCTGATCGGCGGCAGCTGGCTTGCGTCGCTGTGTGGTGGGCTCGTCTCTCCACCCGTCCAGCCTGGTGCAGTGTGGAACTCAGGCACTGGCAGGGCGGCAGCCAGCAGCCGGAAGTCTGCCCCCTCCCCCTCCTGCACATTTGCTGCCCCATTTGCAGCTGCCGCTGCTGCTTTGGCCTGCCACTCAGCTGCGCTGCCGCTCAGGTTGTCGCTGCCATGTGCCCCGCACAGCTGCTCTGCCGCCATCTGGCCCACTGCAGTGCTGCCCTCTGTGGTGTACAGCGGGTTGTGGAACTCGCTCTTTCGCCGTTCGCTGCCGGCAGAGCTTGCCACCGCAGCGGGCTCAACCGCCACCCACCCCTGCTTGGTCGCGTCTCGTGCCCTGACGGATGGGTCCACATCCAGGGGTGGCGGCCCAGCCCGGGAGTGTGCAGGGCTGGCGGGGCTGGTCGGGCTGCTCAGCTGCGACAGGTCGGCCGATGCTGCCGACTTGCTGCTTGGACAGACGACGGCCGGAAGAGCTGGGGCCACCAGCTTGCCTGCCCCCACTGCCTCTGCATCTGTGCTGCCGCCCACCACCGTCCGCCTTGGCACAGGTGCTGCAGTTTGCTGGCGTGCTACCTGCCGGCTTGGCACTGTAGGCAGCCTGCGGCGCCGTGTGCGTCGCAACAGCGGGATGAGTGCAGCCAGTGCGATGCAGCTGCCCAGCAGCAGTGGCCACAATAGCGCTTGGGTTGGGGGCTGCGCCGCTGCCTGCACCTTGTCCAGTCCCCCTGCCATGCCCTCGGCTGCAGCCTTGTGCGGCTCCTTCTCCACTGGACCTGCTGCACTTGTCAAATTGCCGCCCTCTGCTGCCACACCCGACGGCTCCAGTGTTGCGATGCCAGCCAGGCTGCTGCTCACTGGCATATGCGCAGCTGTGGGCTCTGGCGCCGAGCCCGCGTGTGGCTCGGAGGAGCCACATGCAAGAGGCAGCAGCTGCTCCTCCCCTGCAGGGTGCTGCGCGGCTCCAGCCGTGTCAGTCTGAGCTAGCACTTCTTGCTGGCTTGCTGCACTGGTAAGCGTGGCTGCAACACTTGGTGCCGGGTCGGCAGCAAGGGTCGCGTGCCGCTGGGCCAGCTCTGTGGGCACCGTGAGGTCCGCTGGCACATCGCTGGGCTGTGCCTGGGGTTCCTGCGTCCCTCGCGTTTGTGCGGTTCTCTTCTGCAGGGGCGCGGCAGGCCTGGAGCAGCCCGCCAGGCCGTACAGGCACCAGAGGCTGTCGACGTCGTCGGTGGGGGGGGCGGCGCCATCTCCTGCACAGCAGCAGCAAGCGTTTCGTTGCGTGCAGGACTCTTCAGACATTGGATTGCCCCGAACATCCCTTTGGTGCCTGACCTGCAGCGCAGGCGGCAGCGGTCAACCCTGCGAAAAGAAGGGCCGCGACGAGCGGTCTGGGCCCCATATCTCCGCGTTCTTAAGCTTGGGGCACCTCAACAAGGCTGTGCCCAGCGCGGTGCTGCCTGAAATGTCGTGATCGGCATGGTCGAGGACAGGTTGGCATGGGGGCAGCGAGCTTGATGATGCTACGCGCTGATGCAGTCCAGCTGTCGACAGCACGCGATGTCTATGAGGTTCAGCTTGCAAGCGACGTCCTAGCCCGAGACTCATGTTCCTGCCAGTCGCTGTGCGGCTTACAAGGCAAGCCGTGGCCCGAACCTAAGGCTCCCGGGAACTTGCAACAGCACCGAGCGCCGGGGGCGCTACCAAAGAGGTGGAGCAGTCTCCGGCGCTGCTGCCGCCGCCGCCGCCGCCTGCCACTGCCGCTGCAGTCTCACTCACCTCCATGCACCAGTGTGCTTGCAGGGCAGGCTGCGGCTGGGCTGTGCTGCGCAGGGCACCACTACCAGTGCCAAACCGGGCTCGTCGGCTCTGCAGCTCCTCTGCCATTGCTGCTGCAGCGGCAGGAGGTGCTGCGCCGTGGGACGCCCCCACGGCTGTGGAGCCGCCGCCCACGGTGCCCTTCTCACCCGATGCCGTCAACAGCGTGGCCGTGTCCGGCACAGTCCTGAAGGACCCGCAGGTCTACCACCTGGCGGCCCAGCAGGTCAAGGCGCAGCTGCGGCTGGGGCTGTCGCACCTGCACACCCCCGCCGGCGCCATCAACGTGGATGCCTGGGGCGTGCTGGCGCTGCAAGCGGCACAACACGTGAGCGGGGGAGGGCGGCTGCCTGGCACGTTGGCACGTTGTGTGTATTGCTGACAACTTGCGGTCCGAGTGGGCCTTGTGGGTACAAATCAATGGGTTTGGTGGCACGCATGCAAACCCTTCTTCATGTCGTGCAGGTGCGGGCCGGCAGCCGCATCCAGGTGCGCGGCAGCCTGCGGCAAGACAGCTGGCTAGACAAGAACACCGGCGAGCGGCAGTGGATGGTCAAGGTGAGGCTGCCCAGTGGCGGCTGCCGAGGCGGGGCCATATCAATGCCATGCATGGCATGTGATGCCCGCTGGTGGCCAGGCCAGCACGTGTCAAGCAAGGCCCACCGATGCTGCTGCCCGTTGCACCACCCTGCAGATTGTTGCGGATAAGCTGGCCCTATTGGCGCACCACGACGGGGAGGGGGGCCAACACGCTGAGGCAGCCGCAGCGGCAGACGCGGCGGCACATGCAGCCCTGCAGCACGAGCAGCCGATGCCGCCACAGCCCATGCCGCCACAGCCAGATCCGCCCATGCCGCTGGCTGCGCAGCACTACCAGGCAGCAGCGCCGTACCAGCCAGCGCTGCAGCAGCCATCGCCACCTGCTGCGGCATCGCCTGGTCAGGGGCGCCCAGCACAAGCAGCGCAGGAGGCACAGCGCCCGCGGGTCACCTTCAGCGCGGAGCAGTCCCGGCAGATGTACGAGGTGGAGGGGCTGTCGCTGGATGTCATCGCTGCCCAGCGCGGCATCAAGACCAGCACAGTGAGTGATGGGGTGGCAGCGGTGGGACTTGTCAGCTCTGTTGGCGGCTGGTATATGCTCTCAGTGTGCGCCATGATGACACGTTGCCTGGCTTTTCTTGCCCACACCTTGCCTTGCTCGCCTCTCCCATCCAGGTGGTTGAGCACCTGCTGGCAACCACGGCTGGCGGCGGTTTCAACAGCTGGGGCCGCCTGGCGGCGGAGGTGGGGCTGGGCCCAGAGTGTGGCCCGCTGCTGGCGCCGGCCGAGGTTGCGCAGGCCATCGCAGGTGAGGGGTGGAGTGCGGGCAATGCAAGCGACGCGGTGGTTGAGTGTGCTTGCCTCCTGGTATGCGCGCCGGACTGAAGTGGCGGCTGATGGTGGCTGTGGATGTGCAGCACTACAGGTCGCATCCAAGCAAGCTTCCCCACCATCATCATGGCCTGCAGATGTGGAGCAGCAGCACCCGGGCACGGAGCTGGGCAGGCTGCCGCTGCGCGCCATCCGGGAACGCCTGGAGACGACGCCGGCCACCGCCCCCAAGGTGGCGGCCCTGGTGGGGCAGAGGAGCGGCGACCCAGTCCTGCTGTACGGATGCATTAAATTGGTGCTGGCGGCGCTGCACGAGGGGGTCAGCTTTGGCGTGCTGACCAGCCGCGGCGGCCAGTCGCCCTTCTGATGCGCATCACTGGCTATCTCCTCTCCTCTGCTTCGTATTCATGGTATTGCATTCGCTCCACTTCATGCTATTGCATTGTTGCACATGAAACGGCATGAAAGCAGCTACGCGCTCACAAAAAGGGGAAGAAAGGGGGATGTACATCCGCAGGCAGAGGGTGACATGGGCATGGGCAGTGGCACAGAGCAGCAGAGCGGTGCAGGCCGGGAGAGCGCAGAGGTGGGCAGCTCCGGGAAAAAGGGGATGCACGTGGGGTAGAATACAGGCCGGGCCGCCGGGGAACTGGGGCGGCCGGCATCCAAACATACGGTTGGGGTGACACAGAGATACAGGCATGTGTGGCGTGCTCATGGGCTGGCCACTGGCTGCAGCGTGCGGGGCTGCCTGGGGAGGCATGCTTCGCCGGGCTGCTGGCAGGCGGTTGTGGGGTCAGGGCGCTGTGAGTGGGCTGCTGCCCGGGCAGCAGACTTGGGGCTGCGCCCGCTGGCGCTGCTCAGGCGGCGTTCACGCGGCGGGGGCGGAAGGGGCCCCACCAGCTGCGCGGCACATGCGTGGCCGGCTGCTTCTCGAACAGGGGCACCGAGCCCTCAAAGCCGGCGCCCGCCTTGGCCAGGCAGCGACCCGCCACGGTGTCGCAGACGGGCAGGTCCTCGGGGCAGCAGTGCTGCTGGTCCTCGCAGCACGTGGCGCGCGGCAGCGGGCAGCAGGCCCAGGTGAAGCAGAAGCCGAAGAACTCGCGCATGCAGCAGCAGGTGTTGTCGGGCGGGCACTGCGTGGTGTCGTCGCACGCCACCGGCTGCGGCTCGGGCGGCACCGGGGGCTGGGGGGCGGGCGGCACCGGGGGCGGCTCGGGCGGGTTGGGCCCCTTCTTGATGGGGAACGAGGCCTGCATGGCAATGCCGCACTGCCCCTCCGCGCCCAGGTTGCGCACCAGCTTGATGTAGCCCTGCAAGGCGAGGAGGGGAGGGGGAGGGAGGGGGAGGTGAGGCTGGAGCGCTGCAACGGGCAGGATGCAGCAGGCCGGGCACCACCAGGCAGCCCAACCGCGGAGCCCAGCAAACACAACACCCTGACGTGGCCGGTCCGCACCTTGTCGCCCCACTCTGCACCCCAGGAGTTCTTGATCAGCCAGTACGGCAGCTCGTGCGTGCCGTTGTGCTCGGTGCCGTAGCTGCGGCAGGAGCAGGGCGCAAGAGGTAGCGGTCGGCATGTGCAGCACACCCCGCGGCTGCATATGGCAGGTGGCTGCCTGCAGCACGCGTCACCAGCATGCTGAACACTGCCAGCGCCCGCCTGCTCACCCGACTGCCAGCACGCCATGGTCCAGGGCTGTGCCGCACTCGGCGTCAAACACGCCGCCCACGTACAGCTGGAAGGCGCGCTGCAGGGGCAGGGAGGGCGGGGCAGGGCGGGGCGGGGGTGAGGTCACTGCACAGGTTGGGCACCTTGCCTCCCTGCATACTTTGGCAGGCACCTGCCTGCATCCATCCATGGCCCCCGGCAACACTGCTCAGCATCCCAGAGCGACACACACACGAGCGTTCCCTCTTCCCACCTGGTCGGCCTCAATGGCCACAGACACCGGCTGGTGCGCCACCGCCTTCTCCAGCGCCTTCTCGTCGTTGGGCGGCACATCCTGTGGGGGGTGGCAGCGGGATGGCAGCGAGGGGCCAGAAGAGGCAGGTCAGGGGGAGGCAGCAATCCACCTTTGCACATGCGGTCAACAGAACCACGGTTGGTGGAGCAGAGAGCCCTGGGCGGGAAGCGCATGATGCAGCGGAGCCTGGGCCATGCCCTCTGGCGCACCTGGTAGTCGTCAATGGTCACCACGTGCCGGCCCAGCTTGTTCTCCTGGCACTGCCCCTCCTCCGCCTGCAAGGAAACACCGCCATGTGTTTTAAGAACGTGCACATGACGCAGGGAGGCAAGCCTGCCCGCCCGCCTCATGCTCAACCCCAGCGCTGTGCTCAGGGCTGTGCTCTGTTCACGGAGGTGGAGTTCACCTCCTCGCTCACCGTGTACGGGTAGTCTTCCTCGGTGTCGATGCCGCCGTTCTTGATGATGAACTCAAAGGCAAAGTCCATGAGGCCGCCTGGGGGTGCAGGAGGGCAGGGAGATCACAGCTCACTCGGCTGATTCACACATGGGAGTGAGGGGCTGCCCAGCGCCTGGGCATGCGGCATCCCACCAGATGCCACTGGCCGCTTGTCTCCCCTAGTAAGGCAACGCTGCCGCCCAGCACCAGATGCCCAGCCGCTCACCGTGGCAGCCGTTGTCGCGCTCGCGGTCGCAGTCCACCAGCATCTGCTCGCTCAGGCTGTGCAGCTGGCCGGTGGCAATGGCGCTGGCGCCCTCCACAGCGCCGGTGGCGGAGAAGGCCCAGCACGAGCCGCACAGCAGCTGGTTCTTGACCTGCGGGGGTGTGAGCAGCGGGATGGGGGTATCTCAGCAGCAGTGCACCGGGCAGGGCACAGAAGCGACAGGGAGAGAGCACCACCCACACAGTTCGCACAGCCTCGGCAGCCCAGCCCTCATGCCGGCCGCACTTGAGCAATTCCTGCTAGCGGCACGCCTCTCCCAACCACGCTGGTGCATGCTGACGTCCACCCTGCTGCCCCACCACCCAGCCCGTGCCCAGCGCACCGGCGTGACCACCCCCTCCTTGAGCCAGTCCACCTCCTTGGGCGGCACGGTGTTCTCGTACACAAACGGCGCACGTTTGAGCGGGCGCTTGGTCGCCAGGTCGGGCCGGTAGCCCAGCGCCTTCTGCCGGTACTCGTCTTGCGTCAGGTCGGCAAACACGTTCATGCCCAGCTGCAGGAGGGGAGGGAGGGGGCGGGAGGCGCAGTGGTGGGGGGGCCGCCAAGGTTTGGCAAGCACAGGGTACGAGTGCGGCGGCCAGGGCCACACACCGCCGCTGCCGTCACGCTCCCCGACCTCACGAATGCAAGAGGCGTGCCAGCAGCAGCAAGCAAAGGCGCAGGAAGCCAGGCGGCAGCCTGGGCGCAGGCGGCGGGGCGCACCCAGTGGGACGTGTGGCGGGCGTTGTAGTCCAGCACGAACTTGAGGTTGTCCAGCCACACCAGGAAGCGGCGCTCATACTCCTGCGCGGGGCGGCGGGCGGCGGGGTGATGGGCAGCCCTGGAGTGCCGGCAGCTCCGAGCGCGCGCCCAGCCACCGCAGAGAGGCCCGCACCTCCACTCCCGCGTAGGCCCTGGCGTAGAGCTTGTGCCAGTAGTCGAACGACTCCCTGGGCGAGGCCTGCGGCGCGGGGAGCGGGGCGGGAGGTCAGGCAAAGCCCTTCAAGGCGGCCCTGCGGGCGCGCTCGCGGCCTCCCGACACCCGGCATCGCTGCCACGCATCGATGGCGCGCACCACGGCCTGCTGGACGAAGAGACGGTGGTCGACGGACGCCTTGGCGCCGCCAGCCAGGAGGCTGGCGGCGGCCAGGGCAATCAGCAGGAACCTCATGGCCACGGGAGAAGTGATGGCGGTGTCCGGCAGGGCTGCTGATCAGCTTGTGCACACTCAGCAGCGGCATGCTGCCGGCGCCCCAGCGTCGCATGAATTTAGCTGTCAGCTGCCGCATTTTGAGCCGCACTCCCTCCCCGCGCGCCCACCAGCATCGCACCTGTCGTCTCAGCCGCTGTCAGCCCGCCCCTGCACGCCACACAACAACTGCCGCCGCCGCGGCGCCAGCCCAGGGCCCTCTCCGGCCATGGCGGCCGCGCTGGAGGGCGAGGGCCCGCCCGAGGGCGAGATAGACGAGCGGTTCGAGTACGACGCGCCGCGGTTCTACGACTTTGACGAGGGCAGCCCCCCGGGCGCTGCGCCCGCCGACGGCTGGTTCGACACCGAGGGGCCCAAGGGTGAGCGGAGGCCGGGCCAGCCCTCGACGTGCGCTGCTGCCCAGCCTGCGCTGCCAAACCAAGGTGCGATGAGCCCAGCACGCGCCGCCGCCCACCCCACTCGTGCCGCAGGCCTGGCGACGCCGCCGCGGCCCGCCGCCGNTTAAAACGCACTCCTCACCACCCCCGAGCACCGTGTTCCCTTGCCGCCACCATCCTGCAGGCCGCCGCTGCCGCCGGGGCAGGCAACGCCGGCCAGCAGGCAGAGGCAGGGGCCAAGGGCGCCAAGGGTGAGCGCTGCTCAGCATGCCTGTCGCGCCACACTTGGCCTGTAGCGAGCTGCGTACCAAGTGCTGCAGCCCGCAGCAACCGCACTCCCTCTTCATCAACGCGCCCGCAGGCAAGGGGGCTGAGTGGCGCCGTGCGCTGGCCTCCATCTCCAACACCAAGGCGCAGCAGCAGGCGCAGCAGCCGCACGCAGCAGCAGCCAAGCCGGCGGCCAAGCAGGGCACCAAGCGCCGCGCAGCAGCGGAGCCGACGGCAGGCAACGGCGGCGGGGAGGGGGCAGCAGCGGCAGCGGCCGGCACCGGGAGCCGGCCCACCTCTGCTGCTGCCGGCCCCGCCTCCAAGCGCCACCAGGCGACCGGCGGCCAAGCCGACGGCGCATCCAGGCGTGTTGCTGCGCCTAAACCACACCACCCACACACCACCGTGGCGCGGAGGTCGGGTCCAGCTGCCCAGCCACCTGCTTGCAGTCCTGCATGTGACCAGGGCACACATGCTTGCGTGGCAGCAGTTGGGACCGCTGCATCCAGCTCGCGCTCCAGGCAGCTCTGTTGAGCGGCAAGCTCTGTTGTTTGACCCGCCCTTGGTCGCACAACCCCTCCGCGGTCCCTGCTCCCCTGCCTGCAGCCCGCGCCTGCATTCCTCGCTGCGCTCCCACCCTGCAGCCCACAAGACCAGCGAGCAGCTGGAGCTGGAGCGCGTGGAGCGTGAGAAAGCAGAGGCGGCAGCGCTGCGCCGCAAGAACGCCGCGGCGGTCAAGGCGGTGCTGGCCCCGCCACCGCCCCCGGTGGCGCACAGCAGCAAGCCGCTGACGGAGCCGGTGGGCGTGGAGCTGTGCACCTCCAAGCGGCACCGCATGCACGGCATGGAGACGCGGTCCATGGTGCGTGCGGGCACAGGGTTTGGTCTGCATGTGCAGGCTACTGGGGACCCTGCGTCGTTGCAGCTAGACGCAACCATGTCCACCCTGGCTGTGCAGGGTGGCGTCTGCTTTTGTGTGCTGCTCCTTCTGTGCTTCATCTGCCAGTCAACCCAGAACAAGCACTGCTGGCATCCCCTGCAGGCCAGCCCCTTCAAGTCCGCAGCGGAGCAGATTGCGGCGTTTGAGGGCCGGTTGCCTGCCAAGACGCGCCTGGGAGACAAGGGCAAGGCAGCGACAGCCGACCAGCAGCAACAGCAGCAGCAGCAGGAACGCGGCCACCACGCAGCGCTCACGGTGCCGCACTCGCCGCGCTTTGCCACCAAGAAGCGTGTGCGGCCGCCGCGCTTCAAGCCGCGGGAGGAGGTGGAGGCGGAGGAGATGGCGGCCATGCCCAAGTTCAAGGCCCGCCCGGTCAAGTGAGCTTTGAGGCAGCGGCGGGGGTAGGGCACGCAGTGGTAGGCATAACACCCGTTCCCGCCAGCCCCGCCAGTGACCTAGGTGGGGCAGCCTAGATGCAGTGTGGCAAAAGCAGCAGTGATGCCCGCCGACCCTGTTTGCACATGTGACCCCTCCTCCCTGCGTTGCCCCTCCGCCTGTGCTCTGCAGCAAGCGCATCCTGCAGGACCGCAGCGGCCAGCTGGGCGTGCCGCACGTGGAGACTAAGGCCCCTACTGTGCCGGAACCCTTTGAGCTCAAAACGGACCAGCGGGCCGTGGAGCACAGCGGAGGGGCCCACTCTAGTGCGGCAGCCAGCGGCAGTGCGGGCGCGGCCGGCATCTTTGTGTTTGAGGCGCAGGGCCATGAGGGCGGCCGTGTGACGCGCAGCCGAGCGGCCATAAAAGCAGCAGTGGGGGGCAGCAGCTGGACGGGGCAGCTGACGCAGCCGGAGCCGTTCCGTCTGGCTACAGATATGCGCGGGTATGACCCTAGTTGCCTGGTTAGCCAGGGTACCTTTGGGTGGTGTTGAGTGCCATTCTGTCTGCGCAGTGCTGCCATGCTGCCTTCCCAGTTTGTCACACCACCTTCACCTTCCTTCATTGCGCAGCGCCATCAAGCGGACGGCTGCAGCAGAGCCGCAGCAGGAGCAGCATGAGGCACGCCCTGCCAAGCGTGCGCGGCAAGGCCCTTTCCAACTAGCCACGGACGAGCGTGGTGCGGCCGAGCAGGCACGGCTGGAGAGCATCCGGCGGCAGCAGGAGGAGCTGGCGCGGCAGGAAGCAGAGTTCAAGGTGGGGGGGATGGTGTGATGGTAGCGCTCCTCCGACCTGACGGGCAGCGAGCGGGTGGCCAGGCGCTGAGCATGGCCCCTTCCCAATCCCGTAGTGCAGGCACTGCCCCTGAACAAGGCGGCGCTGGCAGGGGCTTGGAAGCCTGCGCCGCAGGCGGTGGCCGCGCTCACAGTGCCGCAGGACGTGGCGCTGCACAGCGACGCCCGGGCGGCCCAGCGGCGCCAGTTTGATGCTGCCATGGCAGCCAAGCAGGCGGCGGCTGAGGCAGAGCGGGCTGAGGCAGAGTGGCAGCAGGCTGAGCAGGAAGAAGAGGAGCTGCGTGAGCGCCGCCGGCGCCTGGGCCACAAGGCGCTGCCGCTGCCCGGCTGCGGGCCAGGAGCCTTCTAGGATCTGATTTGGAGTGGCACTGCGAGCCTGTGCCAGTCCTGTTATTGAAGTGTACTGTACGCGCTGTACCTTTGCCTGTGCTCCGGATCTCTCTCTGCTGCGCTGCCTCTGTAGCTCTTCTTTCTCAGAGTGGTTGCAGAGTTGCATAGCAGGTATTGCAGTGCTAAAGGGCAAAACAAGGGCAAAGCAGTCAGCATCACAGGGCACTGAAGAATGCAGCAGTGTTCAGTTTGGCATGGCACCCTCGCTTGGCTTGTGCGCTCAGCACGAGCAGCGGCCACACGTGGTCTGGCAGTAACCACTGGGCCGGTCTGCGTAATACTGCCACATCCATTGCTGCAGAAGAATCGGTGTAGAGATGGAGGGAGGGTTTAGGGGCAGTGCACTCTGTAGAAGCGGACAATCCAGGCCACAAGCACTGCACGCACCTGGCCGCAGGCGCCCCACTCCTCGTACTGCCGGCACGTCTTGCCCGTGGGCGGCTGGAGGTCGCTGCAGGAACAGCGGGCTACGGTGGGGCAGGTGCAGCGCCCGCAGCTGATCTGGCAGTAGCCTGCGATCAGGTGGGGGAGAGAGACTGGCGCCCGATGAGGCATGTCTTTGCTGGGTGGCACTAATCCGCCCCCCACGCAAGCCCGCCCACCTTCCGGCAGTTTGCTGGTTGCCTGCATGTAGGCCTCGCCACATTTGCCCCAGGCAGCTTCGTCCTTGCAAGCATAATGACCAGGCGGCACGTCGGTGCACGTCGTGCACGAAGAGCTGGAGCTGGGTGAGGGGCTGGCAGGGGAGGCGACTGGGGAGGCAAGTGCAGCGGTGCTGGTGCCGGCTGACGCACTGCCGTTGCCGGCAGTGCTGCCAGCACAGGGGCAGCGCTTGCAGGTTTGCTGGCAGTAAGCGGCCAGCCAGGCCTCGCCACACTTGCCCCAGGCGGCCTGCAGCAGGGAGCAGAACAGCTGTTGTCAATTACAGCAAAGCATTAGCCGGCAGGATGGAGCACAGCCCGGCACCCACCTGCTGAGCACAGGAGTAGACACCCGGCGGCTGCACGTCGCCGCAGGCAGTCTGTGTGCATGAAGACCCAGAGCCACTTGTGCTGGTGGAGGCGATGGAGGGGGTGCTGCTAGCAAGCGTGGACAAGCTGCTGCTGCTGCTGCTGCTCAGGTCGTCTGCTGTGGTGCTGCCAGCGCTGCCTGCCCAGGGCGTGGGCTGGGTGAAGAAGGAGGCCTCAGCGGTGGTGCCAGACGGCAGCTTCCAGTAGAACTGGGTGCCAGCGGTGTCAGACAGCTGGAAGGCGTCCCAAGACAGCCCTGTGCCAGACTTGAGGCAGCAGGAGCCTGTGAAGCAAGAGTGGGAGTGGGGTCAGGTCAGAGCAGGGGCAGCATGGCAGGTGTGCCCTGCGTCCACACACACATACCAGCCCAGCCAGCACCCACACCCCGTGCACCTGATGATGAGCCCTGCGCGGTATACAGGAAGCCGCTGCAGCCGCTGGTGGAGACACAGGCTGTGGCGCAGTCCTTCTCGTACTTGCCGCTCAGGCACTGGATGTCCTGGCCCAGCGTGGCGGGGACCACCGCCGGACCGAGGGTGCCAAACACGGTGGATGACTGCAGCAGGCGGAGGTGACGCACGCGACTCAGGCAACAAGGGGCCGCACATTGAACCAGAGCACCCTGGCCACACCAGCACTTTTGAATTCACCTGCTGGTCGGCGCAGGGTGGGTCCGCGACCGGGCACTGCTGCAGGCGCTGGTAGGCGGCGGAGGACAGCGAGCCGCCGCCCAGCTCGGTTGGGAACATCAGCACTGTGCTGCAGGCAAGGCAAGGCAAGGCAAGGCAAGGCTTTCCATCGTGAGAACAGCAGGGCTTGCAGCTCACACGGATTGACCAGTCATCTGTTCACCCCCATGGAGTGCAGCCGCACCGGAAGTTCTTCATGCAGAGCGTGGTGTCGTGCGGGTCGCTCTGTGCCACGCTCATGGCCTTGGTCAGCTGGCACAAGCAGCTGGTGCAGGAGGAGCCGGGCTGGCACTGGGCACTGAATTCGGGGAAGTTGACACGCTGCGGGCAGGCAGGTGGATCAAGGGGAGGCAGTCAGGGGTGTGTGCTGGAGGCAGTCAACACCGGGAAGAAGAGTGGACCATGCAACAACCAGTGGGATTTGAAGGAGGGTTTGAAGGGGGTGTGCCAGGTGGGCAGAAAGGAGGGTTGTGCACCCAACAACTGATC